>OY992888.1:29700916-29800916 GCA_963921405.1 Cepaea hortensis | reverse complement strand
CACAAAAGCGCACACAGCTCTCTCTTACACACACACACACACACACACACACACCGAGCTCTCACACATACCGCATCCTCACACACACAAACCGATCTCCCTCACACATTGCGCTCGCACATACAACACACCTTCCATGTAGCGCCAGGCAGCGACAGACACTCAAGACAAAGGACAGCACTACAGAGAACCAAGAACACTTGCGCACCGCCTCAGTCACATGACCACTAAACCGGTTTGTTTTCTCCCCTCCTCAAATAAAAAGACAGAAAGAAAGAGGTCGGAGAAAGACAAACAAGGAATAAAGGACAGAAGATCCAGTGCCATTTAAGTGTAAAAAATCAAAAGTACTAGGATGGGCTAGGGAGGGGCAGATAGGGGAACAGTAGAGTGATTTATTTTTTTCTATGGCGCAAACGCTCACAAAAGAGGATGAACTTTGACAAGCTCGTGATGCACGTGCATTGGGTAGTCATGGCAGTGCGCTCGGCGTTTGTTGACAGGAGGAGGGTGCGGGGGGAGAATCAGAGAGGGGTAGGGGTGTGTCACTTGATGGGTCTTGTGATATGTGATCCAACCTTGGACAAAGTGTCTGTCTGTTTGCCTGTCTGTGTCTCTCTTTCTGTCTCTCACTCTGTTAAGAGTTTTTGTCTGAGTGAAGTTAGTGCAAGTGTGTTTGTGTAGAGTTATTATACCAGAAAAGTTAGTGCGCGTGTGTGTATTCGCGCTTGTGTGTGTAGACTTATTATCTCACTAATGTTAGTGTGTAGCGCAGTAAAGTTATTGCGCGTGTGTGTATGTGCGTGTGTTTGTGAAGACATCTCATTAAAGTTAGTGTGTTCTATGTGTGCGTGCATGTGTGTGTGTGTGTGTGTGTGTGTGTGTGTGTGTGTGTGTGTGTGTGAAGACGAGCGGGGATCTCAGTAAACTTAGTGTGTATGAATGTGTACGTTCTCATTAAAATCATCCATCCATCCATCCATCATGTGCCATGCCGGTAAGCGTGGGCGGTCATGTTCTGCCATCTCACTCGATCACCAGAGTCGTGGATCAGCTCTGTGTTCCTGTCTCGTCCATGCCATGTGGCCAAGCCATCTAGGTATTTACTTCTCGGTCTTCCCTTTGGTCTCTTCCCTTCGATCTTGCCAGTTGTGTTAAAATCATATGTCAATAAAATTAGTGTGCGTGTGTGTATGCGCGCGCACGCGTGCGTGTATATGTTAGACTTAATATCTCAGTAAAGTCAGTGCGTGTTTGAGAAGACCTATACAAAGTAATTACACGGCAGATACGAAGTACTTCTGCTCAAGTGTGAAATATTTGGCCTTCTGGTTTCATATCTTTTACATTTCGTAGCAGTCAATCCCAGCATTATTTGGCTGTTCGTGATTCCTGAGCAAGTTAACTTTCAGTAGTTTGCCACTGATGTCTGAACGACCGGCACCTATACCATTTCCTAAAAAAACCCAACGCAACGCGGTCTGCTGCCAAATCGCGCGCAGCTGTGTTTCGAACGCGGGTATACAGTATCACGAACCGCGTCCATAACCCCTTCACTACACAAGGCGGATTCAAATCTTTAAAATTGACCTTGGTTACAAGGTCGGTCCAGTATAAAATAGGTACCATACTTTGTTCTGGAAAGTAAAGTCGGCTTCTTTTATATCGACCCCACCACCCACGGAGAGCTGATTGGTGTATAAAACAGGGGGTAACACCATGCACTAAATACGCCTGGACGCTTGAAAAACTGTTCTTGACTCTGACTCTATTGCTCTATGTGCAATTTTTACACGCTTATTTATTTCTTTGTTCTTTACAGCCTTCCCCGCAGCACATTATTTTGTGCCGCTATGACTGCACTCGCATACCCTCGGCCGGTTTTCGGCATCTTTGTTTATGCTCCATGTTTGACAGCCGCTGGGTGTTGCGGGTTATGTATTATTTAAATGTCACAGGACATGTCTGACTGGTGTATGAGTGTAAGTATTAATTTCTCTCTCCCTCTGGCTCTCTCTCTCTCTCTCTCTGGCTCTCTCTTACTTCCCCCTTCCTCTCTGTGTTATAAAGTGGTTAACTTGTATATGTGTGCGTGGCTGTCTGTTAGTCAATAACAGTGCTACGGGTGTTTGTCGTTATGTGTTAGAGAGAAGAATGCTGTTCTCTCTCTCTCTCTCTCTCTCTCTCTCTCTCTCTCTCTCTCTCTTTCTGTCTCTCTCTCTTTTTCTCAAAACCACATGCTTCTCTGTCTCTCTCTCTCTCACTCACAGATCAACAAGCTTCTCCCACTTATCAATGAACGACATTCTACTCTCTCTCTCTCTCAGAGAGAGAGGGAGAGAGAGAGAGAGAGAGAGAGAGAGAGAGAGAGCGAGAGAGTAGAATATCGTTCAGTGATAATTGAGAGAAGCATTCAATCTGGGATAGAGGGAAGCATGTCGTTCTGAGAGAGAGAGAGAGAGAGAGAGGGGGAGAGAAAAGCATGTCGATCTGTGTGTATGAGAGAGAGAGAGAGAGAGAGAGAGAGAGACGGGTGGACGGACAGATAGACAGACAGACAGACAGACAGACAGACAGGCAGGCAGATAGCAGACAGACAGACAGATCTTCAGGTATAGATTATCCAATATTTCGGCTAAGATAAAAAACACCACCCACCTGCCAGGTAAAATCCTGAGATTAGCATCAAAGTCACACAGGCGGCAGGTGGTAGTAAAAGTAAACCATCAGAAACACAGTCCCAGAAAAGACACCGGAAAACAAAACTGATGCCAGAGACGACGGACAGACGGACGAATGGAGAGATAGTAAACGAATAATCAGCTAAATAAGACAACGAAATTTCAAAAGTCCGATAAGTGATAAATACGAGTTGGCTTCAAATGAAAACCTTACACGTGTAATAGAAATTACAATAACCATGTTATTGTCTTATTACTTGTCAATATTGTTGTTAAGGATGTCAAAAGTGTTAAACACGTGACATCACGTTGCAGACGTACATGGTGACGTCATAAAGACAGTTTAATGATAGCTGTCCCACTTTTGACATGCACCAAAGAGTAGCAGCGTTCTGTTATCCGTTTTGTGATCAGTGAAGGGTGAAACCTATACAAATTCATCAGGGAATGAATGTCCAGTATGGTGACGCATGCCTGTCAGTCCAGCAAGTGTATGAGTGACTACTTTGTGACTTCTGTGACAGACTGTTCACGACCGGGTCAGGCACACCAAGCTGTCACCCCAGAGTCAATTTTTCTACAGGAATCCAAGCACTTTGTCGGCGCTGGAGGACTTGTATGGAACGCAGTGGTGATTACATCGAAAAATGATACATTTGTTCTTTGCTTTTTCAGAATATATTTACCAAAAAAAAAAAAAAGGTGTTCATTTGAAGCCCGATCGTAAATAGAACTAACGGTGGAGTGGGGGAGGGCGGGGCGGGGGAATATCCATGTGTTAGCGTAGTTTTTAGGGACCTACGCCGGTAATGCCATGAGCGCTGTCAGACGAGGGTACAACACCCGGGTTCGTCGTCCGCCAAAAGAGGAAAAGACTGACTACGTGACCCTCCGTTCAGGCCACGCCCACACAATGTGAATGCCCTACCACTTTACAGAACAATAGCTCGTTCCTGCCTCTGGCGTGGTTTTATTCTTAGTGACACAATCCATTTTGGCACGCCCGTTGGTTCCCGGCGTCCATACGGACAGCGAAGAGCTCTTACCACTGTTAACTTCCCCGGGCATGTCGTAAGGGGCGACTAAGGAGTGTTGACGACAAGCAATTATGAACACGTTTACATGGAAGCTCGCTCTGTGGCGAAGGGGTTACGGACGCCATTCGCAATCCCGTGTTTGAAACACAGCTGTGAGCGATTTGGCTGCAGACCGCCTTGCGTTGGTTTCCATAAAATGGTATGAGCGTCGGTCGTTCAGAAAGCATTGGTAAACTACTGAACGTACAGTTGGCAAGAGATCACAAAGCGTCAGACAATGCTGGGGTTGGCTGCGACGTCATGTAAAGGATATGCAACTAACTAACTACGGGGAGTCTCCGTGGCGAAGCAGTTACGCCGCCTGCCTTGCTTTTTAAGGTCGTGGGTTCGATTCCAGACTACGTCGTTCGGTTCACGAGTGCAATTTTCTCGGAGGTTCCTGGGAGTCGTCGCTGGAGTTACGGAGTTCGTGCTTTGTGTGACATTTTCGGCAGACCACCTTGCGAAAAGAGACCGAGCCATATGGGATAACACCCGGTGCAATGAATTCAACCCTCTTATCGTTTAAACACTTGCCTTTTAAACCTTGTCTACCCCCCCCCCCTCTACCCCTTTTCCTTCCTTTCGCTTCCTCGTATCTCCCCCCCCCCCCCCCCCAAGTATTTGTGTATGTATTTCAGCTCTGAACATCTGCCCAAAGATGATGTGGCATTTAGTCAGTGTTTGGCGATCCTGGATGAATACACAAATGGTGGAATATAATACCTCCCCTCCAGCCCACAATACGCTGGCAGGTCATCAGCTCTCTTTCAAATTTCAGTTGTTTTCCCCTTCCACGCGGAGCCTGCGCCATCTGCCGGAAGTTGCCAGGTGGTTCGCAGTTAACCATGGTGGTGGTTATTCTGGGATACACAAACATGTACAGTATGTGATAGGGGCAATTATAGTGCTCCATACACAACATGTGCTGTACGTGATACACAGCATGTGCTGTACATGATACACGAGATGTGATGGACGTGATACACAGCATGTGGAGCATGTGATACACAGCATATGCTGAAAATGATACACAAACATGTACATTACTTGGTATAGATAACATCAGTAAACGATTCACAAATATCCTTTTTCCCCCCGGCATATCCTTTACAGGACATTGCAGTCAACAGCCGATTTTCAGCTGCTGTTGATGTCTTGGTAAGTTTTACGTTCAGTAGTTTGCCATTGCTTTCTGCATCACCGGCTCACATACCCCGGTAAGTAACCAGCGCGACGCGATCCGCTGTTGAATCTCGCGCAGCTGTGTTTCGTGCGTGAGTATACGGGATTACGAACAACGTCCATAACGCCTTCGCCAGGGAGGTCGGCCACAAATATCTACTGTATGTGATATATAAACATCTACACTATATGATACACAAACATTTACAGTGCGTGACACGCAAACATCTACAGCACGTGATACACACATTTACATTACGTGATACGCAAACATGTACAGTACGTGATACAAAGACATGTTAGTCAGTTAGTCGCGGTTCCAACTTCACGACAAAGGATCGCTCCATTATGCTCCGTCCCTGTGCGAGTGAATATCACACAAAATGCTCCTCACTGCCCCACGTGAAAAGTGGAACAGACAGGAGTCTCGACAAACCAACATCCCGCACAGGTATACTATGCATAATGCCGCTGTCAGAATGCCAATACAAAAGTCCGCCACGAAAAATACAGTTCATCGTCGATGGAAGCGGCAGTTACTATATAAAACCAGCAGCCACACATTACTGCATAAGACAACCAACACAGTTAGTGCAGCGACCGACTGGCCGCCATTTTCTGAACATGCAGTTCACGCTACAAACAACCGGGGACAGATGTAAAAACATTCCACACGAAATTCACACCTCACAGTGTCGCTCCACGCACTCAAATCAGTAGCGGGGAGACGGAACCAAACACAGACACGTACAGTACTTAAAACACATAGATGTACAATAGGTAACATACAAACATGTACACTAAGTGATACACACACATCTACAGCACGTGATATACAAAACATCTACAGTACGTATAACCTAACCCCTGCAGTTACAATTATTAAAAATATAAATAAAAACAAACATAAAATTCTAGGACTAATGAAACTGCAATCAGACACGCCATTCTTCTTTCCTTCCATGGATCTCTCCCCGACATTCTGTCTTAGAGGGAACCCCGTCCCCCAGTCACTACTCTCTCGGCCAAAAGAAATATCCCCATGATGACGTGAGCAGACCAACCCCTCAGACGACCTACTTAGACAGGATATTTTAAACTCAATGTTGGCATCATTAGGCGGCCAGAGTGGACGCGGCAAACGCGGACGCGTCAATAATTAAGAATCCAGGAGCTTTACTGTGAAATAAGCGGGGAAGGAATTGGGTTGGGGGGAAGGTGGAAGGATGGGGTGGGGGGGGGGGAAGTGGAAGGATGGGGGGAGGTGGAAGGATGGGGTGGGGAGGTGGGGGAGATGAGACGTGGGGAGTCTGAGAGAGTAATAAGGATATAGAGTAATAAGGAGGGAAACAGACAGAGAGACAGAAGGAAGGATCGATAGGGTAGGTAGAATGAAAGATGAAAATTAAGAGAACTCGTTAAGGATATTTAGATGACAGACAGACAGACAGACAGACAGACAGACAGACAGACAGATACAAGGTTCCAAAAGTAATATTCTGTTCAATCTTTGTGGGTTATACTTTGAATTAAAAATCACCTGCATACACAAACAGACAAACAAACACACACAAACCAATTATAACACCGCCAATGTTACTGGGCTCCTTGTGGGAAGAAGGGAATAGCAACACTATAGCCTACCATGCATGTCGTAAAATAATACTAGGAAGGTTGGCGTGGGTTTGGTCACCCCCATTTCGTAGAAAACTTTATTTCTAATATCTAGCTTACTATGACAAGTCTCACATATAAAGGGAAAACAAGTATAAGGGAATCGGAGTCGGAGATGGATAATATTAGGAGGACGCGGAACGAACTGCAAGAGATAAAAAAAAAATAGGACGACATGGTGTTAGCTGCTGGAGAGCATATGACTCAATAGGAGAAAAAGGAAAGAAGAAGAAGGAGAAGGAGAAGAAGAAGAAGAAGAAGAAGAAGAAGAAGAAGAAGAAGAAGAAGAAGAAGAAGAAGAAGAAGAAGAAGAAGAAGAAGAAGAAGAAGAATTATAACCCACAAGGGTTGAGCGAGATTATTGTCTTGAAAAGAAAACCGAACAGATAAAGGATGGGAAGAAACAGGATAATAGTTTCTTCCTGTTGTCGGCGACGCATGTAGAGAGATGGAGACGATGGGATAATCCCTCTGATAGGATAAATCAAGGATTTTTCTTCTCTTCTCGTATTAAAATTAACAACAAGGAATTTCACTGCATAAAAAGTTTCCTAATAAGAGAATACTCACTCGGCAAAGTTTGGGCTGAGGGAATTATATTTTATTTTCCCACATACTTCAATTCCATTCTAGATTTTTGTATAATATTTGCTGCATCAATACTCCAAAGTTTCAGAATAAAAGGAAACTAAATTACGACATAAAGTAGGTACGCGAGTTACGACGTTTGGACTTACGATGAATTCGAATTTACGACACTCCTAGCATTAAAATTAATCGACTTGTCTATTATCACTTTCCACTACACACAGCGCACCGTGAAACCATCCTATCAGTTTCCCTACACACAGGGCACTGTGATACCATCCTATCACTTTCCATTACACACAAGGCACTGTGATACCATTCTATCACTTTCCACTGCACAAAGGGCACTGTTATACCACCCTATCACTTTCCACTACACACATGGCAATGTGATATTATCCTATCACTTTCCACTGCACACAGGGCACTGTGATCCCATCTAATCATTTTCCACTAAATACAGAGCACTGTGATACCATCCTATCACTTTCCACTCACACAAGGCACTGTGATACCATCCTATCACTTTCCACTACACATAAGGCACTGTGATATTATCTTATCACCTTCCACTACACACAAGGCACCGTGATACCATCTTATGGTTAGGGGAAGTTACGAGTGTAAGTAAATTAGGAAAGAAAGAACATTTATTTTCAATTGTCCATTCGTCCAGAAGATAAAACTGAATTAAAAAAATGGAATGTAAAATTCAAACTATAAAAAGAAATATATCTACAGCTCAGAAAGTCTTTCAAAACTCCTAGATATCTGCGTGGTTTACAACCGGAAGTGCAGATTCTTGGTGTAAAAAGTGTGCGCACTGCTTTTGCAAATGTTAATTCGTTTACGCCTTAAACATTTTACCAATGGTAAGGATCAGGAAATGTTCAAATTTTAAGAGCCACAATTCCGTATATTTTCAAGATTTGTATGAATACCACCTGGACCGTTCTTGGCATTT
Organism: Cepaea hortensis; assembly: GCA_963921405.1. NCBI lineage: Eukaryota > Metazoa > Mollusca > Gastropoda > Stylommatophora > Helicidae > Cepaea > Cepaea hortensis. Next base: position 29,792,748 of record OY992888.1, on the reverse strand, counting down.
TAAGAATAAGGAAGATGTCCGGGGGAATTTGCACGAAGGTTACCTGTGCACAATCTATAAATATCAGTTGGGGAACCCTTTGAGGCCACCAAGACAGCTCGTAAATAAACACACATGTATTGTTTCAAGCTCATAAAAGTAGAAGACAGAAGAAGAGGCTCGAGGACGCACTCATTCAGTAACATGTCCTTTACAGAACCTCGCTCCCATAACAACCCTTCGGAAAACCGCTCGATCATAAGCAAGATGTCCCGCGTCCGATACACCCATCTGAAGATCATCCGCAACATCCTGCACCCATCTTCTCTTTGGCCTTCCTCTTCCTCTCTTCCCAGGCATATACCCCTCTATTATTATTCTCTCCAAACTTTCATGATGTTTTAAGTAATCAAAATATTTAAATTGTCTTTGTTTTATCGTCTTTAATAACCAACCTTTTTCAGTATTGAACTCTTGAAGTATGGATGCATTTGTTGCATTGAGGACGCACTAGACAACGTAAAAACTGAAAGCTATAGTTACCGGCCGGTGATAGGTTCGAACCCCGGCCTATAGCTTTCTTCTACTTCTATAAGTGCCAATCAATACCCGTGTGTTTACGTGTGAGCTACGTGTGTACAGTCTGCTCTGTGGCGTAGCGGTTACGGACGCAATTCGTAATCCTGCATACCACGTTCGAAACACAGCTGCGGGCGATTTGGCAACAGGCCGCCTTGCGTTCGTTTTCATAAAATGGCATGAGTGCCGGCCGTTCAGAAAGCAATGGCAAACTACTGAACGTAAACTTGCCAAGAAATCACAAACAGCCAAAAATGCTGGGACTGACTGCAAAGTTCTGCAAAGAATATGCAACTAACTTTAACCTGTGTACAAATTGCGAACGTCAACAAAATCGCACGACAGTTGGAATTCAGGAAGTGTAAGTCGAAAGGCCGCTGCCTCTGCAAATTTGATGGAAAATAACTACCAACCGAAAGTTATTGCCAATTTATTTGGATGGAGTCTGTGTATAGAAAAGAAGCTAACATAAATGTAGGTTGAAATTGAACACATTGATTTCTTCATTCTTTAGAGGCATACATATGCAGGTCTAAAGCAGTATGGACGGGCCAAATCTTGAACTTCAATAGCTTTGTACCTATCGTGGCTAGTACGAACTCTGTCCAATGGAGCTAAAAAGATTTGCTCCGACGACACACCAACAGAAGAACTGGATACTCTTAACCAAAACCTGCAATCTAATGGATATCCAGCCGACTTCACCAGGCGTCACTGCCAGCCACCCAAAGCTACTCCCAGAGAATCATTGGTCCGCAAACATCAAGTGTTTCTTCAGCTGACCTTTCCAGGAGACGACGCCATGACAGGAATACACGACCGACTTAAAACAGCAGTAAACCAAACATTCTTAGCTGTTGAACCTGTTTTACACTGTTATATGCTTGTGAAAGCTGGACTGTTTACCAGCGACACGCCAGGAAATTAAACCACGTCCACACAGTCTGAATTAGGAAGCTACTGGAGATTAAATGGCAAGACAAAATCCCAGACACTGAAGTCCTAGTCAGAGCGTCCTTGCCCCGTATCTACACTCTACTAATGAAAAATCAGACTCACTGGTGCCAAACTGCTGGTTGAGGATAATCGTAATAATAATTCTAATAACTTTAACAATCCAACGGTATGCATCTAATTCCTTCTGGCTCAAAGAACTGTACAACAAGAGCAATTGGAGACGTAACTCTGAAAATGATGGATGAAGTAGACTCTGGGCTTTGAATAATAAATAACGCTGTTTATTTATTCCAACGTACACCGATTGCTTCGTTAAACATTACAATTCAATACTCCTTAAGAGCCTGTGACACCAGGCGGGGCTTAAGTACATTTCACATGAATATACATGAATAGAATACAAACCTAGTTTCTATTCGTCCGCAGACGACCTTCTGTCCATTCAGTCAGTGTTCGTCTCGCCGCTCTAAGTACAATCTGTCTAGTTTCTCTGCCTGCAGGTTCGTTACTTTTGTGGCAATATCTTGTAGCATGTTCTTCACTACTATTATAACTCCAGCCACTATTCTTTATGCCAACTCTGATCCATAGCCACGCCAATGTTTCAATCTTAAAATTTTCACTGCCTACTCGGTTCCATGTCCCCGCAAGTCTGCCGTTGTTGCCGTAATCGCTCTGTGACGTTTTTGTTGTTTCCTACGCGTCCCTTAGTTTTTATCGTATTTTGGCGTCGAGCATTTCTCTCTAATCTATATGACGTCATTTTTGTTTGCACTCACTATATGGCAACTGGGCTGGTCACTTGACTCGCATGCCAGATCACAGACTCCTTGTACGAATTTTTTTTACGGCAAGCTGCGCTGTGGTAAACGCCCCCAAGGCAGCCAGAGGAAATGCTTTAAAGACTGCAGGTCTCAATAAAAACTTTTGGAATTCATCACAACACTTGAGAGACTGCTGCCAAATACCGAAATTCGTGGCGTACATCATTACGCAAAGGCGTAGTCACTTGTGAAGCAAGACTGCAAGAGCTGTGAAAATCAAAAGGCTGGACAGAAAAACCACTGCAGGAGATCCACTTCCTAGAATGTCAAGCATTCTTTGCCCACACTTTTAAAGAACATTTCGAGCCAAAACAGGCCTTACCAGCCACCTTAGAACTCACGACTCCAAACCCCACTGTATGAAATGAATGGTCATCGTCATTCTTGATTGACTAACACCAGCTGTTGAACCAAAGGTCAGATATAAAACCGTCCCAAAACCTACTTCATCTGGGACATAACTATTGTCTTTTTACATAGAATCAAACTGCATTTATGAATTCCAGTTAGAGAACCAAGCTAACATACATAGGTAGAACAGAACAATAATTAGCAAGTCAAGTAACCGAACATTTAACAATATATGTGGAAAAGAGAGTTAATCAGTCTTCGAGAATCCCTGTGCAGTCGACAGGCCATAATACTCCACATTCGGCATATTCTCAAAATCTGCTAAATTGCGGCCATAAAGTTCACAAAGAAAAGCTTGTCGTATACTGAATTCGACGAATAATAAACAGTTGTTCAAATATGCAGAAGCTTAAGAAAATAGGCGGTTGCAACAACCTGTATGCAGACAGACAGGCTTCATTTTAAATTTGCGATTACCGTGGATTTAAATAATGCTCCACATTCGAATAGCATCAGTGACTTCGTGTTTTAAGTACTTCAGTCACATAATTTAATTCATTTATTCACTTCATATGATGTGCACGATGGTCTCAGACGACGACATGTATGAATATCACCTGTAGACTAAAATGGTGGACTTCTCGTCCTTGACTTGGGGACGTAAATTAGAAGCACCTCTGAAATCGGAGTGGGTTAGCCTGATGGCGAGGGACATTGATAATAAAGAAAAGCTAATCCACACGCATAATTCAGACAAGTGCACTAGAATTAGTAGCACTTGTATGGACTACGATTGAGTTCAAAGCGAGGGAAGGGGAAAAAAAATCAATGGAACTGATCCAGAACAGCAAAGATGGAGGTCTGCGGTGAGACAAGGCCGTGACCTACATCGAGCAGTAAGCACGGTGAGTCACATAACATAAATTTCGCTAAAAATTATCATGCAAACGATTACGAAGAGAATACAAATAGAAATAAGACAAGAACAATGTGGGTTTGTAGACGGCAAGGATACAACGAATGCTGTGTATCTGCTGAGAACGTTAATAGAGCGTTCGATAAGAGTAAACAACGACCGACATCTTTGCTTCATTAGTGACACAAAGGCTTTTGATACGGTAAGACAAGTCAACATGTAAAGATGCTTAGAGATGTACAAATTGATGGGAAAGATCTTAGACTTCTTAATAACATGTATTGGAAACAACAAGCTGCCATACAAACTGATAACGAGGATGGTCAATACCTGCATGTCAACGGCGTCGGTAAGGATATGTAATGCCCTCAGACCTTTTTTTTTCATTTATGTCTTATCATCTCATCTCATCAGGTTCCTCTTCTACCTTGCTGTGTCAATGTGAAGCATTAACAGCCAGGGAGTGTCCGTTTATAAGTCACTAGCTGACCCGGCCCGGCTTCGCCCAGGCCCTGGAGGGGATCTATCTATCTATCAGTCTGTCTGTCTGTCTGCTTGTTTGTCTGTCTGGCTGACCCGGCCCGGCTTCACCCAGTCCCTGGTGGGGAGCATCTCATTTAATTAATATAAGTAGTCATATAAGCTCTCCCGTTCCCGACTATCTGTCTGTCTGTCTGTCTGACCCGGCTTCACCCAGTCCCTGGTGGGGAGCATCTCATTTTATTCATATACGTAGTCATATAAGCTCTCCCGTTCCCGACTATCTGTTTGTCTGTCTATCTGTCTGTCTGTCTGTCCCGGCCCGGCGTCACCCAGTCCCTGGTGGGGAGCATCTCATTTAATTCATATACGTAGTCATATAAGCTCTCCCGTTCCCGACTGTCTGTTTATCTGTCTGTCTGTCTGACCCGGCCCGGCTTCACCCAGTCCCTGGTGGGGAGCATGTCATTTAATTCATTTATATAAGTAGTCAAATAAGCTTCCGTTCCCGAATATCTGTCTATCTATCTGACCCGGCGTGGTTTCGCCCAGCTCCTGGCGCACAGTAACTTAAAAGAATGTCCTTCCACACAGCATTCATTATTTTTAATGAAAACTGTTTTTAATCACCGACATGACAGTTGATAAGTTTTGTAAGCAGAAAAAGATGGGTTAAAATGTTATGCATAATGCATTATTTTTATGCAAACTTTAAAAATACCTTAAAGATTATATCATTATTTAATATAACTCATATGCCTAAAAATAACTATAGACAAAGAGTTTAACAATAGTGCAGGTAAGTCCAACAATATGACTATAAAGCATATAGAAATGTTATTAAAAGTTATGCCCCTTGAAATAACTTTTCTAGAGTGAAGTCCCCCTGCTATATAGACATTATATAATGAAAATGGAAAAGTAAATGTTATTAAATAAGTAGAAGTTTTTACATTAAGAAATTATTATAGTCGGTTGCACAGGAATGAAAGGAAGACGTGTAGAAAATTTCATCTCAATCGGATGTACCGTTATCGAACGCATCCAAGACCCACAAACCCACAAACATACACTCTGTTTTATAGATATAGATATATTGAGGTTACCATCGGCTCTGCTATTCCCTCTGACCATCGTTTGCGTGACCGACCTCATCTTCTGCTTCGTTTTGGTCTGTGCAACATTGCTTATTGTGGTATACTGTTAGTTGGTAATCTAGTTATATGGCCAATCCATTTAACTTGCTGTTTTCTGATGAAATCTAGCGCTGCTAATACCCCCACTTGTCTCGATTTCTTAATTTCTACTTTTCTCTTTTCTTGATACATTGAGTATTCTTCTCAGGAATCAAATTCCTGTTGTTTGTAATGTTTCTTTTCTCTTTTTCAGTCATTGTCATTTATGCGGTAAAAATATTATGAGCAATTTATAAGTTATGAGAGGACTCGCCAACGGAGGACATAACATCAACTATATAAGATATGCAAATTATATGCTATTGACTGCAGACAATTAAAAAGGATCACCAGCATTTAGTTGTTGCAGTTATTGTACACAGTGAGCAACTAGGGTAAGAAAACAGAGATAAGGTCATCTCCACGCGGACATAAATTCCACAATGTAAAATTCAAGTAAATGGGACAATTCTTAAACACAACTGAGTTGAGTGAGTCAAGAACAGATATAATTGGACTCGGGGCATTCCTATAAGCGCTCAGTCCTCATCGTCAACAGCCAGCGTAGAGTTCCAATACTAATGGTGGCCGTTGCAATCTGATTATATATCCGTCTTGCTTTACTTCTGAGTGACGACTTTCTACCAGATCCTCTGACCACCCCTTGCTGCCGCATTCTCTCTAGACCATGATAGTCTTATCTGTTGTTCTGTATTATTCACGAGCTCCCAGGGTGTCTTCACCACATCTGCCTTATCATGCATCAAATCACCCACCCCTCGAGCATGCAGCACCAGCCAATCTGCCTGCCTGTTAATTTTCAACCTCACCAGAGTGTCCTGGAGAAAAGATTCAACGAATGCTCACAACTTGCTACCTCTGTCTGTATTGATGCATACCATTTAGCACGAAGCATTTATTTATTTATTTTAAATTCTTATACACGTGAATAGGCACTACTGTCTGCGAAGAGGACGCTCACACAATTTGTTGAAAGTGAACACAAGACGAGGTCTGCTTCCAAATTGCCTGCAGCTGATTGCAAGCGCGGTATGAGGGATTGCGATAGCGTTCGCTACTCCTTCTCTACAAACACAGAGTGAGTCCCATTATGACGTCCCAAGTAGCGTGCTTTCGTATCGCCGCACAAGTGACACGCTGGATACAATCATCATCGTGATCATCACCATAATCATCATCATCAACCATCATAATCAACATCATCATAACCAACATAATCATCATCATCATCATCACCAACATCCTCATCAAATCACCATCATAAACACCATCATAACCAACATCATCATCATCATCAACATCTTCACCAACATCATCAACATTATCATATGCCCTGCCAACTGGCGTAGGCTTCCATGTCTCTCCACAGATCTCCGCCCTGACTACATACAGATTTAAAAGAACAAACTCACAGAATCCTTCATTGTTATGCCGCTGTAAAGCATCTCTCTCCCTCCCTCCTTCCCTCCCTCCCTCCCAATATGGATTAATTCCAGCCGTACGTCTGCCTATTAAGGTCACCGTGACACAAGCCGTGCCAGATCGGCCAGGGATTTCGGCCCGCAGAACCAGCCCCGTCACTGCGCTGGCTGGCCCCACACGCCCCTGCCTCCCGGCTTGCCCACAGCCAATCACATTCTCAAGAAAGGGATCAGGGAGCCCGGCTCGCCGAGCAAGTCTTTGATCTTGCTCACTGGAAGCGGGTCAAGGAGGGGTGTCGGTTTAACCAAGTTTAAAATGGACTTAATCACACTCCTATACATGTAAAATTGGTTTATTTGTTCTGTTAAAAAAACTATATTTTAAGCTTGGGGAATTAGAAAAACCAGGTCAAGGCCACACGGAAGGAAGTAAGGGCGTGAGCTCGAATTGGGGGTAGGGGGGAATTTATGTTAAGTTGGTTGATACAGAATTGCCGTCATTGCACACGGATATCTTAATAATTGGAAGGGTCTTCGTGGCCCAGCGGTTAAGCTGCGTACTTCGAAAGGTCGTGTGTTCGTTTCCGGACTGTCTTTCGGTTCACGAGTGCAATTTACTCGGAGACTCCTGGGGGTGGTTGCTGGAGCTATGGAGTTCATGTTCTGTGCAATGCTTTCAGCGGGCCGCTTTGCGGAATGAGACTATGCCTAATGGGATAACACCTGGTGCAATGAAGTCGGCCTCTGGCCTTTAATCATCCTCATCACTTTAAAAATGAAATCTCAATAAGCGCCCCAATGGACTGTGAGCCGGTGCAACGTGCACACACGTCTTCCTAGTTGTTTGCCATTAGATAGTCAGACAGACAGACAGAGAGAATTACTTGATATATAGATAGACAGACAAACACACAGACAAACAGAATGTCTTGATATATAGACAAATAGACAGGAGGATAGACAAACATATGGAGATAGATAGATAGATAGACAGACAGGCAGACAGACAGACAGACGGACGGACGGACGGACAGACAGACAGACAGACAGACAGACAGACAGACAGACAGACAGATAGATAGATAGATAGATATAGACAGACAGCGTGCCTAGACATATAGACAAACAGACAGCGTTACTTGATATATAGACAGACAGACAGATACACAGATAGATAGATAGATAGACAGACAGACAGACAGACAAACAGACAGGCAGACAGGCGGACGGAGGTACGGACGGACGGACAGAGGGACGGACGGACGGAGGGACGGACGGACGGAGGGACGGACGGACGGACGGAGGGAGGGAGGCACGGACGGACAGACAGACAGATAGATAGATAGATAGATAGATAGATAGATAGATAGATAGATAGATGATACGAGCGGAATGTGACACCAAGTGCAGCAGTGCAGGCCTGGACAAATGCCTAAAACCGACACGGTAACTGAGTACACCGACAGGTGGGAAAGGTGTATTTCTAGCTACAGGACAGGTAAACGGCCTGGAAGAAAAGGTAAGCGAGCAACACGGAGTCTGGCGGATCAGCTTGTTCTGCTCCAAGCAGTTGTTTCTTTAACACACATAACCATCATTATCAGCACCAGCATCATCATCATGCACTATGTATTTGTAAATAAGCGTAGACAGTTACAATTTTTGGGCACGTTAGGAGAAATAAACATGCAAACTTAGTGACAACTGGCAAGGTTGGTTGGAAAAGAGCAAGTGGAAGCTAGAGGGATAAATATTTGGATGGCTTGGGTACGTTGCAAGACGTAGATGGCAGACGTCCAGCATGAGACATGATGACGATGATGATGATGGTGATGATGATTGAGTTTAATCAAATATGACATGTGAATGTTAGAGACCGTCACTAAACATTTAAGTCACCGAAGATCTCTTTAGACTGTCGTGCAGGTGATCATCACCTAAGGTTCCTGGGTCATTTAAAACCGCTCTTGTTGACATTCTTTATACATCTCCCAGGGATAACGAAACTGTATACATCTCCCAGGGATAACGAAACTATATACAGTGTACATCTCCCAGGGATAACGAAACTTTATACATCTCACAGGGACACTCAAACTTTATACATCTCACAGGAACACTGAAACTTTATACATCTCCCAGGGACAATGACACTTTATACATCTCCCAGGGATAACGAAACTTTATACATTTCCCAGGGATAACGAAACTTTATACATCTCCCAGGGACAATGACACTTTATACATCTCCCAGGGACACTGAAACTTTATACATCTTCCAGGGACAATGACACTTTATACAACTCCCAGGGATAGCGAAACTTTATACATCTCCCACGGACATTGAAACTTTATACATCTCCTAGGGACAATGAAACTTAATATAACCAACAACAACACCAACAACACCAACAACAACAACAACACTACCAACACCACCACCACCACTACTACTACTACTACTACTACTACTACTACTACTACTACTACTACTACTACTACTACCACCACCACTACTAATACTACTACTACTACCACCACCACTACTACTAATAATACTACTACTTCAACTACTACTACAATAACAACTACAACTACTACTACACTACTACTACCCCCTACTACTACCCCGCTTTCTTACTGGCCCGATGGTCATGTGTTCGAACCCCTATCCACAAGGCGAATATTTTAAACTGACCAGACTCAGTCGCCAGTCGCGCCAGCAAGCCTAGTAACATGACAGAAAACAAACACCCCCCTCCCCCGCAAAACTGACAACCCATAACATAATATTTATTTCACTTGGGCCTCGATTAAGCCAAATCGTCACAGTGTCTACTGTCGTTAGCGAAGTCAAAACAAAGGGGTCATCTCAAAGGTTACGCAACTAAGTATACGTCAGAAGAGGGGTAACAATCCGATTCCAGCGGTTGAAATATTCAATTTCAAAAGCATATTTCACTAAGGTCAAGGCGGCTGGGTAACGACCCTAGCTAACGACCCTAGGTCTGCGGCCTAGGGGTTAGTGAGACGTAGTTCTACAATTCCTCGACATGCCAAGTCGAGCGTTTGAAATCAGCCGTTGTCGATTTGCAAGCAAATCACTTAGTGTTGATTTAGATGATATGAGACATCGGCCGTTCAGAAAGCAATGGCAAACTACTAAACGTCAAATTATCTAGTAAATCACAGCCAGTCAATCAATGCTGGGGTTGGTTGCAAAGGACAGACAACTAACTTCTAAAGGCGGCCGGTGGTGTACTGACCACATCAACCCCTGAAGACCGATTGGTCTTTATAAACATGGCTCTGGTACCATATGCTCAACAGGATCTTTTATTTCACGCCAGGGGAAGCTGAGCGGTCTCGAGGTATGGTGTCCGCCTCGAGTGCTAGAGGTCCCAGGTTCAAGCCCCGGGATATTTTCACGTGGACTTCTAGTAACAAAATTTCCCTTGGTCTCTGGGTCTTGAGATCGGGCGCCCGTGTGTATTGCTGTACACGTAAAAAAAAATCCCTTGGCAGTTGGAAATCGCAAAACGGGCTGCCCGGGCAAAATTTCGAGTTAAAAATCTACCCAATGTATTTCAGGGTCCTCGCCGGTGCTACGGAGTTCGCGCACTGAGCTGAGATTCTCCTGACTCAGGCTTGAGTTAGGAATAGAACGGTGCACTTATGGGTTGTTACACCCGTGTGCCGTGATGTTGATCCGTCGACTAAACTAAACTAAACTTCATGGCTCTCCGCAGAAGAAGCCCTGGGATATTAGTTTCGGCCGCGTACGGCTCCGGATTCGACACAGCCTCTTAAAATGAGTTGTAAAAATTCCCATAGGAAGCAACGCAGGGCGATGAGAAAGAGAACACGTCACCTCAACTCACTATGCCGTCAAACAGTATTTACCGAGTCGTTTATTATTACATCTTTCCAGACAGCATATGCCAACGGGATTAGCACTGTAGACAGTACGGCCATTGCATCTATAAACAGTCGTTGGAAAATGAACGAGCTAGGCCAATCCTCAGCGTAGGTTCCCATGCTCACAGACTTCAACAACACAACGAAGGAGTGGAGAACATTCTAGAAAAAAAATAATATGAAGAAATTACGGTAAAAATTATGTTTGCAACGTTTTATTCCAGTGATCTGTGATTTTGTATTTACGACCATTTTGAAATCTGCATTTTTATACAGGGTGTGTTTTTAATGACTGGGGTTTTTGAAAATATTCTGGTTCCAAGTTTTGTATTTACCTTTTATGTTGCATGAGTTCACAGAGGGTGAATACAAAACTGTCACTAAATATACACCCTATATATGGTGTACCACAGGGCTCTTTTCCCCCAATGCCTTCCTCTCTGTATCTTGTTATCGCCCTCGTTGCCTTTCTCAATCCCCCTAAATTTGTTTATCTCTCCGTCTCTGTCTTTCTCTGTCTCTCTTTCTAGCGTTCTTTATCTCTTAGTTTCTCTCTATCGCTCTCTTGCCTTTCTCTGTTTCTCTTTCTCTCCCCCTTTCTATCTCTTACTCTCTGCCTTTCTCTGTATCTGCTTCTGGTGTTCTTTATCTCGTCGTTTCTCTCTATATTTCTCTGTCTGTCTATTTCTCTTACATTCCATTTACTACACCGCTCTCTCACTATTTCCGCCGACACAGCCATCATCCCATGCTCCGTTGGAAGCACAATCTCCTGACAATAAACCGACCCCTACCCCTCAAACCTAAATATGAATCTTCTACCCAAGCTACAGTTTACATTCCAACACGGAACATGGAGAAACCATAAAGATACAAAAACCAGCGAATTAATTCTAACAATTATATAAAAATAAATCAACAGTATCCAATAACATTGAAAACACGTTTTAAAGTCTAGCTACCAGATAGAAAAGAAGAGATAACACATTTAGAAGTATCGCTTTACCTCTTAAATTCAGCCAATTTGCAAATCGTTTGACACACAATACATCTATTCGTCAAGAAGTATTTCTTTCTCAAGCAACTTACTCATTCGCAAAAGATCGTTCTGTCAAAATTCGGTTTCCGTTTTTAAATATATCCTCAAATAAGAAAAAAAAGAAAAAGAAATATTGGGCATAAAATGAACAAGATTCAGTAATACAGGCACGTTACCGTCTTGATAGACGATAGTTTGTTACACTCTGCTTCAAAAAATAAAAAAGGCATAATAACTACAACCCCTGGCAGGGACCGGGGAAGGAGTAAAACCTCTGTATAACACAAAGCCTGGGCTGAATTGTAAAGACCATGTGTTGCCCATCCAGTATGATCCCTCTCTCTGCCTGCCTAGTTTACTCCAGAGGAAAGGTAACACCAATACATCTGGAACAAGACAAGCTGCAGAAGCTGATGGATCAGCAAAGCAATGCTCTAACTGTCCACCTGTCGGAGCTTCGACCCTAGACAAGATGCCGACTAAGGCTTAGGGCCTGGTCTGACCTGCCATGACATTTAGTCTTTAGGTTGCATTTCCTCGCACTAGGGTAAGGTTTGTATCCTCCCAATTGCATTCCTCCGCCCGAAGCCGTTGGCACAATGTAGGGTGTTGGGTTTGGTGAGTGCTGCCCAACATTCGGAGCTAACAGAAAGCTGGCAGTACCGTCTACTATTATACGGTAGCTCAGTCATATCTGACTAAGGCCTGACTCACCAACACGAATCAACATACTTTTAAACTAGGATGCGATATGGGTGGATTAAAGCCAGGGGTTGTATAATAAACATTCGTGCAAACCAGAAAGAAAGGATGCTAACAATATCTTGTGTCTCTTCATGCAGGAACCACCACCCCCCCCCCCCCCCCCCCAATTTCTGTTCCTTCCAAGCCACTCAGACGTTTAATTTGTCCAAAGTATTTCACTTTCTGAGACGCGAGTTTTATTACATCTTCTTTCATTAGCTTGAGATTTGTCTATATTGGCAATGTTGTCTCTTGTATGCCGGTCTCTCTGGCCGAGGGGTTACAACACTTTCTCCGTAATCCCGTTTATCACGCAGAGTCTCGGAGCGGGCGAGAGCTGGGAGCGGTTCGACCCCCGCTGGTGACTTGCGGGATAACTGAGCCGGCCGCTCAGAAAACAATGGCAAACTACTGAGCGTAATCTTGCCAAGAAATCAACATACAGCTGAAAGATGCTGATGTTGGCAGCGATGTCCTGTAAAGGATATGCAAAACATTTTTGTCTCTTGTATGAACTTCAATGGATTTTTTTATTTCACCGAGTGGTCCATGGAATTTATCTGTCGCTGTTGTTTCTCTAGGCCAGAAGGTTTGTCTAAATACGTCGTATTTTGAACAGTTTGGGAGTATGTGATCTGCTGTCTGCGGCGCCAATCCACATGTGTAAATGGCACACGATGTTTATGAGGCAGTATCTTCGAAGTTCAGATCTTGTAGAATCTAGTCAGTATTTTTCATGTTCTCATTATATTGTAAGGACTTTTCTGTAATATTTAAGCCCAACTTTCTTCATTTTCTTCATTAAATAGTGTAAAATGATTCATGATTCACATCCATCACATCCATGTGTAGCTAAAGAATCTAGGAACGTTTCTACAAAATGTAAGCCCAACATTTTTTTTTTTTTTTCTGTATTGATTACGAAATGGTTCACGACTCACATTCATGTATAGCTAATGAAACTAAAAACTTTTCTACAAAATGTAAGCCCAAAATTTCTTTCTTTTTTTCTTTTTAAATTGACTTCAAAACGGTTCATGACTCACATGTAGCTAAAGTATCTAAGAACATTTCTGCAAAATTGAAGACCCAAATCAAAACAAAACCCTCTACGAAATGGTTCATGACTCACATCCATATGTAGTTAAAGAAACTAGGAACTTTTCTACACAATTTAAGCCTAAAAAACTTTTTTTTGGGGGGGGGGGAAGAGAGAGAGGGGGGGGGGGAGGATAAATTAACTAAGAAATGATTTATGATTCATATACATATGTGACCACAGAAAGTGTTCAAAAAGATTGTACTTTAACTTATGTGTCAGTTGTCGTACCATAGGTTCTCGATACAATTTAACCACTTTATTGCTATTACAAGTAGTAACAAATAAATAACCAAAAACCTTGCGGTAAAAACCGATTCAGTTCGTTTCAAGGAATGACTGGGAAAACCCCAAAACATAAAACACTTCACATATTCATATGTCTCCTTCCAAACTCCCGCTTCTAACGATCTAGCACCAAAAAGCGATTAGCAATTACTCAGCGGGCATGCGGGTGAATGGACTAACAACTTCTGTGCAACTCCCTCGAGATCATCGGTGCGGGAATATGCTCTCGCATGTGCGTGCGTGCAGTTGTCTGATGTGCATGTGTGCGCTTGTGTGAGTCCAAATAGAAGCTCCATATCGCTCTGACGGGTTGGTTTTTTTTTTATTACGTCTTTTGCCTGGAAAGCCAATGGTTTGATGGATGGATGCAGGATGTCTAGATAACGTCCATCACGCTTTGGGAGGGGTCTGGGTTAGACCACATTCCTCCAGTTTTACTTGAATTACAAAAGGCATGAGCAGTGTTAGATATTCGAAGGCGGTAGCATCTGTCGTGTAGTTATGTCTGACACAGACTTGTTTGTTAATGCTGATTTGATAGTGAGAAGAAAGATAGAAGGTACTACTATGGAAGATACTTTTCTGAGAAGATGTAGGAGGGATGGGCAGATCCAGCGACGGATGGATAGATTCAGGGAATAGTTGACAGATCCAGAGAAATGTGGGCACATTCAGGGAACGGTGGACAGACAGATCCACGGAACTGTGGATACATCCAGGGAAGGATGGATAGATTCAGGAAAGGATGAACAGATCAAGGGAAGGATGGACAGATCCAGGGAAGGGTGGACGGATCTAAGGAAAGGCGGACAGATCCAGGGAAGGGCGGAAAGATCTAGGGAAGGATGGGCAGACCCATGATATGGTGGAAAGATCCAGGAAAGGGTGGACAGATCCAGAGAAGGGTGGGCAGATCTAGAGAATGGTGGATTGATCCAGGGAAGAATGGCCAGATCCAGGGAAGGGTGGACAGTTTCTGAGAGAATTTAACAGATTCGGAGAGTGCTAACAATTTCAGAGAGTTGTGAACAAATTCAGAGAGTTGTGAACAGATTATGAGTGTAGTGAACAGATTCTGAGCGCGGTGAACAGATTCAGAGAGTGGTGAACAGATTCATAGAGTGGTGAAGATACTGAGAGAATAGTGAACAAATTCAAAGAGTGGTGAAAATACCGAGCAGTGGTAAACATAGCCAAATAACGATAAATAGGTTCTGAGAGATTTGAACAGATTCAGCGAGTGCTCGACAGATTCAGGGTGAGGAAAATAGATACAGAAACTGATAAGCAGATTCAGATAACAATGAATATAGTCAGCCATCAATGAATATAGCCTGTTAATAATGAACAGATAAGGAGAAATTGAACAGATTCAGAGAAAATTGAACAGATTAAGAGAAAATATTTAACAGATTCAAAGAGCGGTGAACAGATTCAGAGAGTGGTGAACATATTCATTAGTGGTGAACAGATTCAGAGAATGGTGAACAAATTCAGTTAGTGGTGAACGGATTCAGAGAGTGGTGAGCAAATTCAGAGTGGTGAACAGTTTCAGTTAGTGGTGAACAAATTCAAAGAGTGGTGAACAAATTCAGAGTGTCGAACAGATTCAGTTAGTGGTGAACAGATTCAAAGAGTAGTGAACAGATTCAAAGAGTGGTGAACAAATTCAGAGAGTTGTGAACAGAATCATTTAGTGGTGAATAGATTCAGTTATCCGGGAAAGTTAACCCGGTCAACAAATGCCCGCAGAAGTCGGATGTGTCGGCCTAACGGCGCAAGAACGCAGCTCTGCTGTAAACAGGCACAACGCAATCACGTCCGAAAAAAAAACTCCGGATGAACGCATAAGAAGAAGAAGAAGAAGAAGATTCAGTTAGTGGTGAACAGATTCAAAGAGTGGTGAACAGATTCAAAGAGTGGTGAACAGATTCAGAGAGTGGTGAGCAGATTCAGAGAGTGGTGAGCAGATTCAGAGAGTGTTGTGCAGACTCCGAAAGTGGTGACGATGCTGAGAGAGTGGCGAGCAAATTCAGAGAATGGTGCACTAATTCACTAGTGGTGAAGATACTAAGAGAGCGGTGAACAAATTCAGAGAGTGGTACACAGATTCAGAGAGTGGTGAAAATACTGAGCAGCGGTGAACATAGTCAAATAACGATAAACAGATTCTGAGAGAATTGAACAGATTCAGACAGTGTTCGACAGATTCAGATAACAATGAACACAGTCAGCTAACAATGAATATAGCCTGTTAACAATGAACAGATTCAGAGAAAATTGAACAGGTTCATAGAAAATAGAACAGATTCAGAGAAAATTAAACACATTCAGAGAGTGGTGAACATATGTAAGGAGTGGTAAACATAGTCAGCTAACAATGAAAAGATTCGGAGATAATTTAATAGATTCGGAGATCTTTTAACAGTATCGCATATTATTTAACAGACGCAGATATAATTTAATATATTCAGATAAAAATTAACAGATTCAGAGATCGGTGAAGAGCGCCAGAGAACGGTTAAATGTGTGTGTGAGAGTGCGAATGTGTATGTGCGTGAGAGAGAGAGAGAGAGAGAGAGAGAGAGAGAGAGAGAGAGAGAGAGAGAGAGAGAGAGAGAGAGAGAGAGAGAGAGAGAGAGAGAGAGATCGTGTTCTTTAGGTAATGATGCGTAGTTAGGTCCAAAAGAAGGAATCATCGTTCAAAGAATTTTTTTGGGGCATATCCTGTATACAGGACATTGCTGTCAACACCAGCAGTTTACTGCTGTTGTTGATGCTTGGCAAGTTTTACGTTCAGTAGTTTGGTTCAAAGATTAGCACTGCACAAATTGTACATGAAGAACAGCAATGGCAAAGCATAGACCTACTTAACTTGAGACTAATGCAGAAGACGTGGCACAGAAAATGTATGACAGAGGTCAGTATTTTCTCGTAATTCGCCATACTCCTCTCTCATACAACAGGCTCTAGATTTCTCTGTGAACTCACTCAGGTCCGCATTAGGCCGGACCCTACCGCCGTCATTGCCGACATTCCATGCACGAATCCCACGACATGCCATGTCACATGTAGCACGTGATGTCATCCAAGCCACGTGACATTAGGCAGGCCACGTGATATCAGACAAGCGCCCTCATCTGACTCAGCCTACGTAAGTAAGACATGACCACTTCAATTAAGTACACCAGGCCTGTTACGCATTAGGAAAGCTGGGGCCAGTGACAAACAAGATGGTAATTTATCAACATACTGGCTGATGTAGGGGATAATATATCACCATGTGTGACCTCCTATTTGGACAGTAGGACGATATATCGCCATACTAGGGATATCGTGTTATTTGTTTTGTTTCGCGGTATCTTCCGCAATTTAAATGCGCAGTGAACGGAAATGTACATTATAATACTCGTTCATTTGATTCTGTATCATGTTGGTTCCAAACCTACTTCTTGCTTGGCAATGAATCAGTTAATGGACCGGAAATGAATACTCCTCAAGAGAAACAGAATTGTTGGGGAACCCGCAAGGCCACTAAAACAATGTGAGACATAAATTCACGAGTACTGATTAGCACCTCACAGAAGTAGAGAAAAACGTAGAAATCAGGGGACCCACCAGACAATATACACGTTGAGTTACAGTGGCCACCTAAAAAAGGAAACACATAAATATCAATATAACTAACATAATAACAATAAGCTAAATAAAGCCATTGTAGCGAAAGGTATATCCAGTAACAACCGGGCTAGCATAGAAGATATCGCCGGCGAAGGAAGAAACGAAGGATAAAGACAAAGAGGAACTCTGGCAGGCAAGCATCAGTGAAAGCATCTAAAGCAAGAAGTACTAGGAAAAGATTAAATCGCTTTTTGAACCACTCCAATTATAACCAAGGCTGAAGCAGCCGGTTGAACAAGGTGGAAACTTTTTATTATTTTCTCTACATATTGAATTGTACTGGATTGGACTAGCCACCTCGAGATTCAAACCTGTCATCTCCGAATGATGACATTAATTAGCTAAAGAAACAAGTGTACTTTGATGTTCGGCCAATAAGATACCCCTAAAATGTTGCGAATTCCTCGGACTGCCAGAGTAACAAACATCGACTACCTGAAAGAGGCTAATGAAACTAGAACATTACATACAACAATAAGAATGAGACAAAAGGCTTTTTTTGGTCATGTGATGAGAAGAGAGGCATCGTGACAACTGGAAAGATCAAGAAGAAGAGAGGCAGGGGCAGACCAAGCAAAATGATGTTAGATGGATTGAGACGGTGGGATGGAGGAATATCATCAGAGCTGGACCAAAACACCAAAGACCGAGATCTATGGAGAAACATGAACACATACGTCAGGTGGCAAGGCAATTGATGCTGCTGCTGCTGATGATGATGAAAATCATGTCTTCATAAAGACGGCAAGATGCCAGCAGGACCATATACTCAATTCGTGTATCCTCTTCTTGCAGGTGTCTTTCATATTACCACCCTCACGTACCTTTCGCCACAGTCTGATATCCTGTCATGTGCTAAGTACAAGAGGTTATGAACAGTTGCAAGTATCACTACCCGGTGTCCATTTGAAAGGTGAAAGCCCGGGTGCCGTTGAATCAATAGCATCATCATGTGCTATGTCGAAAGCGTGGGTGGTCATGTTTCGTCATCTCACGTGATCATCAAGAGTCATGGGTCAGTTCTGTGTTTTTGTCTCGATAATGCCAGGTGGTCAAGCCAGAAGCATGCAGGGCGAAACGCTACCTTCTTGATTTTTCAACCATGAGGGACAGAATACAAATTTGCCTAGCACGTGCCTATCCCAGGGTCAACGCAAACACACAACATCCACTGCATAGAGAGATTAAGAAGGTAAACGGAGGCAGGTTAAAAAGAGGAAAGTCGTGGATGGGTCAAGTCGAAGATATTCTTCAGCAGGTGTGTTCACTTGAGGACTTAGAACCTGACGAGGAGTGGGTATAAGTGCCAACAGAGTTCTGTACATCCTTTTCAGTGTGCATCCAACTAGACAGGAAATGCAGACAAGAAAATCCAGCTGCTGAGGAGGCGCAAGTACAGGCTCTGATCTTTCGAGAATTCTTTAGAGGATAATGCTGTCACTTACGCGGATGGGTCGGTTGTTCGAGGAGTGAGAAGTTCATGGGCCGCAGAGAAAATTGTGAAGGAAGAGTCTGGCGCTTTTGTTGAGACCACAAGTAGCCTGACTATGGAAGTCATGGCAGTAAGTAAAGCAATAACATGGCTCGAGACACAGACATTCAATAGGGCATGTTTCCTTAATGACTCAATGCGTATGCTCGGGAATATAGAGATGGGGCGGGGCCGAAGAGGTAAGAGGTAAGGTTGCTGTCTCTGGAGCGGTCTCAGCTGGCAAAGATTTGTTTCATCTTCGTGCCAGGGCATGCGGGTGTACAAGGAAATGAGCAGGCTGACAGGCTTGCTGGTAGGGCTACTGTGGAAGTCGGACGAGCCATGGACCAGGCAGACATTCTGAATGCTCTACGAGAAGTAAGCCGTTTACTAGAACCAAGCGATGACTGTGAATCTACAACCATGGTCAGGCTGCGAGAACAGCAAGTTAAAAGAGGTGTGGCCAAACAAGAACACTACGTAGGAAGCCAAAGAGGAGTAATAAACCAACACAGAACTGGTGTCGTGAGCCGCTACACGCTGCGGGATTTGTTGAGGAGGGGATCCGAGCACTTATGGACTGAATGGTTCGATGTGCATTAAGGATGATCTGTCGACTAACTAACAAACTAACTTTTATAAAAATAACCTTACATATGCGAGTCATTTCGAAAAAAAAAAAACCCACCAAAACCCCCCCAAAAAAACACTAAAATGAAAATCGGCGATTGTGTGTGTGTAAATGTTGCTAAAAAGTTCTCAGAATACATTGGGCCACGAATAGCAGCAGTCTTCTTCTTCTTCTTCTTCTTCTTCTTCTTCTTCTTCTTCTTCTTCTTCTTCTTCTTCTTCTTCTTCTTCTTCTTCTTCTTCTTCTTCTTCTTCTTCCTTCTTCTTCTTCTTCTTCTTCTTCTGCGTTCATCCGGAGTTTTTGTTTTGTTTTCGGACGTGATTGCGTTGTGCCTGTTTACAGCAGATCTGCGTTCTTGCGCCGTTAGGCCGACACATCCGACTTCTGCGGGCATTTGTTGACCGGATTAACCTTCCCGGGGTAGCAGCAGTCTGATTGTCTCAGTCTGGCATTTCCTTGGAGCCATGAGTTTCGGGTAGATCCTTTGGTCCCTCCCTGCGGCACCATTCTCCCCAAGCCGTGATTATCTTTCTGTCCGGCACGATCCCAAAGGGCCCAACTACATCTGCCTTAACATGACCCTTATCTTGCACATAATCAGACTGTTACAGGTACAATTAGCATTGGAACTCTTCGCTAGATGTTGCAGAGGAGGACGGAACACGTATGGGAATGTCCTCAGTGCGTAAATGTCGGTTCTAGACTCACCTCAACTGGGCCACGATAAAGAAAAATACCGACATTGAAGAAAACTGGCTCATAATAATATGTCTTGGAAACAGACATACTTTGGCCATATTAAATATCGCATTGGGTTTGAAAGAACCGTGATAGAAGACATGGTTCCCGACAGAAGAGACAAGGGCGAAC
This sequence comes from Cepaea hortensis, assembly GCA_963921405.1. Lineage (NCBI taxonomy): Eukaryota > Metazoa > Mollusca > Gastropoda > Stylommatophora > Helicidae > Cepaea > Cepaea hortensis. Next base: position 29,772,304 of record OY992888.1, on the reverse strand, counting down.
CGACACGAATATGGGCACACGATAATGTAGATACATTGGGTATAAACATGTATGAGGCTGTTCAACATTTCACGTGGGGCAGTGAGAAGTATTTTGTTTGATATAATTCACTGGCACAGGAATGGAGCATTATGGGGCAACACTTTGCCTTGAAGCTGGAACCGCGACTAACTAACTAACATGAATGAGGCAGAAGAACTGATTAAAAAATAAAATAAATATAGACAATCGTTTCGGCGGGCCATGCTAAGAACGATGTTCTGAAAGAACCTGTTAAAAGATTATGCATTATCCTTAATTCCTCATTTGTTTCTGGAATTCTGTATTGGTCATTTTGTTTTTCCGTTGTGTTCGCCCCATTATTCTATACATTTCACTTATCTATAGCATGAATTCCTGATTCCAACTGCTTGTTCAGTGCACTCGATAACTCTATGTTTTAAGCGATGAGGTAATTGACTGCATGCACTGCCAAACGCATGTGGGCGGACTTAACATTGTGCCAGGCCTCATAATATGCAACACAAAGTGGTCAGAATTTTTGGAATGACAGCCATTTTCTGTACAAAACGCTGCGTCATATGTTTTGACATTTCCGGATGTGTCAATGTGTACTGATTGTGCTAACGAGCATGACATACGGGCCAACCGTTTGCAATCTGGCTTGTTCTTTTGACATGAGCTGACACGTTTCGTCTGGGGGATCAGTCTCTGAGTTTGTACGACATTAGATGCTGTAACCCGTTCTCTCATGCAATTCTTTCTACGCGGAATTACAGAATATGGCGACAGGAGTGATTATTTTTGTTTGCAACTCCAATTTCTGTTGATAAACTTATACTCTTCTATAGGGATATAGCAGACACGCCAAGCCCCCTTCTCATGTCTTTTATATGCAGTCTTCTTTCCTGTAGTTTCACCTCGAGAGGGTGCTGATTTGATTTACAAGCTCATTTTCTACAGTTAGAAAGACTGGCCGATGGCCACTGCCTCCAAGCTGTTTCCAAAAAAAAAAAAATCGTATGATGTTCCACTCCAGGTCAGGTGAATGAAAAGTCAGATCAGGTGTAGTTGCGGTGTGCCAAGATCTCCAGATGTAGGTATGTGGGACAGATGGCTTGTTCATCAAGATAAATTTAATCTGTAGCATAGGTCCTCAATCAACTACGGAAGAAATTCCATCTTTTGCTGTCTGCTGCAGCTTCTTCCATCTTCTCCATATACGGAACAAAAACAGTTTGGTATGAGTAACTCTTGCGAAAAAGTGAGAGATACTAAACACAGATACAGTGTACATATCTTACAATGAAAAAGTGAGAGATACTAAACACAGATACAGTGTACATATCTTACAATGAAAAAGTGAGAGATACTAAACACAGATACAGTGTACATATCTTACAATGAAAAAGTGAGAGATACTAAACATAGATACCACAGTGTACACATCTTACAATGAAAAAGTGAGAGATACTAAACACAGATACACAGTGTACATATCTTACAATGAAAAAGTGAGAGATACTAAACATAGATACCACAGTGTACATATCTTACAATGAAAAAGTGAGAGATACTAAACACAGACACAATGTACATATTTTACAATGGAAAAGTGAGAGATACTAAACACAGACACAATGTACATATTTTACAATGGAAAAGTGAGAGATACTAAACACAGATACAGTGTACATATCTTACAATGAAAAAGTGAGAGATACTAAACATAGATACCACAGTGTACATATCTTACAATGAAAATGTGAGAGATACTAAACACAGACACAATGTACATATTTTACAATGGAAAAGTGAGAGATACTAAACATAGATACCACTGTGTACATATCTTACAATGGAAAAGTGAGAGATACTAAACACAGATACAGTGTACATATCTTACAATGAAAAAGTGAGAGATACTAAACATAGATACCACAGTGTACATATCTTACAATGAAAAAGTGAGAGATACTAAACACAGACACAATGTACATATTTTACAATGGAAAAGTGAGAGATACTAAACATAGATACCACTGTGTACATATCTTACAATGAAAAAGTGAGAGATACTAAACACAGACACAATGTACATATCTTACAATGGAAAAGTGAGAGATACTAAACATAGATACCACTGTGTACATATCTTACAATGGAAAAGTGAGAGATACTAAACATAGATACCACTGTGTACATATCTTACAATGAAAAAGTGAGAGATACTAAACATAGATACCACAGTGTACATATCTTACAATGAAAAAGTGAGAGATACTAAATATGAACACAGTGTACATATCTTACAATGAAAAAGTGAGAGATACTAAATATGAACACAGTGTACATATCTTACAATGAAAAAGTGAGAGATACTAAACACAGATACCACAGTGAACATATCTTACAACGAACTCCACTATGACAAACGTAATTAACAGAGGAAAAATCCAAAAACATAATAAAATAAAAATAAATGTACTGCGACACAACAAACGACGTTTCGATTATACTAATCTTCCTCGGGAACAACACAAACATATCTAAAGAAAAACATGAAATTAAAAAAATTTAATAACATTAAAACACAAATTTCTTGTTGTTAGGAAGGCGGCGCAGAAGTTCAGCTGTGAAGGTTGCCACATGTGATTCATGCAAATCTCTACCTCTCTTCTTCGTGTGTTTTAGGCCTTCCTTTATTTCTTTTGTTTTGTGGGTTCCAGATGAAGGACTTTCTAGTTATACTAACACGTGTTCTCAACGTGCGTGCTTCCCAGTGCCAGTGTCTTTTGCCCATCTCTGGACCAACTGGGGCTTCCATAGTTCTAAGCTCCACACTGGTGATTCTGTCAAACCATTGTAGTCCATCGATATCGCGCATGCGCCCATTCATTACCGTTAGTAATTTAATAATAGTAGTAAGCGTGGCTGAGAGGTTGAACACGATCGCGCTTAAACTTGCTGTTCGCTGACGGCGGCGTTGTGGGTTCACTTTATCCTTGTCTTTTCGTTCAGAAAGTAATGGCAAACTACTGAACGTAAAATTGCTTACAAAACCAACATGGCGATGACGACAACACACGGCAAAGGACATGAATTATTTGAATAAAAGCATATATATTAGTAATTACTAAGAAGCAAAACGTTTAAGACGGTTATGTCCCTTTGTCAATGGATCGAGGCCTCACGACTTCCTTATAACTCTCAGAAATCAACCTGCATGTTAAAGTTTGGTACGGTTGTACCGCAAGAACCGCTGTGCAACAAGGACCGTTGTACCACAAGGAGGCGCTCACAGATTGTGCCATGTTTTTACACTATTAACGTGAGCAATATTGCAGGGACTTTGTTTGATACATTATACGAGGAGTATAATGAGGTCGTGGGGGGGGGGGGGTGAGGGGAGAAGAAGAAGAAGAAGAAGAAGAAGAAGAAGAAGAAGAAGAAGAAGAAGAAGAAGAAGAAGAAGAAGAAGAAGAAACGAGAAGGTGGAGGAGAATAAGAAGTTGAACAGAAGAAGGAAAAGAGGAGGAGAGATTAAGAAAGAAAAGAAGAAAAGTAGAAGAAAAAGGTGGATGAGGAGAAAAAGAAGGAAGAGGAGAAGAAGAGAGGAAGAGGAGGAGGAACGTTGATACCAGTAAATACTCTATAAAATGTCGATGCATTTTATATTTCCGCTTATAGTAGCAGCAACAGCAGCAACAACAACAGCATCATCAACAACAACAACAACAACAACAACAACAACAACAACAACAACAACAACAACAACAACAACAACAACAACAACAACAACAACAACAACAACACAATGTTGCATGTCCTTTGCAGCACGTTGCAATCAACTCTAGTCTGCTTTTCTAGACAACAATACGTTCGATAATTTGCCATTGCTTTCTGAACAAGAATTCGCCGTTTTAAGTCCATATTACTACCGGCGTAGTGACTGCACGCCCTACCTCGCCATCAGCGTAACGGAAATTTAAGACCGACCATTCTTATTCTGTCACTCACGTCGACGTCTGTATAGTGGAAGAGGAATTCAATGCCAGAAGCCTTACCGTGCTTGTTCCCACGACGCGTCACACCACAGGCTGGCCTGGTATTTGGCATGTACTCAATCCGGGACTCCCCACCCAGGGTTATTAACGTGCTTGGGTACAGGCACTAGTTATCTCTGGGAGAACCGTGCGGTATGATGCTGCTAATATCGTGGCCAAGGAAGACGGGGGGAAACTACGCCCTGGGAAAGCTCCCATGGTGGAAATGAATGAATAACGAAGATGAGAAAATGGGGAAACTGTAATTTGAAAGGAATGAAACGATTGGCGATGTGAGAGATAGAAGAGGAAAGTATGAGCCTGGGTAAAATGGGATTGAGTATAAGAGAGATAAATCACTCACTCTTTTAACGTGCGGATGTGCACATGCACACACATGCAGGGCATGGAAAATGAGGGAAATAAATGCAATAAACATTAATGATGAGGTGTTAAATGCCAAAAGTTGGATCAGATTAATAATGTATGAACTGGTCACACAGCCGAAACAAGACAAACTTCATGCTGGTTGAAGTGTCTGGAAATGTGGTTATCAGACAGCGATGTATTCCTTCGCAACTAACAAAATTTTGCTCAAGTATATTACAAGAAGACACAGATTATGGTCGTCACTAGGAAGAACGAAATATCACAATGTAATATACAAGTAAATGGGAATATTCTTCAACAAGTGAATAGGTACAATTATCTCGGAACAGTAATAACATCTGATGGGAGATGCATTGAAGAGATTAGATCAAGAATCACCATGGCAAAAGTAGCCTTTAGTAAGATGAAAAACATACTGACCAATAAAAAGATGTCAATTGAAACGAGAAAAAGAGTGTTGAAGTGCTACATATAACCTGTACTTCTTTATGGATGTGAAGCTTGGACAATGAGCAGTCAAGCTGAAAAACATCTGATGTCTGTAGAAATGTGGTTTCTGAGGAAAATGCAAAGAATACCATGGGCAGAAAGAAAGACCAATGGACAAGTCCTTCAAAAAACAAATGAAGACCGTAAATTGATTAGAGACATTATACGTAGACAGTGAAAATTATTTGGGCATGTTATGAGAAGAAATGAATTGGAGAACTTGGTGACAACTGGCAAGATCGAGGGGAAGAGAACAAGGGGAGGGCAGAGAAGTAAATACCTGGATGGCTTGGCCACGTTGAATGGTCGAGACAAGAACGCTGAGCTAATCCACGACTCTGGTGATCGAGTGAGATGGCAAAACATGACCGCCCACGCTTACTGGCATGGCACATGATGGATGGATGGATATTACAAGAAGAGCATTTACACCTCTTCTGTTCGTTTTCTTGCTCTTCTTTCTTCTTCTTCCTTCCCCCCAAAAAGTATATGTAAAGCAACACTACAGACACCCACTAATTGACGCATGTGCAGAAACGTTGGAATAATATATGACAGAATCACCAATTAAAGCTTTTGGAGAGAGCTAGACAAATCCCAGTCAATCAAGAAGTGAGGACAAGAAGCTGGCGCTGTTTGGGACACACACTGAGGAAACTTGATGATGATACAGCTAGACACACTCTTGTCTGGGACCCCACAAAGGCGACAGAAATAGAGAGAAACCAAAAAATACACGGATAAGAGAATTACAGACAGAGATGAATAATATTGGTAGGATATGGCGGGAACTGCAGGAGATGGCAAAATATAGAACGGCTTGGCCTGGTTTGATTGAGGCACTCTCCCAATCGGGGAAAAAAAGGCCAGAAGAAGAGAAATGTGTAAAGTAAGTATATTTACATTTTCTTTTTTTTCTTCTTCTTCTTCTTCTTCTTCTTCTTCTTCTTCTTCTTCTTCTTCTTCTTCTTCTTCTTCTTCTTCTTCTTCTTCTTCTTCATTATCATTATAATCTTCCTCTGGTCTAGTCATGAGCAAAACATGGCGATCATGTCTCCCCAACCCTCACTATCACCTTCTAGATTAATGAAGTTGATGAAGCTGATATTATTATTTGTTGACATCTGTTTAAGTTTTCCATTTCCTTTGTGTTATGTATCCTTGGCTTCTCGTGTCCTAGTATCTCTCCGCCCACCCCCAATGTAGAGTTACTATATCCTTTGTTCATATGTGCAATACTTCCAGTAACACTCACTGCATTCACCGGCCGCATTTACTCCCCACGTCACTTTCTGATATCCATTTCTGGTGGGTTAATTTTAAAAAAATTCGAATCTGCCAAGATGCGGAGCGTACCCATGACCCGAGCAGCCAGACGAGTGTTCCAGCTGTCAATAGCTCGGTGTTTATTTTCTTTCTCTCTCCTGTCTTCAATATTCCCAACATAGTTGGAAAAAATAAACTCACAAACATTCAAGTATACATACACCACACTGGGAGTGTGTGCTGAGTGTTGTGCTGTGCGTTGTGTTGTGACGTGCAACCCTAGCACAATTTCATTGTTATACCAATGCGTTTTGTTTTTATTTCGCACCATTGCCGGTGAACGCCGGGAGAATTTTATTTTCCAGACTGACGAATATAGTTCACTTGCCCAAGCAATCACCACATAATATAAGTTTAGCCTTTTAAGAAACACAACAGAGCATCAAGAAGGTTCGAATCCATCTCCAACGATGCGTAAAGCGGACATTCTGATCGCTCGGCTGTCTCAGATGTAAAGAACGCTATTCTTGTACTGTTGTAAACAACAATTGACAATAAGGTAACAGTGGAACGGATACCGGCACAAACTCATATGATAGTTGAACATATATTTATATCGCTAAAGTGCTTCAACCGGGATCTTTTGAAGCCAAAATCTAGTAACATGAGGCGGGTTTCGCATGTTGACATGGCTGACAGAGAAAAATCACACAATTGTTTCCCCTGGCCCTCTCAAATGATAGCACACAGCAGTATAAATCTCCCAGCCGCGACATAAAGCTGTTTATTTTAAGATAGATAACTCTGATCGTGTTTACCCCCCTTATTTAACCCTAGATAACAATAAAAAAAAGCTAGGCTGTTTAAAAAAAAAATAAAATAATAATAAATAGTTTTCTGGCCTGGCTGTTTCAGCGGTAACGTTGATGCTTGGTTTATGCAATCTAAATATGTTATCATTTACAATGTTTAAGTATTAGTAAAATGAAATGAGAAAACCGCATGACACATACAGAAGAAAGAATGCACATAATAGGAAACATAGGAAATGTAGAGAGATAAGAGGAAAAGCAGGAAAGAAAATTTACTGGGGTGAGGTGACGTTGAAAAAAGGAGACAGAGAAAGTGGAAAATGAAAAAAAAAATGCGTTTTGAAAGAGGGTTCTTAATCTGTCTTCTGTAATGGGTGAACATGTTAAAACTAGCTTGATGACATGCTTCGTTATGTCCAACTTTTCCTCATGGGCACTGGGTTGAGGCCTGTTGACACTGGAATGCCTAAAGCCTGTGGAGGAAATATGACTAACCTGGTCCTCTAAGTGCGGAGCTATACCATGACCCGGTTACATTCTAATTTGCCATTTCGAAGATGTGAAGCTACAGTACCGGTCGGCCACCCCCCCGGATAGCTCCTGAATGTGGAGAGGGGAAGGAGAACGCTGCACACAGTCCGCGTGGTACCGGGTGGGGAGAACGGTCTCCACACCAACTTCACTGGGAGCGACGTGGCCTTGTCAGGGATCCAACATTTCCACGGGAATACAACCAAGGAGTCAACCAATCAGCCAGCCAGCCAACTAACCAATCAGCTAGCTAGACAGCCAGCCAACTAACCAATTAGCTAGCTAGACAGCCAGCCAACCAACTAACCAATCAGCCAGCCAGCCAACTAACCAATCAGCTAGCTAGACAGCCAGCCAACTAACCAATTAGCTAGCTAGACAACCAGCCTAACCAACTAACCAATCAGCCAGCCAGCCAACTAACCAATCAGCTAGCTAGACAGCCAGCCAACTAACCAATTAGCTAGCTAGACAGCCAGCCAACCAACTAACCAATCAGCCAGCCAGCCAACTAACCAATCAGCTAGCTAGACAGCCAACCAACTAACCAATTAGCTAGCTAGACAGCCAGCCAACCAACTAACGAACCAGCCAGGCAGCCAACTAACCAATCAGCTAGCTAGATAGCCAGCCAGTCACCTAACCAACCAGCCAGTCAGCCATCCAACCAACTAACCAACCAGCCAGTCTGCCAACTAACCAATCAGCTAGCTAGTCAGCCAGCCAACCAAGTAACCAACCAGCCAGTTAGTTAACCAGCCAGTCAACTAACCAACTAGCCAGTCAGTCAGCCAGCCAACTAATAAAGCAACCAACCAACCAACCAGCCAACCAACCAACCAACCAACCAACCACGGCCATAGTTATTAATTATTTGTCGTTCGCACTGACAGAGACACACGTCCAATGGCCTAGTGTTTGAAGTTAGGTTTCCAAGCCCCTACCTGTTCCTTTCTAAGCAAGAAGAGGATTAAATACGCCTGGTGACTTACGCACACCTAAACCATAGCCTCCTAAGCACAGATAAGCAACGACGCACTGAGCACAGTCAAGCAACGGTGCCCTGAGCACAGTCAAGCAACGACGCACTGAGCACAGTCAAGCAACGACGCCCTGAGTACAAGTAAGCAACGACGCACTGAGCACAGTCAAGCAACAACGCCCTGAGTACAAGTAAGTAACGACGCACTGAGCACAGTCAAGCAACGACGCCCTGAGTACAAGTAAGCAACGACGCACTGAGCACAGTCGAGCAACGACGCCCTGAGCACAGTCAAGCAATGGTGCCAGAACATAGTCAAGCAATGGTGCCCTGAGTACAAGTAATCTGAGCACAGTCAAGCAATGGTGCCCTGAGCACAAGTAAGCAACCACGTACTAAACACAGTCAAGCAATGGTGCCCTGAGCACAGTCAAGCAACGACGCACTGAGCACAGTCAAGCAACGACGCCCTGAGTACAAGTAAGCAACGACGCACTGAGCACAATCAAGCAACGACGCCCTGAGCACAGTCAAGCAATGGTGCCAGAACATAGTCTAGCAATGGTGTCCTGAGCACAAGTAAGCAACCACGTACTAAGCACAGTCAAGCAATGGTGCCCTTAGCAGTCAAGCAATGATGGCGTAAGAACAAACCAGCAACGGTATTCCCAAACACAATCAAGCAATAGTGCCTTAAACACAATCAGGCAATGGCGCATTAAACACAATCAAGCAATGGGGCATTAAACACGATCAGGCAATGGCGCTAGTAATATCAACTAGCTAGTATTATGTTGTATTTTATTCGGACAGACCAATATCTACTTGGAGATAGTCATTTCCCTCTGTTTCCAACTCAGGATCCGGATTTAGTGGATTTGTAAAGACTCACAAAACTCCGTGTCAGGAAACAACGCAAAATACAATTCAATATTTATCCTTTAAGTCAGACACTTTACAAAGTCATGGTGGATTCCCAGGCCCTTGAATGGAGGTGGGGGAAAAAAAAAGGGGGGGGGGTCAAGCAAGGAGTGTAAGATGAGAAATTATTGAAATTCACAGGTTTGTGAAGTGTTTTTTTTTTTTTTTAAGTTTTCGTCACCTCCTCTCCACCTCTTTATCGTCTCCATCACCTCTTTAACATCCTATCTTCCTTTTCCTCTCTGTCACTTCTTTCTACACTCTTTCCTCCTCCACATACTCGTTCTCTTCCTCCTCTTCCTACTGCTTTCCGTTCCCTAACCATCGTGTTAACTTCTGGTTTCCTAGCGGTCGCCGCTTCCATCGGTGATGAACTGTAATTTTAGTGGGGGAACTGCTGTGTTGGCATTCTTGCAGCGGCCTTATGCACATATACTTGTGCGTGCTGTTGGTTTGTCGGGACTGCTGTCTGTTCCACTTTTCACATGGGGCAGTGAGGAGCACTTTGTGTAATACTCACTGGCACAGAAACGAAGCATTATGGGGTGACACTTTGCCGTAGTTCAGAAAGTAATGGCAACACTCATCGTCATCAAGTGTTATACCGGCTGAAAAGTTGTTTGTGATTTACTTGGCAGTTGTTAGTTCAGTAGTTAGCCATTGCTTTCTGACAGGGCGACGTCTCATACCAGGGAAATCAACGCAACGCGGTCGGCTACCAAATCACCCATTGCTGATGTCGAACCGTCGACTCGATGCGTGGGAGAATTTTGAAACTGCGCGTCTCACTATTGCCTAAGCCACAGGCGCCGGTTTGCGATCAGCTGTTATTTTTTTCTGATCACCCAACCCCCCGGATATTTAATTTAATTTCTCCTTCTGCTTATTATGCCTGAATATAGTCACTGTAATGTTATCTCCGCTGGTTTATGTGTTGTGTTTTCTTGTGTTTGCTTTGTGATGAAGACTTGTCGCCGCAACTTCTTTTGTTTTCCGTAATTGTGTTTGTAAAACTGCTCTGGTGGGCGCGTTAGCGAGGTTGATAGCGAACTGCGCTGATAATGCCATGAGCACGACAGGACGCGTCTCCTGCGAAAGTGAGTGAAAGATTGGAACCCTGATTCCTCTGTGTATCCAGGCCGACGGCTTGCGATGGCGCTATCACACCACAAACCTATAGCACGAAACTGCTTGAGGTCCATGCTTCATGTATCCAGGCCGACGGCTTGCGAAGGCGCTATCACACCACAAACCCATAGCACGAAAGTGCTTGAGGTCCATGCTTCATGTATCCAGGCCGGCGACTTGCGATGGCGCTATCACACCACAAACCTATAGCACGAAACTGCTTGAGGTCCATGCTTCATGTTTCTAAACCGCTGACATTTTCAGAGATTTGCCACCGTTTAACCAATTGTATCCATTCAGAAAGCAAACACCCGCAGACAAATATCTCCCGCAATCTGTAATCAGACCCCTAGAACAATATCAGCGTTGGAGGTAAAGTGAGTGACATAAACATTTCAGAAAGTGAACATACCCAATTCTAAACATGCCTGGATATTTTTTTACGAGAAGAATGAGCTGTTTTTTTTTTTTTTTTTAAGCCCGGCTCCTGGCACCGTAACCCTTGGCCTCCTCTCTCTCTCCCCTGCCTCTGGCAGGTCAAACCAGATAAGTAATCTGACCTCCTTATCTATTTTCCTCTCCCCCGCATGCTGTCTGTCCCATTTTCTGCTATACCCCAGGGTGCGGTTGATTAAGAAATCTACACCCCGTCCACTGTTCTTTTTTCCCCCCTTTTGTCCAATATCTGGGACTGTTAACATGGCGGTTTGACATGGTTCTCATTATCAGTCGGGGTTCTGAGGATTGCCACATAGTTTAAAAAAAAAAAGTTAGCTGCCTATTCTTTACAGGACGTAGCAGTCAACTCCAGCATTGTTTGGCTGTTTGTGATTCCTCGGCAAGTTTACGTTCAGTAGTTTGCCATTGCTTTCTGAACGACTGGCACCCATACCACTGTATGGAAACCAACGCAAGGCGTCCTTCCAAATCGCCAGCAGCTGTGCTTTGAACGCGGTATGCGGGATTACAAACTGCATTGGCAACCCCTTCGCCAAAGAGTCGTATAGAGATGATGTCGTGTTGAGCTTAACACACGCAAAGCAAGACTGAGCTATTGTTAGGTACGAACCCAGGACAACTATGTTGGTTGGGCAGTAAGCTACTAAACCACCACGATCATAATAACAAACACTCTATACGGGGACGCAGAGGTGTTTCCAAGGCACCAGGGCCGGGTTATATACTGGCCAAGACCTATTGACGCGTCCTCGCCGAGCGCCCTGGGCAACAGGTCCCTTCGGAGTCCTGGCTAAAGTCAGTAGGATCGCCGATTCCTCCGAAGTCGGAGAGTGTTTGCCTGTACGGCGAGCAACCACCAGTCTGCACACCAATAAGACAGACATGGGACAACGGATACTCACGCAAACCTCAGGTCCTGTATGACATCACACTGATGTTGGACAACAGGATGTCTTCATCCGACATACAGGACTTCGCGTTGGGAGCACAAGCCAACGAACACAAGCAAGCAAGCAAGCAAACACTCTATACGACATACGTTTTTCTCTGCAGCATTTTCAGCAATAAACCTCCATGTTTAATAATGTAATGTAACAAAGCCAAGATCACCGTATGCTTTTGCTATTATGTTCAAAAGTCTGCTTTCTCGAATGTCCTTAATAATGTGTTAATTTTATATCCTTTTTGTCGAATTTATTCTTTGCATTATGCGATAAATATTACACCTCAAAAGCCTCAAATTTTTTGTTTCCATCTCGCTTGTTTAGACTATGTTTCACAGTTGCATAGTATTATGGGCCACATATGTGTGGTAAATGAACCTAAATAAAGTATGCAGAGCATAAATTGCGCGTATAGACATACGAGCATTAGAAATGAAAGCTACAGATCTACATAAAGGGAAAGACCATAAGTCTAAGGAAAAAAAGACAGAGAATAAAATTAAGCAAGAACATGAATTACAGTCATGAGTACAGAACACAACTCTGTTCAATGCGGTGTTCGCTGGTTGAAACAGACAAACAGGAATACAGACAAGAGAGAGAGAGATTCACAGAAAGACAGGCAGACAGAAATGCAGACAAGAGAAAGAGAGAGAGAGAGAGAGAGAGAGAGAGAGAGAGAGAGAGAGAGAGAGAGAGAGAGATTCACAGAAAGACAGGCAGACAGAAATGCAGACAAGAGAGAGAGAGAGAGAGAGAGAGAGAGAGAGAGACAGACAGACAGACCGAGAGAGAGATTCACAGAAAGACAGGCAGACAGAAATGCAGACAAGAGAAGAGAGAGAGAGAGAGAGAGAGAGAGAGAGAGAGAGAGAGAGAGAGAGAGAGAGAGAGAGAGAGATTGAGATTCACAGAAAGATAGGCAGATAGAAATACAGACAAGAGAAAGAGAGAGAGAGAGAGAGACATACAGAGAGATGGACACAAGATAGACAGACCGAACGACGGATGGGCAGACAAACAATGATAGCGAGAGAGAAAGAGAGAGATCGAGAGAAGTGGTGGAAGACAGAGACTAGGGAGGGAGGGAGGGAGGGGGAGAGAGAGAGAGAGAGAGAGAGAGAGAGAGATATTCACAGAAAGATAAGCAGATAGAAATGCAGACAAGAGAAAGAGAGAGAGAGACATACAGTGAGATGGACAAAAGACAGACAGACCGAACGACGGATGGACAGACAAACAATGATAGCGAGAGAGAAAGAGAGAGATCGAGAGGAGTGGTGGAAGACAGAGACTAGGGAGGGAGGGAGGGAGGGAGAGAGAGAGAGAGAGAGAGAGAGAGAGAGAGAGAGAGAGATATATATATATTCACAGAAAGATAAGCAGATAGAAATGCAGACAAGAGAAAGAGAGAGAGACATACAGTGAGATGGACAAAAGACAGACAGACCGAACGACGGATGGACAGACAAACAATGATAGCGAGAGAGAAAGAGAGAGATCGAGAGGAGTGGTGGAAGACAGAGACTAGGGAGGGAGGGAGGGAGGGGGAGAGAGAGAGAGAGAGAGAGAGAGAGATATATATATATATTCACAGAAAGATAAGCAGATAGAAATGCAGACAAGAGAAAGAGAGAGAGACATACAGTGAGATGGACAAAAGACAGACAGATCGAACGACGGATGGACAGACAAACAATGATAGCGAGAGAGAAAGAGAGAGATCGAGAGGAGTGGTGGAAGACAGAGACTAGGGAGAGAGAGAGAGAGAGAGAGAGAGAGAGAGAGAGAGAGAGAGAAGAGAGATCCAACAAGCTACATAACAGACAAATCTACATGACTAAAATGTATCAGAGAGACTATCTGACACATGGAATAAGAACAAGATATGCGAACAATCTACATGCATTTTCGGGTATTGTTGTGAAGTAACAGTCGAAAGTGTGACCCATTGTCTGGTGTTCTGTCAAATACACGGGTAATGAAAACACGACACCACAAGACTACGAATAAACCATCAGATGCCGGCTCCTTCAACAAATGGGGCGAGGTGTATATCGATCAAGGTGCATACAAGCGAATATCAAGTTGACAGAACGATAACCGTTGCCCGCGAGAGATGTCAGTCTCTCTCTCTCTCTCTCTCTCTCTCTCTCTCTCTCTCACACACACACACACACTCACACACACACATTCACACATACGTCTAGGAATGTTATGGACAGCAGCTGCACGTAACCACATAACATTTATTACTATAAGCAAAGAGGGGGTGGGGGTGGTGTGAAGTGTGAGGTCGTAACACATACAATGTCACGGTATAATGAGGAGGGCGACCATGTTTTGTTCTCTGTGCTTTTCCCTCCCGGTATATTGGGGAAATTATCCGGTTCCCATTGAATGAGGCCGTCCCAACAGACATCTGAAGTTGTTATAGCAAGCCGCCATGACTAGACAGACAGAGAGATAGACGGGCGGACGGACGAACGAGCGGACAGACAGACATAAACAGACAAACAGACCGACAGGCAAACAGACATAGACAGACAGACAGATGAACGAACGGACGGACGGACAGACAGACAGACAGACAGACAGACAGACAGACAGACAGACAGACAGACAGACAGACAGACAGACAGACAGACAGATGGGAATATATATCTCCATTGATGAATTATAATCAGGAATAAAGATAGGGAAGACGATGTGGATGGCAGAACACACAGGCGAGGATCGCTGATGGAAGTCTAGAGTACCAACCTGCTGTCACAACAAGATACTGTAACATGGAAGGGAGTCGGTCACCACACGTCATATTACATCTAAAAGCTTAAAACATATCTCCATATCACACTCTTGACATGGGATTACTTACCTTAACCAATATAGGGTGTATTATTAATGACTGTGCTGTGTTTTAAAATATTGCCGGTCCAAGTTTTGTATTCGCCCTCTGTAAAGTTCATGCAACATAAAAGGTAAATACAAAACTTGGACCGGCAATATTTTCAAACACTGCACAGTCATTAAAAATACACCTTGTATTTGTGCGCCAACGTATATTAGCGTAATGTAATGTGAGTAAAATAAAGTATCCTGGTTACATGTCTTCGTGCGTTTTAACGCATATTCTTCTGTTGTCTAAGTTTAGCTTGGTAAGTGATGTATGAATGAAATAACGCACGGGAGAAAAGATATAAGAAGGGCAGAATGTCAGGCGGGCCTGCGTGCCCAATTCTTAACCTTTTGAAAATGAAGTTTGTTTGTTTGTTCGTTCTTTCTTAAGGCGTATCTGACATATGGTGCCTGACCCATATTTTTATAGACACTTCGGTACTCCAGTAATTTTTACTTCCCAAGATATTACGGGCTACTAATTTCAGGATTGATCCACTTGGCATCCCAAGGCAATTTTCAACATCAGTCTCGAGGTGGATACAAACCCATGACCCTGGGTCAGCAAGCCAACGTCTAGGCAATATGGTACCGAGGCTTCCTAACCAAACGGGTTGGGTCAAAATAATAGTACACACAGTGATTCTAAAATCGATTTCTACATTTCAGTGTTTTCCGGGGAAAAGCGATGCCATCTTGGTGCAAAGTATTTTAGTGCTAGAGAGGCATCATTAAATTGTCCAATGGCAGTTTTGGTTTTTCCGTGGGAAAAACAAGACTTCTTGCGGATGCATGTTGACACTGTTGACGGTCCCCAGGTTCAGGGGTTTCCATGCTTTAAAACTAATCCTCCGCAAAGACAAGAGTTGTTAAAGTTGAGCGTCGGATCTTCACCTGGACGACTCAGGCAGAGAAGAAGGCCGTAATCAAATAAGAACATCAAAGGAATATCCAACAGCCGTCACTCAAGAAATCTTTGCCAGCGTCTGAAAAATCAGTTGCTGGATAAAAAGGACAACAAACAGAACAGTCGCGGCGAGGATGCACATATATTTGGCGAGGAGAGCCAAGTTTTTAGCGAAACCCTTGCTTGCGACAATCAAAGATTGCATATGGTGTATTTTTAATGACTGTGCAGTATTTGAAAATATTGCCGGTCCAAGTTTTGTACTCACCCTCTGTAAAGTTCATGCAACATAACAGGTGAATACAAAACTTGGACCGGCAATATTTTCAAACACTGTACTGTCATTAAAAATACACCCTGTATTTACTGATTGAGGGCCAGGCGTGGAACAAACACAAATAGAAGCCGCAAAATGGGAAGTAGGGGTGTGTCACAGTTAGGACTTAAAAGTTGTTAATATGGTAGCATTGTTAAGGAATGTTGTTATAAGATGCTGTAAGATTGGCACACAGTTTAAAGGATTTTATTGATAAAATCAGATCCAATTGATCGAGTACAGACAACGTGGTGGTATAGTCGTCTGCCCTCTCATCTACGAAAAAACAGGCGCACTGGTAATATGGTGCAGAGAAGCTGGGGGAATTGATACAAATTGTACAGAAAGGCTGGAGACATTTAGACAAATGGTACAGAGAGGCTGGGGACATTTAGACAAATGGTATAGAGAGGCTGGGGACATTTAGACAAATGGTATACTGAGGCTGGGGACATTTAGACAAATGGTATACTGAGGCTGGGGCCATTTAGACAAATGGTATACTGAGGCTGGTGACATTTAGACAAATGGTACAGAGAGACTGGGGACATTTAGACAAATGGTACAGAGAGGCTGGGGACATTTAGACAAATGGAATAGAGAGGCTGGAGACATTTAGACAAATGGTATACTGAGGCTGGGGACATTTAGACAAATGGTACAGAGAGGCTGGGGACATTTAGACAAATGGTACAGAGAGGCTGGGCACATTTAGACAAATGGTATAGAGAGGCTGGGGACATTTAGACAAATGGTATACTGAGGCTGGGGACATTTAGACAAATGGTACAGAGAGGCTGGGGACATTTAGACAAATGGTATAGAGAGGCTAGTGACATGAGACAAATTGTATAGAGAGGTTAGGGGCATGGAGGAAAAGTGTGCAGAACAACTAAAGGCAGCGAGGAAGAGAACGGGAAGGCACTAGAGATGGGGAGAAAGAGAATGAAGAGGAATAAGTAACCAGAAGTGAACAGAAGAACTAGAAGGGACAGAAGTGCTTGACCAACTAAGCAAAGGAACAAGCGGGTACTAGACAAATGTAGGAAGTGAATGAGTGGATACTAGACAAATGTAGGAAGTGAATGGGTGGGTACTAGACAATTGTAGGAAGTGAGTGGGTAGGTATTAGACAATTGTAGGAAGTGAGTGGGTGGGTACTAGATAAATTAGGTAGGAAGTGAGTGGGTGGATACTAGACACATGTAGTAAGTGAGTGGGTGGGTACTAGACACATGTAGGAAGTGAGTGGGTGGGTACTGGACACACGTAGGAAGTGAGTGGGTGTGTACTAGACACATGTAGGAAGTGAGTGGGTGGGTACTAGACACATGTAGGAAGTAAGTGGGTGGGTACTGGACACATGTAAGAAGTGAGTGGGTGTGTACTAGACACATGTAGGAAGTGAGTGGGTGGGTACTAGACACATGTAGGCAGTGAGTGAGTGGGTACTAGACACATGTAGGAAGTGAGTGGGTGGGTACTAGACACATGTAGGAAGTGAGTGGGTGGGTACTAGACACATGTAGGAAGTGAGTGGGTGGGTACTAGACAATTGTAGGAAGTGAGTAGGTGGGTACTAGACACACGTAGGAAGTGAGTGGGTGGGTACTAGACACACGTAGGAAGTGAGTGGGTGGGTACTAGACACATGTAGGAAGTGAGTGGGTGGGTAAGAGACACATGCAGGAAGTGAGTGGGTGGGTACTAGACAATTGTAGGAAGTGAGTGAGTGGGTACTAGATACATTTAGGAAGTGCGTTGGTGGGTACTGGACAAATGTAAGCAGTGAGTGGGTTGGCACTAGACACATGTGGGAAGGTTTGGCACTGGATATAAGAAAGTGTGTGGAAAACCATGACAGTTAATAAACCAAAACTGCCTTCTAGCGTAAATGAGAATGGGACACATGGGATGGAACTTATGCGTCTCCTTGTTATAAGGCTTGCGATCCCCCTGTGCTTGTCTTTCTTTACTATACAAATTCTTGACTTGGATTCGGCACAGCCTATCAGTTAATAAAGTTGTCAGCTCGTCAGTATGTCTGCCTCAAACGGTCCCATGACACGCCACAGCAGGCGCCAGATATTGTAATGCAAGTAAAGCAATCTGCAGAAAAAAATTCCACAGAGCTAGGCAGGACTCTGCGAGTGGTTCTCGTGTTTGGCACTGTGTCTAATAATTACTAGTGAATGCAATAATCCAGGCCAGATAACGAGCACCCAGCCGAGGGTGGAATTAGACGAAACGAGATCTTTTTCTGTCTGGAGGTGCTTTAGGTATATCCACATCTTTCAAATATGGATGACGGCGACAAGGTGGTCTTTGGTGTTTGGTATTCGCGTATGGTAATTTGAATATGGGTCAGTAATCGGGCAAAGGTCGTTTCAAATGGTTAATGTAAAAGAGTCACGGTGGAAAAAGTGGGAAGGGGAGTGGGGATGTCTTATAGGAGTATGTTTCCCAAGAACTGGTATTGTTATTATTATTGCTATTTTGTTGTTGTTGTTAAACACAGGAGGACATTCAGCCTGGCTGCCGCTGGTACGATCCGCAAGGTTGTTTTGTGTGTGTGTGTGTGTGTGTGTGTGTGTGTGTGTGTGTGTGTGTGTGTGTGTGTGTGCTGACTACTGAAGAATGGGAGGGAACGGGCCAAGTGTGGGAATTCTATCTATTTCGTCTATTTCCGCCCTCGGCTGGGTGCTCGTTATTGTTATTATTAATGTTATTATTATTACTGTTGTTGTTAAACACATGAGAACGTTCAGCCTGGCTGCTGCTGGTACGATCGACATGGGAGATTTTCGCTGACTAACGAAGAAGGGGACGGGAAGGATCAAGTGTGGGAATGTCCCGAGTGCAATAATGTTGATTTTTAATTTCACATTTGATAATCAATTGGTGTTGTTTTTGTTGTTCTTTGTTTTTCTCTCTTCCATTTTCCTTCCCGTCCTCTTCTGTCTATTATCCTCCCTCAAAGGCGCGCCCTTAAAGGAGCATAAGCCCTCACGCAATCCACCCCATTCTTTGTTGTCTCGTGTGGTTCCACTCTCGTCTTTCACATATTGCCCACTCTGCAGTTAATTGTCTTCTTCGTGTGTGTTTCGGTCTATCTATTTATCTCTCGCCTTGAGGACTCCACATAGAGATCTTTCTAGTTATGCTGGTAATTGGTTTTCTCAATGCGCATGCAAACCCAGCGCCAGCATTCTTCCCTTCAATCATGTGTTCTAATTTGTTTAACGTCTGCTGCAATCTCCCTGTTGTTGCATTCGCGTGTTTGACTATTTCACAGTATGAGTGGTTGGTTAGTTGTGAATACAATCGAAGACTGGGTTTTAAATAAGTAAAGTGCGGGTTGCGGCTGGCCGAATGGCTAAAGAACTCCGGGTTCTCTTTCAGGAGACCCGGATTCGAATCCTCGGTTAGGCGTGGATTTTTTTTTCTGTCGGGGGGGGGGGGGGGGGGGATCCTAACCTGCATAGTTAGCGTCGACTGTACTAGCCAGGCGGCTTTAATTCCTCAGACTCAAGACCCCCCCCCCCTTTCCGTCCCAAACTGCAAGGTACTATAGGCAGTAGATGACAGTTAGACAGTAAGATGACAGTTAGACAGTAAGATGACAGTTAGACAGTAAAGTGCACCGGAGTCTGAGCCCCCCAAAGGGACCTGCATCTATCGGAGTTTTACCCCGACCCAGTATTATACCTACACGGGGACTAAACTGCAGAACTAGTATTCCCTTCTCCAAGCTCAGAAACAATATATTTGTTTTTAGGAAGTGAGTGGGTGGGTACTAGACACAAGTAGGAAGTGAGTGGGTGGGTACTAGACAAATGTGGGAAGTGAGTGGGTGGGTTCTAGACAAATGTAGGAAGTGAGTGGGTGAGTACTAGACAAATGTAGGAAGTGAGTGAGTGGGTACTGGACAAATGTAGGAAGTGAGTGAATGGGTACTGGACACAAGTAGGAAGTGAGTGGGTGGGTACTAGACAAATGTGGGAAGTGAGTGGGTGGGTACTAGACAAATGTAGGAAGTGAGTGGGTGGGTACTAGACACAAGTAGGAAGTGAGTGGGTGGGTACTAGACAAATGTGGGAAGTGAGTGGGTGGGTTCTAGACAAATGTAGGAAGTGAGTGGGTGAGTACTAGACAAATGTAGGAAGTGAGTGAGTGGGTACTGGACAAATGTAGGAAGTGAGTGAGTGGGTACTGGACACAAGTAGGAAGTGAGTGGGTGGGTACTAGACAAATGTGGGAAGTGAGTGGGTGGGTACTAGACAAATGTAGGAAGTGATTGGGTGGATACTGGACAAATGTAGGAAGTGAACGGGTGGGTACTAGACAAATGTAGGAAGTGAGTGGGTGGATAGTGGACAAATGTAGGAAGTGAACGGGTGGATACTGGACAAATGTAGGAAGTGAGTGGGTGGATAGTGGACAAATGTAGGAAGTGAGTGGGTGGATACTGGACAAATGTAGGAAGTGAGTGGGTGGATACTGGACAAATGTAGGAAGTGAGTGGGTGGATAGTGGACAAATGTAGGAAGTGAGTGGGTGGATACTGGACAAATGTAGGAAGTGCGTGAGTGGGTACTAGACAAATGTAGGCAGTGAGTGGGTTAGTACTGGTCTAGGGTGTCTAGTTGGTCACGCGTCGTTGAACACTTGTTCCTGCAGACAGGCACTGTCGTCATTAGAAGGTGATAGGTTCGAATCCGGGTGAGGTAATATATAGCTTACAATTTGTATGTTGTCCAGTGTGTCCTCTAGTCTCTCCTTCTTTCTTCTGCTTCTAAGAGCGACAAATAATACATGTGCGTTTATTTATGAACTGGCTGAGATTTGCCCAAGGCTGGTTATATTATTCTCCACGGTTTTCAATTTTGTTTTTCCTTTTAATTATCAGCTGAATTTAACCTAAGGCATGTAAGAATTTCAGATGACTATTTTAGCGACATTTGAGCAAGATAATTTCTACTGTGACTCATGGTTTCCAAGTTGCTCCTTTATCTATTTCAATTTCAGACAACTATTTTAAAGCAAAAGCTGTATTAAATTTAACCAAAAAAAAAAAGAAAAAAAAAGAAAAAAGAAAAGAAACATCAAAGCATTTATGAAAGTAAGATGATTTTTATGTATGGCCAGGAAAAAAAAAAACACTGCAGAAGACAAACAAGAAGCTAAATAGAACAAGACTGTAGCTGAAATATGTGCGGGAAACAGACATTGTAGAAGCGAGGCGTTTTGTGAAATCTGAGATGTTGTGAAGTTAACCGTTAGAGAAGATGTTTCTGGCAGAATAATCTGGAATCTGGGAGTTGTCATGTTTGAAGATGTTTGTAAATTACAAACTGACGCAGAACATGAAGCAGTTATGTCGAATGTTTCCAGTTTTTTTTTTTTTCACGCCATACGCATGCAAAAATTATGTGACCAGAGATACATAAAATGTGTGTAGTATTTCGCGCCATTTTCCCCGTGAAAAATGTCATATTGAAGCCTTCTTTATACGATCTTCTCAGTATTTCTCCTTCTATGCTCATATTTCTATGTCTATTTTCTCGCTTTTCTATGTTTAAAAAATATAACGATTGAGAAATGTAGTGGAACGGCGAATTTTAGACAAAATAAAATTGTGTGAGCTTGTTGCTGCGTTTTCTTGTTTTTGTTTGCTTTTTTTTTTTGGGGGGGGGGGGGGGGGGCGTCCGTTCGCTTTGAACTCAAGCGTAGTTCACGCACGTTATATTACTTCTAGTGCACTGGGCTGATTTTTGCATGTGGATTATCTCTCCCTATTACCATTGTCCTTCGCTGTTGAAATTACGTTCTTAAAACACTGAATGTGGATCCCGCGAGTTGTGTTGTTGTTGATACTGTGTGTGTATAAATTGCCAGTGTGGAAAACGTGAATGTGATAATTGCTAGGGTAGAAAATCAGCTTTTGAAAGTCTTGACGTGAGAGAAAACAGTGACTGTGAACATTTCCGACAACTGCAAGAGAGAACACCAGTAGGTAAATGACAGTACAAAAGAAAGTTGGACAAAATTAAGAAACTGATTTGGGGAACTGTGAAGACAAAACAATAATGGAACACAAATATAATACATATAAAAACAAGATGTATAGACGCAGTGAGAGCTTCAGTGGAAAACTTCGGTAATGGCTGAAAAAAAATCGGAAAACAGTACCGTCCATCGTCCGGTCTTGCGTAGTCAACTTTTGAGCAGTGACGAAATGAGGAAACTGCATTAAGTTCAGCAATATGACAGAAGCAATTCTAGTTAATGTCCCTCCCGAGATACGGTCGGCATAAATAGGATATCCCCTAACTGACTTTACTAGGCTGAGGTAACTCTAACGTCTCCCAATCCACTCTAAAGGTGACAGATAACAGTATTATTCTCTTGAACAACGAAGGACACACATGAACATCAAAATAGCAAAGACCCACCAAGATAGTATGCATAAAATAACAACCACTAGCGCACTGTATATTATCATATACGATAGGGACATACCTGCCAATAGCGGATCCGTTCCAGCATGTTTCGCTCTGCATTTCCTGTTCGTAGATTACAGCTTTCCGACAAAGTCCATCTGCTATTCTCTGGAAAAATCCCTTGGAGTCCTCTAGCTGGCTAATGAGTAAAGTTATGTCTTTCCTGATGGAGTGTATTCTGGAACTTGGATGGGACACTTGGTGGCTTTCCGGTGTGAAGAACTTTCTAAACAAAGCGGTCTCGCTCTCTGACTGATTCGACTCTCGGCAGAGGCTCGTCACCTGATGGAGGAGTGGCAACAAACGGATAATTATGATGGAGGAGTGGCAACAAACGGTTAATTATGATGGAGGAGTAACAACAAACAGATAATTATGATGGTGGAATAGCAACAAACAGATAATTATGATGGTGGAGTGGCAACAAACAGATAATTATGATGGAGAAGTGGCAACAAACGGATAATTATGATGGAGGAGTGGCAACAAACGGTTAATTATGATGGAGGAGTGGCAACAAACAGATAATTATGATGGTGGAATAGCAACAAATCAGATAATTATGATGGTGGAGTGGCAACAAACAGATAATTATGATGGAGGAGTGGCAACAAACAGATAATTATATAACCAACAAAAAGCTGATCCCCGACGACAACCAACAAACAACTGATATACACCACTAGGAAACAATCGACCACCCCTAATAGTCAGTGAAACAAATACCCGTTTATCTCAACAACCAGGGTAGCCATGGAAAAGTGTGGCTGACTGAGCTTGAAACGAGATTTCACATAATTAGTTATCGTCTCAAATTGGTGACAGTAGGCAGAGGATCTCTTTACATAGACTTGTCCGGGCAGAGGATCTCTTTACACAGACAAAGTCTACGGTCATCGTCCAGTAGGCAGAGGATCTCTTTACACAGACAAAGACTACGATCACCGACCAGTAGGCAGAGGATCTCTTTACACAGACAATGACTAAGGTCATCGGCCGGTAGGCAGCGGATCTATATACAGAGACAAAGGCTACGTTCACCGACCAGTAGGATCAACACCAAGACGGAAGGCAATGGCAGGCCACCTGTGAATGTGATGTCGGGTTCAGTGAAGGTAGTCTCACAATCCCGACATGCCGGGTTCAAAGTCAGTTGATTTGATAGCAGCCCGCCTTGTCTTGATTTTCACAATGTTATGCGTGTAGGCTGTTGAGACATCAATGGCAAACTAATGAACGTAGAATTTCCTAGAAAAACACGCAGCTAATAAATGCAGCGGTGGACTGCCTCGTCTTGGAAATAACAGGCAACTTATTTGAGCACACTATGATTCAAGAGGTTTGATAGAAGAATGCTCAAAATTGGACAGCCAAAATGAGCAGTCTGAACATTCTGAGGTAGGCTAAATCGCAAAAACAACTTATCACAAACATCAGAAAGAAACAATCATCATTGTTTTAGGCCACATTATGAGAAGACAAAAACGGAAACATGTTGTGACAGCCGCAAAAATTTGTGGAAAAAAGTGATAGAGGAAGATAGCATGAAAACATTCTTGACAGCCTTGTGTCATGGAAAGGAAGGGAGTTAACACAAGAATTGATCCATACCGTCGGAGATCGTAATTTGTGGAGAAGCATGATCGCCCATGCCAACAGGCAAGGCATTGGATGATGATGGTTCAATAGTTTCTATGAGATAACGAACCAAGACCGCCTACGTCTGTCGGCATGGTACATGATAATGATGAAGCAAGAAACAATCAACTTTGAGAAAACTCACACCATCTGATAGCTTACCACCAGAAACCATCCCCCACGACCTCCACCACCAGGGCCCACATCCTCGGGAACTCCCCACATTGCCCTCCCAAATATTTCACAGGACCATTTCACGCCGCAGTTTGCCCTAATCTAACTGCCATCTGTTCCGTTCGCCCGTTTACCAAGCCAGGCATATCTTGTATTCTCAACAAACTGTAGAACACAGGGTCTGTATCTTAGCGTTGAGTGTTGTCTGCGAACCTTGCACAAGCGCAACCTGAAATCCGACCAGGCGAAGACAACATTCCATTGCCCACCGCTTCTTCCCCGCTGCCCTGGGTGCTCGGAACGATACAAGATGTTTACTGTTTGATGCAGGCGCAGCCTAGACACAAAAGGTATTTTTAAAAGTTGAAGACAAGGAAGCAGTCATCACCACTGCACGAAACAAACAAAATCTTTTAGTAAAAGCTGGAGCGGTTTTCAAATTGTGCATATTTGACTCCCCGATCACGGCTGGAAATAGTAAAGTGTTGTAGAGGAATCCTTTCCACACCATGAAGCATATTAGGTAATGGTACTGTCCCTCATATTTTATACCAATCGGCACTCGATGGGCGATGTGGTCAATATACCTTGGCTGCATTTACATTCCGGTATATTTACTGGTACCAATAGTAGACTAGGTCGATTTGGAAGCACAGGTCAGTGAAAAAATACACTCCCCTAAGGGGATTCGAACCATGGCCACAGAATCTGCTCTTTTGTATGGATACCAATGTAGCACAATGAGTAATCTAATGTTGAAGAAACTGAAGACAGTGGAGATGTAATTTATGAGAAGAATGATGGGAATATAATGGACAATGAGTAATGTAATGTTGAAGAAACTGAAGACAGTGGAGATTTGATTTATGAGAAGAATTATGAGAATATAATGGACAAAGAAGAAACCGAACATCGAGGAATGGGAATCTCTGCAGGTGTTACAGAATCATCAGCCACCATAGCCATAAGGAAATGACACATGGAATTTATGCGGCATATTCAAAGAAGAAGTACAACAGAGGCTTCAGCAACATATAGGGAAAATGCTAGACAGAAGATGCATGGAAGGACAGAGAAAGATGTATGTTAGATGTGTAAGCAGCTAGGCTATAAATAATGGTGTTCGCCCATCAAGAATGATGATGACCATTCATTTTATCCAGCAGGCTTGACATATTTGAACCGTGAGTTCTGAGATGGCTGGCAAGGCCTATTTTGGCTCGAAATGTTCCTTGTTAATTTGTGGGCAAAGAATGCTTGACGTTCGAGGAGGAGGTTCACCTGCAGTGTTTTTTTTGTTGTTTTTGTTTTGTATAGTCTTTCCCCACAACTCTTACAGTCCTGTTTGCTTCGCAACAAATAATAATATATGCACAACTAACTGAACATCATAATTTCAGAAGACAGAGAAAGATGTATATGGGATGTGTAAGCAGCCAGGCGGCAAATAACAATATTGGCAATGTGAACTTCATCAAAATTACAGATGCCAGAGTCTTGGAGAGTCATAATCGCCGATATCTGCCCGACACCAAGCACCTGAATAATAATAATAATAATAATAATAATAATAATAAATAATATCGTCCTTGACTTGGGGACGTCAATTACAAGTACCTCTGAAGTCAGATCGGGTTTGCCTGATGGCGAGGGACACTGTTAATAGGTAAAGCTAATCCACACGCAAAATTAAGCCCAGGACTACTAGAAGTTGTGTATACGGACTGCGTTTGAGTTCAAAACGAGCGAGCGCAAAAATAATAATAACAAGAAGAAGAAGAGGAAAAAAAAGAAGAAGAAGACAATGGTAAGGTCTGTGGGATATGAGGTTCTAGTTTTACCCCCCGGCTTCACGAACCAGTGGGCGGAAATGACGCAGACTACACGTCACAATAATGGAGAAGCCAACAGTACAGCGGCAAGGGTGCCTTTGCTACACTCAATGGCAGATCTGTGGAATGAGGTCGGTACATGTTATTCAAATCAGGCAAACGGAAAGCCTCGTAAATTGATGACCTGGCGGGTTTAACGCCGTTGCCCTGAATGAATCATGCTGGTGTGATGGTTAGCGCTCTTGCACGCCAAGTCAGCCATCCTGGTTCAATACTCAACAGCAGAGAAGTGTGTTTCCCCGACCAGTACGGATCTGGGGAGGGGTGAGAAGGTCGGCCTAATGGTGAGGGACACTGGTAATAGGGGAAACTTCTTCTTCTTCTTCTTCTTCTTCTTCTTCTTCTTCTTCTTCTTCTTCTTCTTCTTCTTCTTCTTCGTCTTCTTCTTCTTCCTTCTTCTTCTTCTTCTTCTTCTTCTGCGTTCACCCAGAGTTTTTTTGTCCGGACGTGATTGCGTTGTGCCTGTTTAAAGCAGAACTGCGTTCTTGCGCCGTTAGGCCGACACATCCGACTTCTGCAGGCATTTGTTGACCTGGGTTAACGTTCCCGGGAAGTCAGATATTATATTTGTCTAGGTCCATGGCTATAAACATAATGTGGAAACCACATTCACATATTCATATATACCGCTTGGACAACGCTATTTGGAACCACCTTAAGTTGAGTTGAGTTGAGCTAAGAACCAACATCACTGCTGTCAGGACATTCCCATACGCACTCCGTCCCCTTGTTCAACATCCAGTGAAGAGTCATACTACAAATCGTTCCCACCGCTATCTCATTCAAAGTTCTCCTGGTCTTCCCTCTCAGTTTTGAGATTCTTCTTGAGCCCCTGCCAATTCTCCGCAATATCATTCTTTCCGCAAACGGGTTCTCAATCAGTTCCCCCGCATTCTCCACCTGGTCCCAAAGGCACACGACCACCTCTCCCTTGTCCATAGGTAATTTACCACCAAGAGGTGCATTCATTATCAGCCTGTTCAATCCCCGGCACTCCCGCATGGCCAGAGCAAAATAATCCATACAATTCTCACAGTCTGTGACCTCTTAATTATAACCAAGGTTCCGAAAGAAGAACGAAGTGAAATTGTGTTTCTTCCACATATTGGATTGAAATATTTACATCTAAAGTTTACGGCACGCTAGACAATTGAAAAGACAAACCGGGATTTGAACCGGTGACGAAACAGGGCAACGCAATTCACTAAATGATGTCACAATGTGAAAAATATATTCACATGATTACATACGCCGCTAGCTCTATGCTAGAAACATATTTTCTGAACCACCCAATTATACCCTACTCTGTGGCGAAGCGGTTACAAACGCAATTCGTAATCCCGCACACCCCGTTCGAAACAGCTGCAGGAGATTTAGAAGCAGACTGCCTTGCGTTGGTTTCCATACAAAGGTATGCGTGCCGGTCGTTCAGAAAACAATAGCAAACTACTGAACGTAAACTTGCCCAGAAATCACAAACAGCCAAAAAATGTTGGGGTTGACTGCGACGTCCTGTAAAACATATGGCACTAACTTCTGAAATTATAACCATGGCGGAGAAAGCAGGTTGAGCGAGGCGGGGAAAGGAAAACAAAAATATTTATTTGTTTTAAGCACAATGTACTGCATTTTTAATCATAGAAGAAGAAAACAAATCAGAGGGTGCGCTAGACAACTGAAAAGACACCGGGATTGAAACCCGTCGCCTCCAAACGATATGATATCCCCAGGCTGAATCGACCACTACACTTCTTTGTCAATATCTGTGCATTTATTGCACATGCTATGTCAAAAACCCCAGGGTATTCCATACATATAAGACAAAGCACGTATGTTCCATGCTATGAATAAAACCTTGCTAGGAGTCCAAAATGTTCTCCTTTCTGAGGGCATTTCTTCAGCAATAAAAATCTGGTGTTTCTGAACAAAACAAAACAAAAAACAAAACAAAAAATCTTCATTTCGAAAGTGCGGTAATGCAATTTGTTTTATTTTTGGGTAAAGAAAGAAAATACATCAACCGAGAAACAGAACGGTTCGGGTAAGAAGTGTGTTTATATTTGTTTTAAGTGTAAATTATTTCTCCAGTGCGAACACTACTTGCTGTTGATGATGTAGCTGAAAGAAGTACCGTGTTTTCTCGAAAATAAGACCGGGTCTTATATTAATGTTAGCTTCACAAAAATGCACTTGGGCTTATTTCCGGGGGAAGACTTTTTTTTTTTTTTCCAGTTACCAAAAACTACATTTATTCATGTACGAAATTCTACATTTATTCACATACAGTCATGTCATATTCTTCTGAAACATCGTCATAACTCTCCAAATCCCGAATTCCGTCTAATCTATTGTAGCTTGAGATCCTAGGCCCATAAACACTGCAGTTTCATCCATAGCAATCATGTTGGAAAGTTTCCATCAACAAAGTACTTAAATGCAAGTGCACGTTTAATAACTTCATTCTAGATGACGATCAGGGCTTATTTTAGGGGTAGGCCTTGTAAGGGACGCAGAGTTGTTTTGAAGGCACCAGGCCTGGGTTCTATACTGGCGAAGACCTACTGACGTGTCCTCGCCGAGCGTCCTGGGTAACAGGTCTCTTCGGGGTCCTGGCTAAAGTCAGTAGGATCGTTGATTCCTCCGAAGTCGGAGAGTGTCTGCCTGCACGGCGAAGAACCACCATGGGACAACGGATACTCACGCAAACCTCAGGTCCTGTATGACATCACACTGATGCTGGACAACACAACAGGGTGTCTTCATCCGACTTACAGGACTTCGCGCTGGAGATCACAGCCAGCGAACACAAGCAAGCAAGCAAGCAAGCAAACAATCCTACTAAAGCTTATTTAAGGGGGAGGTCTTAATTTCAGGGAAACATATTAGGTGTATGATAAGTACGGGTAAAAACAGATATGCCTAAACGATTTAAAAGACAAGATCGACTTAATTGCACCGGGTGTCATCCCACATGGCTCGGTCTCTTTCCGCACGGCGAACGCCGAAAGCGTCGCACAAAGCACGAACTCCTTAGCTCCAGCGAAGACCCCCAGGAGTTTCCGAGAAAACTGCACTCGTGAACTGAACGACGTAGGCTGGAATCGAACCCACAACCTTAGGATCGCGAAGCAGTCGGCGTGACCACTTCACCACGGAGCCTCCTTATACTACTAGCTGTCTTTGCGGCAGCTGACCCAAGTCGGTGTGTGTTAGGGAGGGGTAACAAATGTATGTCTAATTGAGTAAACAGACAAATTATCAACACAACCTGTCAAGAATTTGTTTGAGCGAATATTTATATTATCTTCTTCTTCTTCTTCTTCTTCTTCTTCTTCTTCTTCTTCTTCTTCTTCTTCTTCTTCTTCTTCTTCTTCTTCTTCTTTCGTTCGCCTGAAATATGTTTATATGAGTAATAGGTTTCTACTTATATACAAACATATACAAACTTATGTGCACACTTATATACACATTTATATAGTTTAGTTTAGTTTAGTCGACGGATCAACATCACGGCACACGGGTGTAACCCATAAGTGCTCCGTTCTTCTACTAACTCAAGCCTGAGTCCGGATAATCTCAGCTCAGTGCACGAACTCCGTAGCGCCGGCAATGATCCTGAAATACTTTAGGTAGATTTTTAACTCGAAATTTTGCCCGGGCAGCGCCGTTAGGCTACTCTTTTTCGATTTCCAACTGCCAAGGGATGTTTTACGAGCGCAACAACACACACGGGCGTCCGATCTCACTACCCAGAGAGCAGGGGAGATTTTTTTTTACTAGAGGTCCACGTGAAAAAATCCCGGCCCTCACCGGGGCTTGAACACGGGACCTCCAGCACTCGAGGCGGGCACCATACCTCGAGACCACTCAGCACCCGTATATACAAACTTAAATACAAACGTATATACAAATTTATATACAAACTTATGTACAAACTTATATACAAACGTATATAGAAACATATAAAAACGTATATACAAACGTATACACCAACGTATATACAAACAAAATCTTGGATGTGCTGGGCAGGAGGTTGCAAACAACCCCTCAATCCCAAGTTGATTTACTAGGCAATTTTACATTCAGTAGTTTGCCATTGCTTTCTGAATGAGAAGTCAACTTTGAAGATCAAATGACTGTTGTAGTGAAATATATATTCCCCTACTGACACGATAACGATTAACTACCTATATCTCGTTTCAAATGCATACTCTCTCTCTCCCTCCCCCTCGCCTCTCTCTCTCTCTCTCTCTCTCTCTCTCTCTCTCTCTCTCTCTCTCTCTCTCTCTCCGGCAACATACCACTCTGTTTATCTACCTGCTCAATATCTAGCTCTCTAGTTCCAGTCTCTAGCCGTCGCAGTGTGCATATCCTAATATTGGAGTTTTGGTAAGGCGGAGTGGCTGAGTGGTCCGACTAAAACTCAAGCTGACCGAGTACGATTATCTGTAAATTTTTAGAAAATAAAAATGCCGTTGATGGCGTAATCCTCTCCAAATCATGTGTAGTGGATTGGATGTCTAGCCTTTTCGGATAAACCAACCCCTCCCCCCCCCCCCAAAAAAAAAAAAAAGATTCAAGCGCACGTAAAAAATTTCTGGACAGCCGGAAATCGAAAGGAGTAGCCGAATTTGACCCCGGCAGGCTAAATTTCAAATGATAAAACGTACACATAAAAATCATATGTATAACATGTGTGATTACAAACACATTTGAATTTTTGGTGCAGAATTCGTGCACTGTGCTGAGTCTCCTTGTGTGATCTTTGGGAAGAGACTGGGGCACTTATGCAGGTATCCTGTGCAATAAATATGATCCTTTACAAACCACAGGACTTTAAGAAGACACAAATTAGATTCATTACTGGACAAGTTAAAACAGTTGACTTGTTGTATCAGTGCTTCGAAACCAGCCGCTGAAGACGAATCTGTGCATTTCGTGGCTGAAGGAGCATTGTATTCTGCTGTCATTCAGGGTTGTAGTGACACAACCGTGATTCATCCTTCGTAGCAACCTTGTTCAGAATGTCTATACACGCGTACAAAGAAAGAAGCTTCATGAACAAGCCCATTCGGTTAATTTTATGTTAGTGAGTTTGCTGTCAGGACACCCATCGTAGTTAGTCGGTATACGTAGCTGGCATGCGCATGCGAAACTGTGCAATTTATCACTTAAGTCAATTATACAGCTAGATGATGCTGCCATCAAGTGACACCTTTATTTAGTAAATACAAACTATCAATTTCACTTTCCCCATGTTAGTTTGTAACTAGTATATAGACAAACACACAAATATTGACTACCGCTTATAGAAACAGAAGAATATTATAAACTGGTGTCGTGGGTAATCTGGCTATTATTAGTAAAGGGCGGAAAGGTGGGGGGGGGGGGGAATAGTGGCTGGATATTTGGTTAATACAAAATGGGGCAGCGACACGAAGAGGTTGAGAAGCATTGCTCTAGATTATGTGGTCTAGGAATCGTATCCACGTACTGGGGTTGTAAATTTCTCTGTAAACTTTATCTTGACAGAAAGCTACACTAAATGCGTATTGCTTTTCTGCTTTATCTCAGGGAATTACTTTTCACTGTCGTTGTGCTTGTTGCTTTTATCATTTTTTGTTTCTGGGTTAAGCACTGGTCGTCTGGAGACTTTAGTTTACCAGGGTTACATGTAACGGAAATGTATAGCAAAGTTGTCGTTGATGAACTGTTTCTTCTTCTTCTTCTTCTTCTTCTTCTTCTTCTTCTTCTTCTTCTTCTTCTGCTTCTTCTTCTTCTTCTTCTTCTTCTTCTTCTTCTTCTTCTTCTTCTTCTTCTTCTTCTGCGTTCATTCAGAATATTTTGTGGACGTAATTGCGTTGTGCCAGTTTTTAGCAGAGCTGCGATATTTGCACCTTTCGACCGACACCAGGCGTTTGATGACCGGGTTAGCCTTCCTGGGTGTTCTGTAGGACGGTCAACTCTTACTGTAGTGGTGTTGTCATCCCCATCCCAGCAAGTCCATTCAGATCAGCCGGAGACATAACGGTCAGCCCTCAAGAGATGGCAGGGGCAGACCACGGGCATTCCCCGCCATCCAAGTAGGCTTCCATGACTGCAGTGTCGGCATATAGCGCGCTGGTACTGGGCTCACCCAAGGAATCGTCACGTCCTGCACATGGCTGCTTAGCCTCACTTCCGTATATTGGGCCTTCCGTTCACCACAGGCTGCACCTCCGGAAACCAGGAGAGATAAGTCTTGATGAACTGTTTAATAAAGTTGTCGTTGATGAAATGTTTAACAAAGTCGCCATTGATTAAATGTATAGAGAAGTTGCCGTTGATGAAACGTTTAACAAAGTTGCCGTTGATGAAACGTTTAAGAAAGTTGCCGTTGATGAAACGTTTAACAAAGCTGCCGTTGATGAAACAGTTAATAAAGTTGCCGTTGATGAAACGTTTAACAAAGCTGCCATTGATGAATCGTTTAACAAAGTTGCCGTTGATGAAACGGTTAATAAAGTTGCCGTTGATGAAACGTTTAACAAAGTTGCCGTTGATGAAACGGTTAATAAAGTTGCCGTTGATGAAACGTTTAACAAAGTTGCCGTTGATGAAACGTTTAACAAAGTTGTCGTTGATGAAACTTTTATCAAAGAAGAAAGGTAAATAAACAATACCCCCGCATTAGCTTTTATCAGTTATTGTTATAATTGGCACCAAAAAAAAAAAAAAAAAAAAAGTCAGGCCACAGATATGATTGAGCTATCGTTTAATAATCGACGCTACCACCTACTTTCTGCTAGCGCCGAATGCTGAGCGGCGCTCACCAAAACCCGACACCTGAAATTGTGCCAACGGTTTGAGGCGGATGAGCGCAATTGGGAGGGTACAAGCCTTACGTTAGTACGAAGAAATGTAACCTAAAGACTAAATGTCACGGCATGGCAAACCAGGTTCTAAGCCTTGGCCGGCAACTGGTCAAGGATATAAGCTCCAACAGGCGGATAGTTAGAACATTGCTTTGCTGATCCGGCAGCTTCTGCGGCTTGTCTTGGTCCAGATGTATTGGTGTTACCTTTTTTCTGGAGTAACCTAACCTGGCCGGAAGAGAGAGAGAGAGAGAGAGAGAGAGAGAGAGAGAGAGAGAGAGAGAGAGAGAGAGAGAGAGATACCAAGCTGCATGGGCAACACATGGTCTCTAAATTCAGCCCAGGCTTTGTGCTATTGAGAGGTATAACTATGTTTTACAAACTACCGTCTATCAAGACGGCAAGTTGCCAGTCAGTTGGCTCCTGAATCCCCTGGGAACACTGAGGTTTAACTCGGAAAGCAGCGACGTTCAGGTATTTTGAGCCCAACTTAGTGCTTGACTCCATCGGAGTGAGGTGGGTAGAACATTCCATCTCCGGGAAGGTTAACCCGGTCAACAAATGCCCGCAGAAGCAGGATGTGTCGGCCTAACGGCGCAAGAACGCAGCTCTGCTGTAAACAGGCACAACGCAATCACATCCGAAAAAAACTCCGGATGAACGCAGAAGAAGAAGAAGAAGAACATTCCATCTACATGGGGGATGTGCTGCAAATCTGTAGACACCGCACATACCAGTCTGAAATACCACATATTTGATGAACTAAAACATATAGGACACACTGATGAATGTAACTATGGAACAGGCAAAATGACAGCGAAACATTTGTTGTAAGAATGTCCAATATATGCAGAACAGAGACAACTATTGGCTTACACCCGCTCCATTTGAGGACAAATTCCATGGGGATGTCAATCACTTCAAGTTGACTGCTGCTTTCTTTAACTGATTGATTGCCATGGGATGATTAATCGTCTTGAGCTACTTTCCGTATTTGCCATGGGCTTATATATATATGTGACACGCCCTTATTTCCAATTTTTCGCCATCCATGTTTGTTTGAACCAAACCTACTTTTTGTTTGGCATTAAATCAGTTAAATATATTCAGGCTGACATCTAAAGGCGCGCGGAAGAGGAGGAGGAGGAGGAGGAGGAGAAGAAGAAGAGGAAGAAGAAGAAGAAGAAGAAGAAGAAGAAGAACATTGTCTACCTCCAATACGGATACGGCACTTGATGTTGATGTGTGACTCCATTTGGTGTGCACAAAGATAAAGGAATATTAACAGGCACACACAAACATGCGTGTGACCAGAGGTATCATAAGTCTGTGATCGTTGGTCAACATCTCTTTCTGACCTATGAAACACAGAGTCACACACTTTCGAAACCACCGGAGTCACCTTAGTTACATGCCTTAAGCCCTGTAGGTATTCCCTGGAGAAAACAAAGTCTTTGTTCCTTTAGCACCTTTAACACATCTTCTCTGTTATAGTAACACCCACTTAGGATAATAATACTTTACTTTAACACATCTTCTCTGTTATAGTAACACCCACTTAGGATAATAATACTTTACTTTAACACCTCTTCTCTGTTATAGTAACACCCACTTAGGATAATAATACTGTACTTTAACACCTCTTCTCTGTTATAGTAACACCCACTTAGGATAATAATACTTTACTTTAACACATCTTCTCTGTTATAGTAACACCCACTTAGGATAATAATTCCTTACTTTAACACCTCTTCTCTGTTATAGTAACACCGACTTCGGATTATAATACTTTACTTTAACACCTCTTCTCTGTTATAGTAACACCCACTTAGGATAATAATACTTTACTTTAACACATCTTCTCTGTTATAGTAACACCCACTTAGGATAATAATACTTTACTTTAACACCTCTTCTCTGTTATAGTAACACCCACTTAGGATAATAATACTTTACTTTAACACATCTTCTCTGTTATAGTAACACCCACTTAGGATAATAATTCCTTACTTTAACACCTCTTCTCTGTTATAGTAACACCGACTTCGGATTATAATACTTTACTATTATCATATGTCTTATGACTATGCCGGCTCAGCGTCGAAGAGGTTACGGACGCAATCAGTAATCCCGCATACCGCGTACGAAACACAGCTGTGGGCGATTTGGAAGCAGACCGTCTTGCCTTTTTTCCATGCAATGGTATGAGTGCCGATAGTTCAGAAAGTATAGCAAACTACGGAACGTAAACATGCCCAGGAATCACAAACAGCCAAAAATTGCTGGAGTTGACTGCTACAACCTATAAAGGATACGCAACTAATTTGCTACGTCCAATAAAGGATACGCAACTAATTTGCTACGTCCTATAAAAGATACGCAACTAATTTGCTACGTCCTATAAAGGATACACCGGTCTCTGTGGCTAAGGGCTTGCGAACGCGGTTTGTGAGCCCGTATACCCGGGTTCGAAACACGGCGGTGCTGGTTTTTTTCGAAAAAAAGTATAGGGGCCGGTCGTTCAGAAAGCAATGGCAAACTACTGAACGTAACATTTGCCTAGTACATAAACAGCAGCTGAAAATGCTGGTGTTGACTGCAACGTCCCGTAAGGGATACGCCACAAAAATTTAAAAAATATAAAGGATACGCAACTAATTTATGATTATAAATAAAAATTAAAGATCGCTTTGGGCGCATTGGGCACATGTTGTCGGACCCACATATCTATATTTAGTCTAAGGGCACTCGCGGATGCAGACGTCATAATCATGCGGGCCAATTTTATCTCACAAGACATTTCTCGGTACTCATTTTTGATGGGGTCGACCTGGAAGCTCAGTTCAATTTTTAAAAATTCAAATCTACCCCTA
This sequence comes from Cepaea hortensis, assembly GCA_963921405.1. Taxonomy (NCBI): domain Eukaryota; kingdom Metazoa; phylum Mollusca; class Gastropoda; order Stylommatophora; family Helicidae; genus Cepaea; species Cepaea hortensis. The sequence goes on along the minus strand of OY992888.1, from coordinate 29,736,281 downwards.
ATGTGGATCAAACCAACTCACTGGACAACTGGCACCAACACTAAAAAACTAGCATGCATCAATAGCTACTAAGAAAGCAAATTACAACACAATCTTACTAACAACTTTATGCTACCAATGCCAAACCTGGACAATGACAGAAAAAGAGAAAAGAAAAAAAAACCACAACAACAGAAATGAGATTCCTGAGAAGAATACTCAACGTATCAAGAAGAGATAAGATCAGAAATGAAGAAATCAGGACTAAATGGGGGATATATCAGCGCTAGATTTTATTAGAAGGCAGCAAGTAAAATAGTTTGGCCATGCAAGTAGGTTACCAACTAACAGTATACCACAACAAGCAATGATGTACAGACCAGATGGAAGCAGAGGAAGAGGCCGACCACATAAACGATGGACGAAGGGAATAGCAGAGTCCATGGGAATATCGATACATGAAGCCCATAAGCGGGCACTCACTCACTGTTTATACTTCACCTCGACACATCAAGGTGCAAGAGGAACATGATGAGATGAGAGATGAGATGTGGATCAAACCCTTGACCACCAGTACGGCAAGCGAGTGCCTAATCACTACGCTGCCTCGGCTCCCCATAACTATAATTTTGCCACAGTTTAAACTCTCGCGGGTAATTGTCTTTCACTCTTCTAACGACAGTATAACCGTGACCTCTTCTCCAACTCACAAGCGTGCAGCAGAAAGATTCCCTACCGAAGCCAAGGGCTTCCAGTCATGCTCCTTTCGCATGACTCCGAGAAACAGACGTCTGCTATCGTTATGCAACAGCCCGCGCTTAACTAGTCAACCTTGTTCGGTTGAGAGATGAATTTGCTTAAAAACAAGTCTGCCTGGAATAATCTAATTTCGTTCTTCAAATCCTGGCCACCTGCCCACAGATGCAAACCAATGAGAAGGTGAGAAGGGATGAAACAAACAAACTTTCTCCATCTTGTGCGGTTATGTTTTGTAGTAAGCAACGACATGCTTGATTCTCTGTGTGCTCGTCTTTTTTCTCTTCCTTTACATCTTCTTCTTCTTCTACTTCTTCCTCCACATCTTCTTCTTCCTACTCCACAGCTTTTCCTCCTCCATTTCTTCTTCGACTTCCACCGTCTCTTTCATTTAATCCTTTTCTTCTTCTACTTCTTCTTCTCCCCCCTCCCCCCTTTCTGCTTCTACTTCTTAATTCCCTCCACCTTTTCTTCTTCTTCTTCTTCTTCTTCTTCTTCTTCTTCTTCTTCTTCTTCTTCTTCTTCTTCTTCCTCCTCCTCCACATATTTTTCTACTCTTCTTCCTCCTCCTGACAGTAACATGTCTTCTCCACTTCTTCTTCCCCCGTATCCTCCTCCACTTCTTCTTCTTCTTCTTCTTCTTCTTCTTCTTCTTCTTCTTCTTCTTCTTCTTCTTCTTCTTGGTCCTTCCCCTTCACTTCTCCTCCTCCTTCAATTATTCTTCTAATCTTCTTCTTCCATCACCACCTCCACCACTTCTTCTTCTTATCCTCCTCCTCAAATTATTCTTCTACTCTTTCTCCTCCTCTTTCTATCCCTCTTATTCCTCTTCCTCCTCCTCTCTTCCCCGAACATATTCAAACGTTAACCTGAATATATATATTTAAAAAAAAACAACAACAATCAACTCGAGATTGTTGACACCTCCATTGAGTTTATCCTCAAATGGCTCGGCTAAAGTAATAATCTCACCTATAGCCTTCAATTATCACATAGCCTAGTTAGTCTTCTGATCTCTACTTATCTCGTTTCCTCCCTATACGTGCCGATCAATGCCTGTGGCATTTTTCTCCCAGACTCAATATGTGCACACATACATCATCCGCCAAACAAATGTCCCCCTTACATGAAGTTAAACCCTGACCATCTGTGCACCCTTGGCTGACGCCCACACGATACCACATCCGATCGACCGACCTGCAAAACCTAACAAAACCTATCACATGACAACAGTTTACGAGAGATAGAAAACCCACACCCTCGGGGACAGGACCTGAAGAAAACTTCCCAATGATTTGGTTATAAAGTACCTGTGGTAGACAGACAACAACCTGAAACAATTCTACATAATCCCACTTTCAAGGAGAACCGGGAAACATTAATCTCGGTTGAGTATAGAATTGCAGTCGCCTTGAGATTTTTTCCCTGGCCATGTTTACTGGATTTCGCTCCCTTTATCACAAACAAGGGCAAGAACAGATTTAGTGGCGCGAAGAAAAGATATTCAAGGAAGTGTACGGTCTTGAAAACTATCAAACTATGTTCTGCAAATTATGTTCTGCAGGGCATCGGACAAAAGACATTCAGCGGTTTAACGAAATTGATTTTCTCGAAAACTTTCAGTCACTTTCCCTGGAAACTATCAATCAGTATCTTTTTGTTTTATTTGAAAACTTTCAAACAGTATATTTTAATGAAAACTTTAAAACATTCTATGTTCTTGAAAACTTTCAATCTCTATTCTTGTTAGTTGAGTTGAGTTGAGTTGAGTTAAGAACCGACATCACTGCACTCAGGACATTCCCATACGTGCTCCGTCCCCTCGTTCAACTTTCAAGCATTCTATTTCCATGAAAACTTTCAAATATTCTATTTCTTATAAACTTTCAAACAGTTTGTAGTACATCGGACGAAAGACATTTAACTTTCATTCATTTCAAAATCGATCTTCTTTAATACTTTCAAACAGTTGGAATTTTTGAAAACTTTGTCTATTTTCTATAGGACAACGGACAAAAGACTTCTCATTCAGCTGTTTAACGAAATCGATTTTCATGAAAACTGTAAACAGTCGATTATCTTGAAAACTCAAATAGTCTATTTTCTTAAAAAAAAAAAAAAAATTTAAAACATCATATTTTCGTGAAAACTGTCAAACATTTTATTTCCCCGCAGGATGTTGCACAAAATACACGGGTTGTGGATTGGACACATACATACCCTACTCAGATAAGGAAGACTTTATTCTCATTAAACGGTTTAAGAAAATCGATTTTTATGAAAACTTTCAAAGCCTATAATTTTATTTCGTGGCCAAAGGCTTGCAAACGAGGTTCGTGAGCCGCTTACCAGGCGTTCGAAACGCAGCTGCGACCGATTTGTGCAGCAGACTGTGTCGCGTTGTGTTATAACGTGTTGGTATGGGAGCCGTTCGTTCAGAAAGCAATGGCAAACTACTGAACGTATAAACTTGCCTACTATATCAACAGCAGCTGAAAATTGCTGGTGTTGACTGCAACGTCCTGTAAGGGATATGAAACATTAAAAAAACATAAAAAATGTTTGTTTACAAAACTTTCAAAAATTATATTTTCTCTGAAGCTTTCAAACATTCAATTTTCAGTAGAATATTGCAAGTAAACACATTTAATTCGCACACAACGTCTTCGGCAAGCTACGTTTTTGAAAAACTGAAACAGGTCATTTTCTGTAGGGTTTGCAAAATGACTCTCGTGTGAGAATAGATTTGAGGTAATTTTCTCGCCTATTTCCAGTTGTTATATTTTAGGATGTCACGTGTACATATAATAATCCCTAATTTCTTATTCTTCTTCTTCTTCTTTCGTTCGCTTGAAATATGTCTATATCTGCAATGTCGTCTCTTGCATGAATTGAACTGTTTTTTTCAGTTCACACAGTGGTCCATAGAGTTTATCTTCCACTGTCGTCTCTCTAGGCCAGAAGGTTTGCCTAGATATGTTATATTTTGGGCAGTCTTGGAGTATGTGCTCTGCTGTCTGCGACGCCAATCCACATGTGCACATGGCTGTTTCACCAATCTTGAATTTTGTATACATGTGGTTGCGTAATCTATTGTGTCCTGTTCTGAGGCGCAGAATAATGACTTGTTCTGGTCTGTCCATAATGTGGTAGTCATCTTGAGCAGGTTTTGGTGGCTTTCTGACTGATTTGATCATTCTTTTCTTTTGGTGGTATGTAACGGGCACATCAGGCTGTTCCTCTTTGGCTCCTTCCTTAGCCAATTGATCAGCTCTGTCGTTTCCGGGTACTCCACAGTGGGATGGTATCCACTGTATGGTGACTTTATGCTGACTGCTAAGTTCAGAAAGTAGTGTCCTTAGTACTGGCAATTTCCCAGAGAGGAGCGCCTCGAGTACTGATTTTGCATCTGTTAGTAGCACCACAGGTTGTGTACCATTGCTGTTATTTAGTAATTTCTCTGTTGCTATCTTGATTGCCTCAATTTCGGCATCATAGTTATGGCAGTACTTTCCTGTCGGTACTCTGGCTGTGTCCCTAGTATTATTTGGGTATTCTATGTACACTCCCGCTCCTCCATTTCGAACAGCATTTTGTGCTGACCCATCTGTGTAGACTCGGATCCAGAGGTCCTGTGGGTATTCTTCATCAAGGAAGCTGAGAGTGGCTGTTCTGCGCTGCACACTGTTCTGTTCTTCCTTGTCAAATATTCCTCTCACTTTTGTCTGGATTTGTAACGATAGTCTATGCTCATCTTTCCATGGAGTTCGCTCTGGAATAGTTGTTAGGGGGATGCCAACTGTGGGCAGATCAGTGGTTTCTCTGCAGAGTCGTTTGGCCTGGTGGATAAAACTACTTCTTTTCAACCGCCCCATAGCTAGGTTTTCAAATCTGTTCTTCATAGGGTGGCCTGGCAAGCTGAGGAACTTTTCTGCTTGTATTAGCGTTTTCGTATCTCTGCGCTCACTCAGTGCCTGTGTCCTCCCCATCTTCTCCATTTCCACTATAGGGGTTGATCTCATCCCTCCTGTGGTGACTCTAAGTGCTTGATTTTGCACCTTGTCCAGCTCTTGTAGTGTGGTATTTGATGCTGAACACCACGCAGTTGACCCATATTCCAGGTGTGGTCGTATGCTCTGTTGGTAAACTTTGCTAAGTATTTTCGTACTGGCTTCCCATGTGGTTCCACTTAGCTTTCTCAGGATGGCTATTTTCCTTCTGGCTTTTGCTACTGCTTTGTTGATGTGCTTTCTCCATGTCAGCTTGCCATCAAATGTTACTCCAAGGTATGTTGGTTCTTTATCTTCTCTTAGGGGTGTTCCATTTATCTGGATGATCCCTGCCTTTTGTTTTGGAGAGAGGGTAAATAGGGTGGTGCTGCACTTGTCAGTGTTTATGCTGACACACCATCTATTTGCCCATGCAGCAAATGTATCTACAGCTCTTTGTAGCAATCTGGTGGCCACTGATGCATATTCATTTGTGCTCCATAGAACCAGGTCATCAGCGTACATTGCCGCTTTAATTCCATGCGGTAGGTGAGCAACAAGATCATTGATGAAGATTAGAAAAAGTGTGGGGGACAAGACTCCGCCCTGGGGGACACCGTGACGCAGTAGTACTTTCTTGCTCTTGAGTCCGTCTATCTGTACTCGGGCTCTTCTGTTGTGCAAGTATGCTTTCACCCATTTGTACATTCTTCCATTGACTTTGCAGTTTCTCAGTTTCTTCATCAGACCTTCTTTCCAGACTTTGTCAAAGGCTTTCTTCAGATCTATCCATGCCGCAAGCACCAGCTTCTTCTCTTGGAATGCATCCTCAATTTCTTGAGAGAGGTAGGTTGTCTGATCTTCCGTAGAGTAGCACTGCCTAAAGCCAGCCTGCTGTGGCACAAGGATGTTTTTACTTTCAATGTACCACTGCAGTCTGTGATTGATGATGCGCTCCAGTGTTTTGCAGAGACAGCTGGTGAGGCTAATTGGTCTGTAGCTAGAGGCAATGGAACCATCTTTCCCTGATTTTAGGAGGGGTATCATGATTGCTTCTCTCCAGGCTTGTGGAAAACTGCCTAAGGTCCAGCTGTTATTGAAGATCTGCAACAGCTTTGTTTTGGCCTCTGTTCCTAGGTTCCTGATCATTTCATTGGAGATACCATCAGCTCCTGGTGACTTTCTCATTTTCAGTTTTGATATGGCTAGCTCCAGTTCGCTGATTGTGATGGGTGCCTCCAGAACCTCATGTACTATTTCCTTCTGTCCTGTATGTTGTCGTTTCTCTCGAATCTCTTGTTGTTTCTCTGGACTAATTTTGATATTGCTATCTTGTGCGAACGAGTCCGCAAAATGGTCAGCTGCTTGCTTTCTTGTTAAGATTTTTCCATCTTTATGTAGTGCAATTTTTGAGTTTCTCCCTGTGCCCTCGTCATTAAGCTGTTTTATTAGCTTCCACAATTTCCTTGTGTCTCTTTCAAAGTTCAGAGACTCCGTTTTCTCCTGCCAGCTTTTCCGTCTAGTCTGCAGCTTGGCCCTTTGAAATTTGGCTTTTGCATGCTGGAATTTATTGTGGTGCTCTTGGCTGGGTGTGGCCTCTGCTTGCTTTCTACACACTTCAACATCATTATGCAACTGTTCCAGTTCACTACTCCAGTAGGGTTTATATTGTTTACGGGCTCCTCTTGGTACTGTTTCTCGCGCTGCCTGTAGTATGCATTTCCCAAACTCTTCAACTGCTTTATTTATGTCTTTCTCAGTGTTCAGGTTTCTAACCAGTATGCTGGTGCGATGCTTGTACATTGCCCAGTCTGCTTTCTTGTAGTTCCACCTCGAGAGGGTGCTGCTTTCACTTACAAGCTCATTTTCTACGGTTAGAAAGACTGGCCGATGGTCACTGCCACCAAGTTGTTTCCCAACAATTCGTGTAATGTTCCACTCCAGGTCTGGTGAATGAAAAGCCAGGTCAGGTGTAGTTGTAGAGTGCCATGATCTCGAGTAGAAAGTATGTGGGTCGGACGGCTTGTTAATCAACATGAATCTATTCTCATCCTGCCAGTCTTCCAGTCTCTCTCCTCTCTGGTCCATGTGATCATAGCCCCAGCTCTGCGAGTGGCTGTTGAAATCGCCACACACAATCATTTTTTCTTTTAGTGGTAGAGTGTCCAGTGCCTGTGGGCGGTCACTTGGACAGTAGTAATTGATCAGATGTAGATCTGTATTACCTGTCTTAAGTTTAAGTGTCTGATACTCAGCCCCTTCCATGTAGACTTTGATTTGGGAAGCCATGATGTTATTTCTTACAAGGGTCAGTATCCCACCTTTTCGCCTGTCCTTTCGGTCAGATCGGTAACACTGGTAGCCTCTGATTTTGAAGGCTATATTTTCACTGAGGTGAGTTTCTTGCAAGCAACATATGCTTACTTTTTCTTGGTCCAAGATTTTTTCTAATTCTATTTTTTTTGTTGCTGACTCCCTCCGCATTCCAGTGCATTATTTTAAGTCTTCGTTTAGTATGGCCAGTCGTCCTATTCTCATGTCCCCTGGCTCCACAGGACATCTGAGAAGGACCTCCAGTAGTTGGGGTTGGACCCTTTCGAGACATAGGGCCCGGCACTGCACCTGCCTGGGGGTCCAGAGCAGGGCAAGCACCATAACGATTAGCAGTAGTCGACATATTCCATTTTGCGTGATTGCGTGGCATCCTGATTTCTGTGGTGCGCCTCTTGGCTGGTTGCCTCCGTCTTCAGCACCTTTCTTTGCTAGGGCAGACTGTGGTCTCACTCGAGTGTAGATGTGTACGCGCGCACACGCCTGTCTGCGCATGCATGTACGTGCATACACATCTAGAGCATACTGGTTATTTTCCGGCGCCAGAGACTCGCCGTCGCCCCTTCTCCTGTTAGTTTAAACAGGCCCGCCACGTGAAGGCCAGGAGTTGGACTTTTGCTGCATAGGTTATGTATTCACGAGCCATTGAGGTATTTGAGCAATGTTGGGCGCTCACCCCAACACCGCGCCTCGGCTACATACAGCAACATTTGGAACCCCCTAATTTCTTATGATTAAGTCTCCATCTCTCCTTTCTTTCTCTACATACCAGCGAGCGCTCGTGTGTGTACTTTATCTCTTCATGGTAGCTGTTATTTCATATTTATCTCTCTCAAACCCCCTCTATACTGTATTCTCCTCTCTCTCTCTCTCTCTCTCTCTCTCTCTCTCTCTCTCTCTCTCTCTCTCTCTCTCTCTCTCTCTCTCTCTCTCTCTCTCTCTCAATCACTCTCTGTTACCTACTAATATTTCTTCTCCTCACTTCCACGGTCTAAAAGACCGGAGCTCATACCTTTATATAAAAACCAACGCAAGGCAGTCACTTACAAATCGCCGGTACCTGTGTTTCGAACGCGGTATGATTGATGCGAATTCCTTCCGTAACCCCTTCGGCACAGAGACGACGAGGAAGGAATTCTTTCCTTGACCCCTACGGCATAGAGACGACGAGGAAGGAATTCTTTCCATGACCCCTACGGCATAGAGACGACGAGGAAGGAATTCTTTCCATGACCCCTACGGCATAGAGACGACGAGGAAGGAATTCTTTCCATGACCCCTACGGCACAGAGACGACGAGGAAGGAATTCTTTCCATGACCCCTACGGCACAAAGACGACGAGGAAGGAATTCTTTCCATGACCCCTACGGCATAGAGACGACGAGGAAGGCATTCTTTCCATGCACCCCTACGGCACAGAGACGACGAGGAAGGAATTCTTTCCATGACCCCTACGGCACAGAGACGACGAGGAAGTAAGCATCGACCATAATTGTTTGCTGAAATGAAAACAGACCGAAGACTTCGAGTAGATTCGTCTTCTTTTTAGTTCTTCTTTCCACGGGAATATGAAGATCCACCTACTTTTGCACTACAATTGTCCGGTGGATGCAACTTAGGAATGCAAATTTGTAAGATTTGCTTCCCCATGACAGATTCCATCCAAGGGTACGGATTCTGTCTACCCGTTGTGGTATAATAAAACATCCTTACCCTTTCCTATTTATGGACTCCCTTAAAAATAAACAAACCCTTACAATTACTGTTTAAGTAACTTACTTAATGTAGGAGAAAATAAAACAGCGATAGACTGACAGTGGCACAGCTAAGTTTATTTTGGCTTGTTTTCTCTCCCTTATCTGGCCAATCCTGGCGAGGGGGAAAACAAAGACTGAAGCGGCCATTTCTAGTCAAGAGAACTGACAAGAAAGTCGACCTTTCCCTTCGGGGAGAAGGTAGTTTGTTTTAAAACCATGATTCTCTTCAAGCTATTGGTATGTTATCTACATTATTAAGATATATTTATGTATTACATTGACCAGTATGTTTAATTAAGAATTAGTTACAATTCTCTTAAACCAGGCTGGATGATGTTTACTAAGGAAACACAGGTGGGCGCCACGCTGTAATTTTTCCTATGTCTTCAAATCCCTATGTTAATATCTTTTATAGGCATTATGAACTTATATCTAACTAAATAGTGTTTATAACCTATGAATAGTATGTGTACTGTAGTACATAGAGTATCAACTCTCATGTCAGAAACTCTTTTCAATTTAGGAAAGACTCCTGATTCATACTTCAGAGAAGAAAACTCGTTTCTGCCAATTTCATAGTCCTATGAAAAATAACTTCTATGCAATGGAACTATATATCCCTATCAATGCTTAGAAATCTGCAAATAATTTATGTACTGTAGAGATTGGACTTTAAAGAAACATTTTCTCAATGTAGGAGCAGACTCTTGATTTCATACTGCACAAGTAGAGAACTGGTGTCTGCCACCTTCAAATATCCTATGTAGTGTAAATGCACTGGTAAGGATGTCTCTGAACTTGTTTTATCCATGCGGGGACATACAAATGATTACGCATATTCCTGACTCTTACTTAGTCAGGGGATAAAATATTTTGCCACATTATAATCTGTAACTTGGAAATATAGTGCTAAATTTTAGTACCATTCTTTTGTTAACAGATTAGTAACCACTCCATATGAGGGTGAACATATAATCATTTCATAAAATAGTGTTAGGGACAGGCCATGGTTGAATATAAATTCATGAACAATTAAAAGCGTGATGTAAGTGCATGTTCGGATAGGATTCACTCCGCATCGCCTCACCGTAGTAGAAACAGAAGCGAAGATTGATGTGAATAAATTGCTTGCAATATTCAGAAGACTGGACCATGCGGCATAAGTTATTCTTATAAATACCCTCCGAATAATAGCAGTCATTGGCAAAACATATCACAGCGATTACTATCCTCATGTGCTGTACGCAGTGGGGGAAAACAATGGATGTTTTAGTTCATGAAGATAATTCAAAAACCTAGGCTCCCTGCATCATCATTATGATTATTATGTATGATTATCATGTACTTAATATCAGAGAAATGTACATGTATGTTTTTTTTTTGGTATGAGAATTTTCTCTGTTCTGATTGTTACTTTTTACTGTGGGAAGATACATTTTAATGTTGCACCTTGGGATTAGAGGATGTTGATGTAAGAATCCATGTGTTTGTCAGTACTTTAAGAAGCCAAGGTTGAATAGTCTTGACCTAATGATGATTATAGTGCCGAAAGGAAGACGCGGCATTAGAAACCACAGGGATTCTGTATAGGCTATTCTCTTCAAGTAATGAGAGAGACAATATCAACATGTTGGATGGACAGAATGACTTCACCCATCTAATAGTCCCAGTAACAACAGAACAAAATATAAGTGAGAAAATATCTTACTCACTATGAAGAGTCAGAATGGCTCAACTCAGCAATGAGGGACAGTGGAACATGGACACCCACTCCTTTCCCCTTCTCCCCTTGTTGTTTTGTATTTGTGTTTGTAATTGTGTTGTAAACCTTTTATCATAACACAGTAGGTTAATGCTAGTGTTGTATTCTTTGTCATCCCTTTTCTATAGAAGAGAAGCAGGTGGTGGTTGAATTTGGTGGGACTATATCACTTACACTGGATCCTGGGTAAACAGCCATAAAGTGAATGTCCAAAACCATAGTCTGGATCTAGCAATACCTCAATGTTTACTGCGGCACTCAATAGCTCCATAGCGAGCAACAGATAAATTAGAAGACAACTGACTGGGTGAGTGATTAAGTCCTATTTTAGTAGGAATATCCAGGATGGACTTCAAGATCTAATAATCTACAAAGATGAAGATCATCAGAGTACTGACAACAGTGTATCGTTTGCGTTACTTCTGAGAAGTATCACCAATGGCCTCATCATTCAACCAAGGCAGTGAAACTGGGACAATCCTTCTTCAAGTTACTAAAACTAACAACAGTGAGTAACCTTCAACTGTTGGTTGGATTACCAAGTTAATATCCACAATGGATAAGTCTTCGAAAGAACATCTCACAGCTGCAACAGTTAAAAATAAGGTTCCAGCCATGCAACACCAAAGTCTAGAATACTAGACACCAACTCAACCAAATGGGAAGAGACACTGAAACAACATTATAGCCAATACAAACAAATGTACCAACTTCAGAACATCTGAACCATAACTACACCAGATTACCTCAAGGTCCAAAACCTGAACACCATCAAAAGAACCATATGAAAGCAGCTAGATGAGTAAATGCCTTTACGCCTGCAACCAAAGGAATCACCTGATGGCTTGCAAACCTGGATATGTGGTGGAGTAATATTCTTCAGTTACATGCCTGCAGCAGAATCTTCAGATGAAACCAAATGAATGATTCACCACTGTATGTTCTACACAGAAATGGAATGAATGAGAACTCTATGCTGGTCCCATGTCAGCCTAACTGCCCATCATCAAGTGTGGGATGGCCTATCAACATGAACCGGGTGTGTGACAAAGCCTTTTGAACTAAATTGGGAAACGGTTAACATAAACCGAGCTGTTGGACAGTCGTCATCTTTTCATCGATAAGATGATATAGGGAAGAACCTTCTGCAGAGCTTAAGTTGCATCTCCTGAAAGTATGACAGACCTAGGCATCAATTTCAATTGGAACACAACCCAAATGGCAACCGAGTATTCTTAAATTCAGTCTCATGGAGAGAATATGTGCTTATGTATAATTCTATTATTGGATTATGGATTAGAAACATTCGCCAGCCAACTTCGGTGGACATACTGTGAGTAGAAAATGACTGTGAGTATAATTCTGCACGGATAATTATGGACATTAACTGCTTTGCACTGGAGAAGAATGCCCATCCGCAACGCCTAAATGAACACTATAATTAATTAATTTAATTATTAGTATCAACTGTTTTCATGAGTGTGGTTTTCTTCAATGACAGGAAAAGGGTAAAGATGGTTTTACATGGTAATGGTGTACACCTAAAGGGTTATGTTATGACATATATGTATAATATTTTGACACTCACTCATTATTTTTAAATATGAGAATTGTACATGGTGTCAGAAATAAATGTATGTATGTTGGGTTTCTGCACTAGACCAATGTGATTTTATCTAGGTACAATGAGTCAAGTTAGCAGAACCAATTTGTGGTTGTTGTGTTGTTTGTAATAACCTTGTTTTTTTCTGGGGTCACTGGGTACTATGTTGTAATACTGCATATCATTCCCATGCCTGTCTGAAAATGCATAGTGTTTATTACACATCTTTATATGTAATGGCAGATCTTGAGTTAATACCTGAACTGTTTGTCCAAAAGTGTTGTGTACATCAAGTAAATGTGGTGTCCAATAAGTGGTTGTTTATATATTGTGAGCAATCAATATCCTTCTAGCATCTATAGTTAATTTAAAGGGTGATGAAGTGGGAAGGGAAACCTACACACAGATGCCATTGTTTCAAGGATGGAACTCTTTCCTCCTGGGATTTGTGGTAAATAACCCTGATCACCCTGCATTCTTACCAGTGACAGAGAATCAATAATACCCCCTAGACATTTTAACGAATTATTCTCAGGAATTAAAATCCACATCCCACATGTGTGGTCCCGCCCGGTACGGACTTCACCTAGTAGTGGAGTAGTCCGTGAATTTAAAACTCATGGTAAACATCACAATTGGTGTATTATGGTGAGTATATGAATTCAGGGAAAACCTCTCGCAGGTAAACCAAGTCACTTCAGAATGTTATAGTGTTAGTAACAGACCTAATCACTCATTAGTATGAGCTGAGTCAAGTGTTATATGAACCCATAATAGCTCAGATAAATATAGGTTTTTTTTTTGGTACAAAACTTTTCACAGGTAATATCTTGATTCTGGCAGATGCATCAGGTAGTTGGTTGTTGGGTATGAGATTTGTTTTAAAAACTCATATTTTATATCTTATTGATGGTAAACTCACATAAGATAGGTAATTCAGTGAATGTTTAGAATTCATAGTCATTCCCATTTGATGTTTGAGGTATGGTTCTGCTACTCTGGTATTCTCTTTAAATGGTTTAAAAGTGGTGTACTCATGAACACACTACTATATTATGTATCCATAAGGTTTATGTTCCTACATATGAATCATGTGTTAATTAATTATTTTGTCATTGATTATCATTGTATTTTCATGCTTGATCTGCTTGTAATATGTAATATTGAAAAGTTACCAAGGCAGCAGAGAGTGATAGACAATTTTATAGATAATTAGGACAGTAAGTTAAAAATCCAATAAATTTTTTTTTAAGGGAAAAATGTAATCAACAAATGATGATTCAGTAGGAAAGTAAATAATACCTGAGAGATGAATTAAACCAGGGGAAAATAGCAGTAACTAAAGTAAATGAACTAATGGTAAGGCCAAAACCACCACTTGCAAAAATGTAGACATAGTTAATGGAAGGGAAGGAATATTGTAAGAATTTGCAGTATTTAGGGGCACCCTAATTTAATCCTTTTTTTCATATGACATAACATGTTCTACAACACCGGTAGTAAAGTAAAGTGAATAAATGATGGAAACTTAGGAAGAAAAGCCATACCGACACTTATTCTACTCCACCGGTGATATGAGTAGTTATTAATAACTAACTCAGATGGCCCATATGTTAATGAGGGTCAAAACCAAAATATTCACCTGGTGATGTAAGTGAAACTGATCAACTCACTTACTGACCCAACAGAATATAAGGTATTTCTTTAAATTATCCACCCCGATTCCATTATTAATGGTAGAGGAAACAGACCGTATAGGTATGTAAAAGGTATAATTAAAGAATTAACTATATAAATTGGAATTTCAAATGAACTTCAGGAGATACCGGAAAAAATCTGTGCTAGTCTCTAGTAAGAGATTAAACATTTAGGAAAATTGGCTCCTTAGCTTTGAAATTTACAGTTTAATCTCATTAAGTGAAATGTTCACTATGAGTAGTCCTCATCAAAAAGAGGAGTGAAACAGCTTTTAGTTAGCGATTAGCTTACATAAAGTTATTTCAATAATTGCCTAACTAACATTAATATTCTCATAAGGGAAGAATTAAGAAGGGCAAAAATAAGGGGTACAATAGAGGCGCGCGACTCAATTGTATTTTCTTTAAAACTAACCGAGTAACTAAATTCTAGATAATGCTCGAAGCCTACTAAAAGGTAGATTAATCAGAAATCAGTCGCAAGACGAAACAGATTTCTACATCTCAGTTCTGACTAGGATTATATGCCAGCATTAAATATGTGAAAGCAGATCCAGACTAACAGAGATTAGCTTAAATAACTGATACGAATCAGTAAAAGCAACAATTAAATAAACAACTCTTGAAATAGATGCTGTTTATAAATAGGACGAACCCTTTGACATAAAGACAGAGGAAACGCCTAAAACTTATACAGTGAACCCATGCTAGAAAAATGGAATATAGCTGTGTAAAAACCAAGCAAATGGGAGCATATAGCTGAAGAATTGCTTGATATGTACTAGACTAGGAATTTCAATCAGGAATCCAGCTAGTAAATTATATAACAGTTCAAAGATAGACCTTCGTCAATCTAAATAAATCCAGAGTTTCCACGTATTAAACGGACAAAAACAAAACTGGAGAGAAACATTAAGAGTACCTTACCTGTTATCTTGAGGACACAACTAAGGAGACGCCAGTATTAGAGGGATATACAGATGTAATAGTAATTTTACAAAAACTAGTAACCCACATCCATAACTGGAAAGTGAACCAGCAACTTGATTGTCTGGAAGACTATCACAGGAATCACAAAAAGGGGCTTTTAACTTCTCACTGAACTGATTATATATGGTAGGAGACAATACGTCTGAACCTACATAACAATGTATGTTGCTAAGTTGAAAATAGTCCTAAAACCTGGAGGGAGGTAGACGACGATCAATGTACGCCAAGCGACGCAAAATTGCTCGTAATTCAACACCAAAGCAACAAATACAGAGTGAAACTCAAACACATCAAGTTAGAATTACTAATAAGGATTCTAGCGTAAAATAGATCTAGGTTAGAAGGAAAAGCAGAGAGAGAGAGTAAGCTAAGAATTACTTCGTTTCTGATAGATTCATGTTCCCCGGAATAGTCGGTTCAGAACGGAAATCTAGAAAAGTTGAACCTTGTTTACATGTTAGACGAGATTCTCGGGAAAAACCCGCAAGAGAAAGGGACACCACTCTAATCAGTAGTTATCAAAACTGATCGGAAAATCCCATAACTCGCCTAATAACCCGAACACATGATGTATTGGATGAAAATGTATTCAACAGGAACCATATTTAGCTTCCTTTAAATATCAGATCTATAGTTAAAACAAACGTCTAACTTATAGGGAGACGGGCGAGTTTAATATGCTATCAGTAGACGCAGAATTAACCGTCGGTTTTAACATAATCTCAAGATTGATAATCTAATGAGAGAGAAATTAAGCTTAATGATGATATCTCAATTGCTTCAAAAAGTTGGTTTGATGCAGACAAACCAGTACTGGAAAGTAACAAATTATCAGATAAACACTCATATTTCAAACAATAGCTGACAACAGTGGAGAGGGTGCTACACTCTTTCACTAAAAGAGAAATAATCCTTTAAGGTTATGCCAGTTGTCGTGACTAAAAGAAAATGGACGTGGCTCTGATTATATAACATAGGGAAGTAATGCAAGAAATTAATAAGGAATGGATACTAGGGGAGTCAATGTAAAGACGGAAATTGTAGAGTACTACTCGACCATTTAATTTCTGAAAGAAATAAATGTCTTAAATTGGGGAGGCGTGTGGTATAATAAAACGTCCTTACCCTTTCCTATTTATGGACTCCCTTAAAAATAAACAAACCCTTACAATTACTGTTTAAGTAACTTACTTAATGTAGGAGAAAATAAAACAGCGATAGACTGACAGTGGCACAGCTAAGTTTATTTTGGCTTGTTTTCTCTCCCTTATCTGGCCAATCCTGGCGAGGGGGAAAACAAAGACTGAAGCGGCCATTTCTAGTCAAGAGAACTGACAAGAAAGTCGACCTTTCCCTTCGGGGAGAAGGTAGTTTGTTTTAAAACCATGATTCTCTTCAAGCTATTGGTATGTTATCTACATTATTAAGATATATTTATGTATTACATTGACCAGTATGTTTAATTAAGAATTAGTTACAATTCTCTTAAACCAGGCTGGATGATGTTTACTAAGGAAACACAGGTGGGCGCCACGCTGTAATTTTTCCTATGTCTTCAAATCCCTATGTTAATATCTTTTATAGGCATTATGAACTTATATCTAACTAAATAGTGTTTATAACCTATGAATAGTATGTGTACTGTAGTACATAGAGTATCAACTCTCATGTCAGAAACTCTTTTCAATTTAGGAAAGACTCCTGATTCATACTTCAGAGAAGAAAACTCGTTTCTGCCAATTTCATAGTCCTATGAAAAATAACTTCTATGCAATGGAACTATATATCCCTATCAATGCTTAGAAATCTGCAAATAATTTATGTACTGTAGAGATTGGACTTTAAAGAAACATTTTCTCAATGTAGGAGCAGACTCTTGATTTCATACTGCACAAGTAGAGAACTGGTGTCTGCCACCTTCAAATATCCTATGTAGTGTAAATGCACTGGTAAGGATGTCTCTGAACTTGTTTTATCCATGCGGGGACATACAAATGATTACGCATATTCCTGACTCTTACTTAGTCAGGGGATAAAATATTTTGCCACATTATAATCTGTAACTTGGAAATATAGTGCTAAATTTTAGTACCATTCTTTTGTTAACAGATTAGTAACCACTCCATATGAGGGTGAACATATAATCATTTCATAAAATAGTGTTAGGGACAGGCCATGGTTGAATATAAATTCATGAACAATTAAAAGCGTGATGTAAGTGCATGTTCGGATAGGATTCACTCCGCATCGCCTCACCGTAGTAGAAACAGAAGCGAAGATTGATGTGAATAAATTGCTTGCAATATTCAGAAGACTGGACCATGCGGCATAAGTTATTCTTATAAATACCCTCCGAATAATAGCAGTCATTGGCAAAACATATCACAGCGATTACTATCCTCATGTGCTGTACGCAGTGGGGGAAAACAATGGATGTTTTAGTTCATGAAGATAATTCAAAAACCTAGGCTCCCTGCATCATCATTATGATTATTATGTATGATTATCATGTACTTAATATCAGAGAAATGTACATGTATGTTTTTTTTTGGTATGAGAATTTTCTCTGTTCTGATTGTTACTTTTTACTGTGGGAAGATACATTTTAATGTTGCACCTTGGGATTAGAGGATGTTGATGTAAGAATCCATGTGTTTGTCAGTACTTTAAGAAGCCAAGGTTGAATAGTCTTGACCTAATGATGATTATAGTGCCGAAAGGAAGACGCGGCATTAGAAACCACAGGGATTCTGTATAGGCTATTCTCTTCAAGTAATGAGAGAGACAATATCAACATGTTGGATGGACAGAATGACTTCACCCATCTAATAGTCCCAGTAACAACAGAACAAAATATAAGTGAGAAAATATCTTACTCACTATGAAGAGTCAGAATGGCTCAACTCAGCAATGAGGGACAGTGGAACATGGACACCCACTCCTTTCCCCTTCTCCCCTTGTTGTTTTGTATTTGTGTTTGTAATTGTGTTGTAAACCTTTTATCATAACACAGTAGGTTAATGCTAGTGTTGTATTCTTTGTCATCCCTTTTCTATAGAAGAGAAGCAGGTGGTGGTTGAATTTGGTGGGACTATATCACTTACACTGGATCCTGGGTAAACAGCCATAAAGTGAATGTCCAAAACCATAGTCTGGATCTAGCAATACCTCAATGTTTACTGCGGCACTCAATAGCTCCATAGCGAGCAACAGATAAATTAGAAGACAACTGACTGGGTGAGTGATTAAGTCCTATTTTAGTAGGAATATCCAGGATGGACTTCAAGATCTAATAATCTACAAAGATGAAGATCATCAGAGTACTGACAACAGTGTATCGTTTGCGTTACTTCTGAGAAGTATCACCAATGGCCTCATCATTCAACCAAGGCAGTGAAACTGGGACAATCCTTCTTCAAGTTACTAAAACTAACAACAGTGAGTAACCTTCAACTGTTGGTTGGATTACCAAGTTAATATCCACAATGGATAAGTCTTCGAAAGAACATCTCACAGCTGCAACAGTTAAAAATAAGGTTCCAGCCATGCAACACCAAAGTCTAGAATACTAGACACCAACTCAACCAAATGGGAAGAGACACTGAAACAACATTATAGCCAATACAAACAAATGTACCAACTTCAGAACATCTGAACCATAACTACACCAGATTACCTCAAGGTCCAAAACCTGAACACCATCAAAAGAACCATATGAAAGCAGCTAGATGAGTAAATGCCTTTACGCCTGCAACCAAAGGAATCACCTGATGGCTTGCAAACCTGGATATGTGGTGGAGTAATATTCTTCAGTTACATGCCTGCAGCAGAATCTTCAGATGAAACCAAATGAATGATTCACCACTGTATGTTCTACACAGAAATGGAATGAATGAGAACTCTATGCTGGTCCCATGTCAGCCTAACTGCCCATCATCAAGTGTGGGATGGCCTATCAACATGAACCGGGTGTGTGACAAAGCCTTTTGAACTAAATTGGGAAACGGTTAACATAAACCGAGCTGTTGGACAGTCGTCATCTTTTCATCGATAAGATGATATAGGGAAGAACCTTCTGCAGAGCTTAAGTTGCATCTCCTGAAAGTATGACAGACCTAGGCATCAATTTCAATTGGAACACAACCCAAATGGCAACCGAGTATTCTTAAATTCAGTCTCATGGAGAGAATATGTGCTTATGTATAATTCTATTATTGGATTATGGATTAGAAACATTCGCCAGCCAACTTCGGTGGACATACTGTGAGTAGAAAATGACTGTGAGTATAATTCTGCACGGATAATTATGGACATTAACTGCTTTGCACTGGAGAAGAATGCCCATCCGCAACGCCTAAATGAACACTATAATTAATTAATTTAATTATTAGTATCAACTGTTTTCATGAGTGTGGTTTTCTTCAATGACAGGAAAAGGGTAAAGATGGTTTTACATGGTAATGGTGTACACCTAAAGGGTTATGTTATGACATATATGTATAATATTTTGACACCCACTCATTATTTTTAAATATGAGAATTGTACATGGTGTCAGAAATAAATGTATGTATGTTGGGTTTCTGCACTAGACCAATGTGATTTTATCTAGGTACAATGAGTCAAGTTAGCAGAACCAATTTGTGGTTGTTGTGTTGTTTGTAATAACCTTGTTTTTTTCTGGGGTCACTGGGTACTATGTTGTAATACTGCATATCATTCCCATGCCTGTCTGAAAATGCATAGTGTTTATTACACATCTTTATATGTAATGGCAGATCTTGAGTTAATACCTGAACTGTTTGTCCAAAAGTGTTGTGTACATCAAGTAAATGTGGTGTCCAATAAGTGGTTGTTTATATATTGTGAGCAATCAATATCCTTCTAGCATCTATAGTTAATTTAAAGGGTGATGAAGTGGGAAGGGAAACCTACACACAGATGCCATTGTTTCAAGGATGGAACTCTTTCCTCCTGGGATTTGTGGTAAATAACCCTGATCACCCTGCATTCTTACCAGTGACAGAGAATCAATAATACCCCCTAGACATTTTAACGAATTATTCTCAGGAATTAAAATCCACATCCCACATGTGTGGTCCCGCCCGGTACGGACTTCACCTAGTAGTGGAGTAGTCCGTGAATTTAAAACTCATGGTAAACATCACAATTGGTGTATTATGGTGAGTATATGAATTCAGGGAAAACCTCTCGCAGGTAAACCAAGTCACTTCAGAATGTTATAGTGTTAGTAACAGACCTAATCACTCATTAGTATGAGCTGAGTCAAGTGTTATATGAACCCATAATAGCTCAGATAAATATAGGTTTTTTTTTTGGTACAAAACTTTTCACAGGTAATATCTTGATTCTGGCAGATGCATCAGGTAGTTGGTTGTTGGGTATGAGATTTGTTTTAAAAACTCATATTTTATATCTTATTGATGGTAAACTCACATAAGATAGGTAATTCAGTGAATGTTTAGAATTCATAGTCATTCCCATTTGATGTTTGAGGTATGGTTCTGCTACTCTGGTATTCTCTTTAAATGGTTTAAAAGTGGTGTACTCATGAACACACTACTATATTATGTATCCATAAGGTTTATGTTCCTACATATGAATCATGTGTTAATTAATTATTTTGTCATTGATTATCATTGTATTTTCATGCTTGATCTGCTTGTAATATGTAATATTGAAAAGTTACCAAGGCAGCAGAGAGTGATAGACAATTTTATAGATAATTAGGACAGTAAGTTAAAAATCCAATAAATTTTTTTTAAGGGAAAAATGTAATCAACAAATGATGATTCAGTAGGAAAGTAAATAATACCTGAGAGATGAATTAAACCAGGGGAAAATAGCAGTAACTAAAGTAAATGAACTAATGGTAAGGCCAAAACCACCACTTGCAAAAATGTAGACATAGTTAATGGAAGGGAAGGAATATTGTAAGAATTTGCAGTATTTAGGGGCACCCTAATTTAATCCTTTTTTTCATATGACATAACATGTTCTACAACACCGGTAGTAAAGTAAAGTGAATAAATGATGGAAACTTAGGAAGAAAAGCCATACCGACACTTATTCTACTCCACCGGTGATATGAGTAGTTATTAATAACTAACTCTGATGGCCCATATGTTAATGAGGGTCAAAACCAAAATATTCACCTGGTGATGTAAGTGAAACTGATCAACTCACTTACTGACCCAACAGAATATAAGGTATTTCTTTAAATTATCCACCCCGATTCCATTATTAATGGTAGAGGAAACAGACCGTATAGGTATGTAAAAGGTATAATTAAAGAATTAACTATATAAATTGGAATTTCAAATGAACTTCAGGAGATACCGGAAAAAATCTGTGCTAGTCTCTAGTAAGAGATTAAACATTTAGGAAAATTGGCTCCTTAGCTTTGAAATTTACAGTTTAATCTCATTAAGTGAAATGTTCACTATGAGTAGTCCTCATCAAAAAGAGGAGTGAAACAGCTTTTAGTTAGCGATTAGCTTACATAAAGTTATTTCAATAATTGCCTAACTAACATTAATATTCTCATAAGGGAAGAATTAAGAAGGGCAAAAATAAGGGGTACAATAGAGGCGCGCGACTCAATTGTATTTTCTTTAAAACTAACCGAGTAACTAAATTCTAGATAATGCTCGAAGCCTACTAAAAGGTAGATTAATCAGAAATCAGTCGCAAGACGAAACAGATTTCTACATCTCAGTTCTGACTAGGATTATATGCCAGCATTAAATATGTGAAAGCAGATCCAGACTAACAGAGATTAGCTTAAATAACTGATACGAATCAGTAAAAGCAACAATTAAATAAACAACTCTTGAAATAGATGCTGTTTATAAATAGGACGAACCCTTTGACATAAAGACAGAGGAAACGCCTAAAACTTATACAGTGAACCCATGCTAGAAAAATGGAATATAGCTGTGTAAAAACCAAGCAAATGGGAGCATATAGCTGAAGAATTGCTTGATATGTACTAGACTAGGAATTTCAATCAGGAATCCAGCTAGTAAATTATATAACAGTTCAAAGATAGACCTTCGTCAATCTAAATAAATCCAGAGTTTCCACGTATTAAACGGACAAAAACAAAACTGGAGAGAAACATTAAGAGTACCTTACCTGTTATCTTGAGGACACAACTAAGGAGACGCCAGTATTAGAGGGATATACAGATGTAATAGTAATTTTACAAAAACTAGTAACCCACATCCATAACTGGAAAGTGAACCAGCAACTTGATTGTCTGGAAGACTATCACAGGAATCACAAAAAGGGGCTTTTAACTTCTCACTGAACTGATTATATATGGTAGGAGACAATACGTCTGAACCTACATAACAATGTATGTTGCTAAGTTGAAAATAGTCCTAAAACCTGGAGGGAGGTAGACGACGATCAATGTACGCCAAGCGACGCAAAATTGCTCGTAATTCAACACCAAAGCAACAAATACAGAGTGAAACTCAAACACATCAAGTTAGAATTACTAATAAGGATTCTAGCGTAAAATAGATCTAGGTTAGAAGGAAAAGCAGAGAGAGAGAGAGTAAGCTAAGAATTACTTCGTTTCTGATAGATTCATGTTCCCCGGAATAGTCGGTTCAGAACGGAAATCTAGAAAAGTTGAACCTTGTTTACATGTTAGACGTGATTCTCGGGAAAAACCCGCAAGAGAAAGGGACACCACTCTAATCAGTAGTTATCAAAACTGATCGGAAAATCCCATAACTCGCCTAATAACCCAAACACATGATGTATTGGATGAAAATGTATTCAACAGGAACCATATTTAGCTTCCTTTAAATATCAGATCTATAGTTAAAACAAACGTCTAACTTATAGGGAGACGGGCGAGTTTAATATGCTATCAGTAGACGCAGAATTAACCGTCGGTTTTAACATAATCTCAAGATTGATAATCTAATGAGAGAGAAATTAAGCTTAATGATGATATCTCAATTGCTTCAAAAAGTTGGTTTGATGCAGACAAACCAGTACTGGAAAGTAACAAATTATCAGATAAACACTCATATTTCAAACAATAGCTGACAACAGTGGAGAGGGTGCTACACTCTTTCACTAAAAGAGAAATAATCCTTTAAGGTTATGCCAGTTGTCGTGACTAAAAGAAAATGGACGTGGCTCTGATTATATAACATAGGGAAGTAATGCAAGAAATTAATAAGGAATGGATACTAGGGGAGTCAATGTAAAGACGGAAATTGTAGAGTACTACTCGACCATTTAATTTCTGAAAGAAATAAATGTCTTAAATTGGGGAGGCGTGTGGTATAATAAAACGTCCTTACCCTTTCCTATTTATGGACTCCCTTAAAAATAAACAAACCCTTACAATTACTGTTTAAGTAACTTACTTAATGTAGGAGAAAATAAAACAGCGATAGACTGACAGTGGCACAGCTAAGTTTATTTTGGCTTGTTTTCTCTCCCTTATCTGGCCAATCCTGGCGAGGGGGAAAACAAAGACTGAAGCGGCCATTTCTAGTCAAGAGAACTGACAAGAAAGTCGACCTTTCCCTTCGGGGAGAAGGTAGTTTGTTTTAAAACCATGATTCTCTTCAAGCTATTGGTATGTTATCTACATTATTAAGATATATTTATGTATTACATTGACCAGTATGTTTAATTAAGAATTAGTTACAATTCTCTTAAACCAGGCTGGATGATGTTTACTAAGGAAACACAGGTGGGCGCCACGCTGTAATTTTTCCTATGTCTTCAAATCCCTATGTTAATATCTTTTATAGGCATTATGAACTTATATCTAACTAAATAGTGTTTATAACCTATGAATAGTATGTGTACTGTAGTACATAGAGTATCAACTCTCATGTCAGAAACTCTTTTCAATTTAGGAAATACTCCTGATTCATACTTCAGAGAAGAAAACTCGTTTCTGCCAATTTCATAGTCCTATGAAAAATAACTTCTATGCAATGGAACTATATATCCCTATCAATGCTTAGAAATCTGCAAATAATTTATGTACTGTAGAGATTGGACTTTAAAGAAACATTTTCTCAATGTAGGAGCAGACTCTTGATTTCATACTGCACAAGTAGAGAACTGGTGTCTGCCACCTTCAAATATCCTATGTAGTGTAAATGCACTGGTAAGGATGTCTCTGAACTTGTTTTATCCATGCGGGGACATACAAATGATTACGCATATTCCTGACTCTTACTTAGTCAGGGGATAAAATATTTTGCCACATTATAATCTGTAACTTGGAAATATAGTGCTAAATTTTAGTACCATTCTTTTGTTAACAGATTAGTAACCACTCCATATGAGGGTGAACATATAATCATTTCATAAAATAGTGTTAGGGACAGGCCATGGTTGAATATAAATTCATGAACAATTAAAAGCGTGATGTAAGTGCATGTTCGGATAGGATTCACTCCGCATCGCCTCACCGTAGTAGAAACAGAAGCGAAGATTGATGTGAATAAATTGCTTGCAATATTCAGAAGACTGGACCATGCGGCATAAGTTATTCTTATAAATACCCTCCGAATAATAGCAGTCATTGGCAAAACATATCACAGCGATTACTATCCTCATGTGCTGTACGCAGTGGGGGAAAACAATGGATGTTTTAGTTCATGAAGATAATTCAAAAACCTAGGCTCCCTGCATCATCATTATGATTATTATGTATGATTATCATGTACTTAATATCAGAGAAATGTACATGTATGTTTTTTTTTTGGTATGAGAATTTTCTCTGTTCTGATTGTTACTTTTTACTGTGGGAAGATACATTTTAATGTTGCACCTTGGGATTAGAGGATGTTGATGTAAGAATCCATGTGTTTGTCAGTACTTTAAGAAGCCAAGGTTGAATAGTCTTGACCTAATGATGATTATAGTGCCGAAAGGAAGACGCGGCATTAGAAACCACAGGGATTCTGTATAGGCTATTCTCTTCAAGTAATGAGAGAGACAATATCAACATGTTGGATGGACAGAATGACTTCACCCATCTAATAGTCCCAGTAACAACAGAACAAAATATAAGTGAGAAAATATCTTACTCACTATGAAGAGTCAGAATGGCTCAACTCAGCAATGAGGGACAGTGGAACATGGACACCCACTCCTTTCCCCTTCTCCCCTTGTTGTTTTGTATTTGTGTTTGTAATTGTGTTGTAAACCTTTTATCATAACACAGTAGGTTAATGCTAGTGTTGTATTCTTTGTCATCCCTTTTCTATAGAAGAGAAGCAGGTGGTGGTTGAATTTGGTGGGACTATATCACTTACACTGGATCCTGGGTAAACAGCCATAAAGTGAATGTCCAAAACCATAGTCTGGATCTAGCAATACCTCAATGTTTACTGCGGCACTCAATAGCTCCATAGCGAGCAACAGATAAATTAGAAGACAACTGACTGGGTGAGTGATTAAGTCCTATTTTAGTAGGAATATCCAGGATGGACTTCAAGATCTAATAATCTACAAAGATGAAGATCATCAGAGTACTGACAACAGTGTATCGTTTGCGTTACTTCTGAGAAGTATCACCAATGGCCTCATCATTCAACCAAGGCAGTGAAACTGGGACAATCCTTCTTCAAGTTACTAAAACTAACAACAGTGAGTAACCTTCAACTGTTGGTTGGATTACCAAGTTAATATCCACAATGGATAAGTCTTCGAAAGAACATCTCACAGCTGCAACAGTTAAAAATAAGGTTCCAGCCATGCAACACCAAAGTCTAGAATACTAGACACCAACTCAACCAAATGGGAAGAGACACTGAAACAACATTATAGCCAATACAAACAAATGTACCAACTTCAGAACATCTGAACCATAACTACACCAGATTACCTCAAGGTCCAAAACCTGAACACCATCAAAAGAACCATATGAAAGCAGCTAGATGAGTAAATGCCTTTACGCCTGCAACCAAAGGAATCACCTGATGGCTTGCAAACCTGGATATGTGGTGGAGTAATATTCTTCAGTTACATGCCTGCAGCAGAATCTTCAGATGAAACCAAATGAATGATTCACCACTGTATGTTCTACACAGAAATGGAATGAATGAGAACTCTATGCTGGTCCCATGTCAGCCTAACTGCCCATCATCAAGTGTGGGATGGCCTATCAACATGAACCGGGTGTGTGACAAAGCCTTTTGAACTAAATTGGGAAACGGTTAACATAAACCGAGCTGTTGGACAGTCGTCATCTTTTCATCGATAAGATGATATAGGGAAGAACCTTCTGCAGAGCTTAAGTTGCATCTCCTGAAAGTATGACAGACCTAGGCATCAATTTCAATTGGAACACAACCCAAATGGCAACCGAGTATTCTTAAATTCAGTCTCATGGAGAGAATATGTGCTTATGTATAATTCTATTATTGGATTATGGATTAGAAACATTCGCCAGCCAACTTCGGTGGACATACTGTGAGTAGAAAATGACTGTGAGTATAATTCTGCACGGATAATTATGGACATTAACTGCTTTGCACTGGAGAAGAATGCCCATCCGCAACGCCTAAATGAACACTATAATTAATTAATTTAATTATTAGTATCAACTGTTTTCATGAGTGTGGTTTTCTTCAATGACAGGAAAAGGGTAAAGATGGTTTTACATGGTAATGGTGTACACCTAAAGGGTTATGTTATGACATATATGTATAATATTTTGACACCCACTCATTATTTTTAAATATGAGAATTGTACATGGTGTCAGAAATAAATGTATGTATGTTGGGTTTCTGCACTAGACCAATGTGATTTTATCTAGGTACAATGAGTCAAGTTAGCAGAACCAATTTGTGGTTGTTGTGTTGTTTGTAATAACCTTGTTTTTTTCTGGGGTCACTGGGTACTATGTTGTAATACTGCATATCATTCCCATGCCTGTCTGAAAATGCATAGTGTTTATTACACATCTTTATATGTAATGGCAGATCTTGAGTTAATACCTGAACTGTTTGTCCAAAAGTGTTGTGTACATCAAGTAAATGTGGTGTCCAATAAGTGGTTGTTTATATATTGTGAGCAATCAATATCCTTCTAGCATCTATAGTTAATTTAAAGGGTGATGAAGTGGGAAGGGAAACCTACACACAGATGCCATTGTTTCAAGGATGGAACTCTTTCCTCCTGGGATTTGTGGTAAATAACCCTGATCACCCTGCATTCTTACCAGTGACAGAGAATCAATAATACCCCCTAGACATTTTAACGAATTATTCTCAGGAATTAAAATCCACATCCCACACCCGTAAATCGGTACAATTATCTCGGAACTGTTATAATATCTAATCTCTACATGGCACTTTCCATCAGATGTTATAATTGTTCCGAGTTAGTTGTATCGAGTCACCTATTTAAGAATTTCCCCATTTACTTAGTAAATAGTGGAGTACACTAGACAGGCCGAGAGAGGGATCAAGCTGCATGTGCAACACATGGTCTCTAAATTCAGCTTTGTGTTATGGAGAGGTATATCTCCATTTTACAAACTATTGTCTGTCAAGACGGCAAGGTGCCAGTCAGTCAGTGGAGAAATAATAACGAAAGCGAGAGAGAGAGAGAGAGAGAGAGAGAGAGAGAGAGAGATAAAAATAAAAAGCGATAGAAAAAGAGAGACAGTGAGACGAAGAGAGATAGAAAGAGAGATAGAGAGAGATAGAAAGTGAGAAAGATAGAGAGATACATAAATAGAGAGAGAGAGAGAGAAAGAGAGAGAAAGAGAGAGAGGGAGAGAGAGAGAGAGTAAGAGAGGTAAAAGTGACGAAGGACGCAGGTATAGGCCGTCTTCCGTATCAATTCTCTGAAAATTGAAATTATGCAACATTTGGCGGATATGAGAGAGAATGAACTGTTGGGACAGCGGTCGGATAATCTGATTTGTCTGGGCATTGGTGGGGACGGAATCTCCCAGTAATTGAATAAGGGAGAGACACAGATGGAGAGACTGCGAAAGAGCGTGGAAGGTATAAGAATACATAGCAAAGGGGTAGAAAGGAAATTCATCAATTGAAAAAGAGGAAGAAGGAAGCGAGAAAGGACAGATTAAGATAACTTGTGAGGTGTGAACGCGAGTGCGATGGCATAGCTGTTAATGGGATGAGGGAACGGAGAGGAAAAGTTTAAAATAAAAAGTTAGAGATAGAAAGTATATATATATATATATATATATATATATATATATATATATATATATATATATATATATATATATATATATATATATATACACACACTATATTAAACGATCACTCCTGTCTATTTTTATACGGTCTTAACGCGTGCTAAAAGGACCTTTGTTTGTTTACTTACTTCTGTCTATATTAAATGATTACTCCCGACTATTTATATATACGCCTCACCGTTGCTAAAAGATCTTTTGCTTGTTTACTTACTTCCGTCTATAATAAATGATTACTCCCGACTATTTCTATACGCCTCAACGCGTGCTAAGAGGCCCCTTGCTTGTTTATTTACTTCTGTCTATGTTAAATGATTAATCCTGTCTGCTTCTATTCACTACTCCAGTACATTTCCACTGAATACCTCTTGTGGCAGTTGTTTTATCCTGTTTGTAGCAGCTCCCCCCATCTTCATGTCGCCACTGTATTCTACACACAGAGTTTGTGCATTTTAAACCATTTGTGAATATTAAACTGAAAACATTTAGTTAACAAATAAACATCCAGAGTACCACGTTGGATACAGTAAATTACTGGAATTCTAAGGATCTGGCATAAACTAATCTCTGAAAAGAACACCGACTGTTAATGAACAGCGGGTTTATTTAATATGGATGGATGTCGCGAAAATAAAGAGACATTGTACTCTTCTATGAAATACACGATAAATGGAATTCTACAGATAATTTGGGGTTTGGGGTGGGGGGGGGGGGGGGTTGCGCAATGGTTAGTACCCTTGCCCGCTGGCACGGTAACCAAGCTTTCAAATCTTCTTTGAGGAAGGGTTTTCACCTACCAGGAAATGTCCTGTCTATGTTCATTAGCAAAGGCGACCAGGGATACCAGGAAATGTCCTGTCTATGTTCATTAGCAAAGGCGACCAGGGATACCAGGAAATCTCCTGTCTATGTTCATTAGCAAAGGCGACCAGGGATACCAGGAAATGTCCTGTCTATGTTCATTAGCAAAGGCGACCAGGGATACCAGGAAATGTCCTGTCTATGTTCATTAGCAAAGGCGACCAGGGATACCAGGAAATCTCCTGTCTATGTTCATTAGCAAAGGCGACCAGGGATACAGGGAAATCTCCTGTCTATGTTCATTATCAAAGGCGACCAGCGTGTGTTATACCATATCACCCACTGAGTGTCGATTGGTATATACAAACATGCGGCTAGCATCATATACCACTACGTCTCATGGCGGGAAAAGGGACTCATTTCTTGCTGTACTTAACGTGTAGATAATGGATGCAAGATGAATGATACGCACTGACCAGGATTCACAGCTGATGTTAGAAGAGGTTCTATGTAACATCATTTCATCATTTGCTGAATCAACCAGGTCTGTGGCTCAGTACATCCGACTTCAACAAGCATTTCTTCAGGTTAAGGGAGAATGTGATAGTCGACGCAAGAAATGATAGACATTCGCAAAGGTGGGCAAGGATTCACAGAACTAGCTCCCCCTCTGATGTGTCTCCACTTTGTGCGGGGCTTACGTGTGCCAATGACCACAAGAGCTATATCGACGGTAGCACAGCTACTGGTAGGGTCTCCCATGTCGGACAGGTCAAGGGATATGATCCAGACGAAGAGGAACACAAACCTGCAGCCTTGTGGGTAGACTGGAGACAGTCACAGGCTATGGAAAGCACATTTAAAAAAAAAATGCTGGTCGAAGTCGGATGCAACGCAATTCACCAAATGATGAAATAAACATAGAATCAGTTCTAACAAAAGCTATGAATCCTGGACAGTTTGTGAAGAAAAAGAATTACTAGATGCTTTAAAAATGTGATTTTAAAGAAGAATGCCGAAAATTCATTGGACAGCCAAAACGAGTAATTTAAACGTTTTGAAAAACGCTAAGACACACAGACACCATATCACAAACACCAGTAAGAGGCAGCGTCCATGTTTGGTCACGTTATGAGAAGACAATAACTAGAACATACTGTGGCAACTGAACACTTTTTTGAAAAAGGCAGACAAAAACTAGAACATATTGTGGCAACTGGGACAATTTTTGGAAAGAGGCATAGAGGGAGACAGCGAGAGGAAATTCTGAAGTCTTGTGTCATGTAGAGAAGGGTGTCAGCACATGAATTGATACAGTGATACATTATCATCCTCCTCCTCCTAATCATCATCATTATCATCATCCTCCTCCTAATCATCATCATTATCATCATTCTCCTCCTAATCATCACCATGATCATCATCCTCCTGCTAATCATCATCATCATCATCCTGCTAATCATCAGCATTATCGTCATCCTCCTGCTAATCGTCATAATTATTATCATCATCTCCCTCCTAATCATCATCATTATACTCCACGTCATCATCATTATCATCCTACACATCCTAATCATCATCATTATCATCCTAATCACCATCATCATCATTATCATCCGCAATATATATGATATTATTTCCTCGATCATGTCCATTCCTGCACTGCTAGTGTGCCGTAGTGTTTTAAATGTTAGTACTAAACAAAATGGGCAACACATATCAGCACTCCGACCACCCATAAACATTCCTTCAGAAATATGGTTTCAGTGTTAGAACTACATAAAATGCACGCCGCCATGAAATCAAAATTCCAGCCCGTTCGCCCCGATCTTCAAAAGCCGCCATTCAATGGTTATCCCAGAACTGATGAATGCGTCTTTCATTTCCAGTCTATTAAACGAAACCAGTAGAAAGTCGCATTTGGGGGAATCTTTCAAGAATTCCGCTAGAAGATACGGAGAAGCGAGAAACTTGAACATATATTGTGACCACGGTCTGTCTGCTTTCTGTAGATTGAACCGCCGGAGAATACCCGAGACCATAAGAGAAAATACTTCATAGGTATTTTATGACACTCATATAAGGAAAATGAAAAAGTAGAGACAAATAGCCAATTAAAAAAAAAAGAATGGTAAAGTCACACTTGGATTTGAACCGGCGCTGGTTGTCTGTAGGCTAAAGAACACTTGTTTTCAGAGCGGCCTTGGCGTCATATGTATGGTGACGGATTGAAATCCTGTCTTTTGTTAGCTATAAATGTGCATACTGTTTAGTATATTCTCCTACATCAACTTATTTTATGTTGTTTTCTATGGATTCATATCAAAGCCTTATTTCTATAGGTTCAACTCAATATCTATATTTCTATACGTTCAGATCAATACCTGCATTTCTATGAGTTCATATCAATATATGTACTCATATGATCAATATCTGTATTCCTATAATCAATATAAGTACTCCTATGAGCAATATATGTATTCCTAATTATCAATATATATATATTCCTATGATCAATACCTGTATTCCTATGAGTCCAGTTTAGTGCATGTACTTCTATAGGGTCAGATCAATAACTGCATATTTTAAAAAACAGGTTCAGATGAATACCTGTGTTTTCACAGATTCAGATAAATGCCTGTATTTCTATAGGTTCAGATTTATACCAGTATTTCTATGAGTTAAATTCAATACCTGCATTTCTATGAATTAACTCTGAGTTAGTTCAATACCTGTATTTCTATGAGTTCAGTTCAATACCTGTATTTCTATGAAATCAGTTCAATACCTGTATTTCTATGAGTTCAGTTCAATACCTGTATTTCTATGAGTTCAGTTCAATACCGGTATTTCTATGAGCTCAGTTCAATACCTGTATTTCTATGAGTTCAGTTCAATACCTGTATTTCTATGAGTTCAGTTCAATACCTGTATTTCCATGAGTTCAGTTCAATACCTGTATTTCTATGAGTTCAGTTCAATACCCGTATTTCTATGAGTTCAGTTCAATACCTGTATTTCTATGAGTTCAGTTCAATACCTGTATTTCTATGAGCTCAGTTCAATACCTGTATTTCTATGAGTTCAGTTCAATACCTGTATTTCCATGAGTTCAGTTCAATACCTGTATTTCTATGAGTTCAGTTCAATACCTGTATTTCTATGAGTTCAGTTCAATACCCGTATTTCTATGAGTTCAGTTCAATACCTGTATTTCTATGAGTTCAGTTCAATACCTGTATTTCTATGAGCTCAGTTCAATACCTGTATTTCTATGAGTTCAGTTCAATACCTGTATTTCTATGAGTTCAGTTCAATACCTGTATTTCTATGAGTTCAGTTCAATACCTGTATTTCTATGAGCTCAGTTCAATACCTGTATTTCTATGAGTTCAGTTCAATACCTGTATTTCTATGAGCTCAGTTCAATACCTGTATTTCTATGAGTTCAGTTCAATACCTGTATTTCTATGAGTTCAGTTCAATACCTGTATTTCTATGAGTTCAGTTCAATACCTGTATTTCTATGAGTTCAGTTCAATACCTGTATTTCTATGAGTTCAGTTCAATACCGGTATTTCTATGAGTCCAGTTCAATACCGGTATTTCTATGAGTTCAGTTCAATACCCGTAAGCTCTAGGTCTGTGCTCTGTTAGTACCATCTGTAGGCCTGAGTGCAAGGAGGAATAGCTGGCCACTCTTTCCCTCCCTTAGTGGACCACGAAAGCAGGAGTCGAAGCCTCGCCCAACCGCGCTTTTTGGCATTATCAGCGTAATCCGCTAACAATTATACTAAAGCGCCCGCCAAGAATGAAGGCAGGATGACAATACTCCGTATAGTGATTTTATTGACATAAAGTGAAAGTGGCTAGACTAACTTGATTCAGTGCCAAATAAAATGTAGGTTTGAATTTGACATGGTAAACAACCAAATGAACAAGTAATATACCGTAGATGTGGTTCCTAAGACGAATGTTGCGAATTCCTTGGACTGCCAGAGTAACTAATGTCTAATGGCGATTGCTTGGCAGAGGATAATGAAACGAGAACATTATTTACAACAATAAGAAAGAGACAAACAGCTTTTGTTGGTCATGTGATAAGAAGAGAGGTATTGGAGAACATAGTGACAACTGGAAAGAAGGAGGGTAAGAGAGGCAGAGACCGACCAAGAGAAATGCTGCTGGATGGATTGAGACGGTGGCATGGAGGAATACCATCAGCAGAGTTGATCCAGAACACCAAAGACCGAGATCTGTGGAGAGACATGAACGCCTACGCCAACTGCCATGGCACTTAATGATGATGATTTCCGTTCACTGAGCATTGAAATTGCTGAAGATACCAAGAAACAAAACAAATTGCAATGATGATGACGATATATCGTTTTTTTGAAGAAATGGGAGGCCACATTTGACGATGTATTATCCTTCGTCATTGAATAAGCTACACAATTATTGCATACGTAGGGTACTTACCCGCGAATAGATTTTAGGACCATCATCCATTGCCTGCAGCAATGCATCCGTCACGTTCCCATCTAAGTAAGACAGCAGTTCCT
Source organism: Cepaea hortensis (assembly GCA_963921405.1). Taxonomy (NCBI): domain Eukaryota; kingdom Metazoa; phylum Mollusca; class Gastropoda; order Stylommatophora; family Helicidae; genus Cepaea; species Cepaea hortensis. The sequence continues at coordinate 29,702,808 of OY992888.1, read as the reverse complement.
GAGCGTTGTTCTGCTTAAACATTCCCAGATGCAGGTTCTCAAAGGCCACAACCAGCTCGTCCCAGGACGATGATATTTCAGAAACACCCGCTAAACAACCTCTCATAACGTTTAAACACAGCCCTCGACACGGTTTCGCTTCCACCTCGCCACTGCACAAAGAACAAAACTCGAGTCGAGTTAGGGCTTTTCTGCACTCTTTATCCACGGAGATATTATCCGTAGAGTCTATCGTACTGATCATCACTTGCAGCGTTTCGGTAAAAATCCGCGCCCTTCTAAAAGCGTATTTAATTTTCGTTCCCAAATGCTTGGGAGCGTTTCCAAAAGGCTGAATATCCCTGTAGTGCTCCGTTAGACAAGTATGGAAGCCATCGTGCGTTGCGCTGGCTTTCGAGGCATCACTCAGCACGTAGTCAAACACTGAAGGAAACAGGTTAACGAAAAAGTTGTCGATGATGTCTGTAAGGCTTAAATCGTTGCTACCCAACAAATAACGGCTGAGTTGCTGGAAGAAGGCATCGAGAGCTCCAGTGTGAACCTCCTTGGGGATTTTGTACAGAGTGGCCAGGGTGTCTGATGTCTTGTTATGTGCCTCTTGCATTGACAGCCTGAGGTGTTCTGAAATTAAGTAAAAAGTTTAAAAAAAAGTTAGTTGCATATCCTTTTTATAGGACGTCGCAGTCACCAAAGCATTCTTTTTTTTGCTGATTGTGATTTCTTGGCATTTACGTTCAGTAGTTTGCCATTGCTTTTTGAACGACCGGCACCCATACCATTTCGTAAACAACCAGCGCAAGGCGGTCTGTTGCCAAATATCCTGCAGCTGTGTTTCGAAGGCGGTTTGTGGGAGTACGAACTACGTCCGTAACCTTTTCAATTGGAAAGTAAAAAGTATATAACAGAAATAGTTGGAGGTATAGTAAAAGTATATATCAGAAATAGTTGTAGGTATAGTAAAAGTATATAACAAAAATAGTTGCCGGTATAGTAAAAGACATATCAGAAATACTTGCAGGTATAGTAAAAGTATATATCAGAAATAGTTGTAGGTATAGTAGAAGTATATATCAGAAATAGTTGTAGGTATAGTAGAAGTATATATCAGAAATAGTTGTAGGTATAGTAGAAGTATATATCAGAATATGTTGTAGGTATAGTAGAAGTGTATATCAGAAATAGTTGTAGGTATAGTAGAAGTATATATCAGAAATAGTTGTAGGTATAGTAGAAGTATATATCAGAAATAGTTGTAGGTATAGTAGAAGTATATATCAGAAATAGTTGTAGGTATAGTAGAAGTATATATCAGAAATAGTTGTAGGTATAGTAAAAGTATATATCAGAAAATGTTGTAGGTATAGTAGAAGTATATATCAGAAAATGTAGGTATAGTAGAAGTATATATCAGAAAATGTTGTAGGTATAGTAGAAGTATATATCAGAAAATGTTGTAGGTATAGTAGAAGTATATATCAGAAAATGTTGTAGGTATAGTAGAAGTATATATCAGAAAATGTTGTAGGTATAGTTGAAGCAAATTACAATTTTCCACGCCCAAAGGCGTATTGGGTATATGGTGCTAGACCCACAATTTTATAGACTAAGTTGATAGGGAACTGCGATAGTAATGTCATCACCTCGACCGGACGCGAGTTCGACGCCTGGGCTCGTCGCTTGTCAAAATGAGAGAGAGAGAGACTGGCCACCTATTCCTCCCCGCTCTCAGACCTACACAATGTTAAGGAGCTATCACGTCACAGGCTCTTAGCAAGAAACTGCTTCCGGACAAATATACTGACTATATTTTAATCGGCACGCCAGGGGTCATGTGGTCAATAGCACCGCCGGCTGCCTTCACTGCCCAAGCTTTTCCTGATACCCATTTGGGG
>OY992888.1:29693416-29695916 GCA_963921405.1 Cepaea hortensis | reverse complement strand
CGACCAGATCTGATTTCACCAACAATTTTAGAGCGTCCTTGAAAAAATCTTTCTACCCAGCTATGCACCGCTTTACGGGATAAACATTTGTCAGCATAAACAGGAAGCATTTCCTTACGAATGTCCTATGCAGGCAGTCCTTTTTCCCCCGCCCCCCCCCAAAAAAAAAAACCGCACAACAGCACGCTGTTCTTTGGTTTTACACTCAGTAAATATTGTCGCCATTGTGTTTATGAGCTGTGCATGCGCATGAGACACCTAGCGCCACCTGACGAACGGGAATATAAAGTTCGATGTTGCTGTCACCTAATGAAACCTGTAGAAAACACCAACTACATTTACCTGCCATCCCACATAACTGTGTGACTTACTTATTGACTCGCCTTCGTATAAATACATAGACATAATCAATCCTCTTTATACACTGCCCACATTTTATAATCGCTGCTAGCTACAAAGGCCAGGAATGTCTCTATATTGTTTTTGTGACGCACATTAAGCAGATTGTGTATTCTTTTATACTCTGCGGGATGTCAGTTTATCCAGTAACTTGCTATCTTTTATATCACCACATCCTGCCTTACAGACACATTCACATAAAGTAAATAAGTAAATGATCCATCTACACGCTTTACGCTATGGACATATTGTGCTGGGTCTATATTTTTATCTTTCAATTGGCACTCGGGGGCTGATGTAGTCTGTATCCCGTAGGCTGCCTTTACTTCCGAAGAAATTAACTGGTTCCCAGGTTTAGACTGAGTCGACCTTGTTCAACCCCGGCCAATTTTAAAAATCCGTGGCGATGCGGATTTAAACCGGTGGCCAACGAGGCAACAGGCGAGCGTCTGTCTATTCACTAGGTTACCGCGGTCTTATTCACATATGCACACATAAACACCATCTTCGCCGTTCTTGTGTAAATGATGAGGTTTCCAGCCAGCCTAGCTGCGGCTGTTGAGGCGTCTTCCTTTCCTCTTCCTGCGGCTTGACTGGAAACTAGTTATGTAAACAGTCTAGCTCAAAGCTCAACAGAATCTCTGGCCAAAACCTGCAGCTCCAACAAATCTGCCAAATAAAACACACGACGTCAAACAAACGTAAAAAAATTACAAACACTTCCTGGTAGCCGCGGGGGCCACCATACGCAACAATCATTTCCTTCCCGACCGCCAGAGCACCGTCTTAGAATCCAACGGTTCCCAAACAGGTATCCTCTGTGCCGCGCTACTGAAATCATTCATTCATTCAGTAGCATGTCCCTTGCAGAACCTCAATCTTATAACAATGTTCTGGAAAACTTTTCGATCATAATAAGCAAGATGTCCCGCGTCCGATACACTCATCTGAAGATCATCCGCCACATCCTGCATCCAGCGTCTCTTTGGCCTTCCTCTTCCTCTCTTCCCGCGCATATACCCCATCATTATTGTTCTCTCCAAACTTTCATGACGTTTCAAGTGACCACAATACTAAATTATTCTTAGTTTTATCGTCTTTAGTAGTTAACCTTCTTTAATATTCAGCTCTTGTCGTGTAGATGCATTTGTTCTTTTCTGTATCCAAGATATTCTTAGAAGTTATATATGCTTGCTTGCTTGCATTCGCTGGCTGTGAACTCCAGCGTGAAGTCCTGTATGTCGGATGAAGACATCCTGTTGTGGTTTGCGTGAGTATCCGTTGTCCCATGTCTGGCTTATTGGTGTGCAGACTGGTGGTTCCTCGCCGTGCAGGCAGATACTCTCCGACTTCGGAGGAAGAAGTCGTATATAACATTTATATTCAACGGCATTTATGCGCTGTTCAGTTTGTTTAGTAAGTGTCCAGATCTCATAGGCTTAAGTTGCAATGGGAAAGAAGCATGCTCTTAAAAATCTAATTTTTGTGGTTCTATATGTCCCAAGCCACAATTTATTCAGTTGTTTAAATCTTTGAAGAGCAATAGATATTTGTCTTTTAATTTCTGAAATAATACTGTTGAGAAATATCGTTCTCGCCTATTACCCAGGTCGTTTAAGGCAATACATCTGTTGATGTTGTAGTGTGCCCTGTCAAAACCCAACAAAAGCCAACCTTCTCCAGGCTGACATGTTGTATACATTCTATTGTGGATAGCTTTTCAAATGTTACACTCTTGCCACTCACGCGCATCACGACCTACACTTGAGGATCTTAATCTATCGAATGAGTTTTAACCTGCACTCGAGACTTATATGTTTGACTTTTTCCAATGTAAACTAAATAGATTTAAACTGCGGTAAAATTGTGGAAATATAAACAATAGAAGAAAAAGAAAGAAAAAAACAAAACACGAAACGGAAAACAGGACGTTTCGGCGACAAACCTTCATCAGCAAATAATAACAATAAAATACAATAACACACAAACCAAGGAGATGACACCACAATGATTGCATGAAAGCATAAAAATCAGAATGAAATAAAAAATTATGTGATACTTATCTGAAAGGCTCCGTAATATTTTTTTTTTTTTTTTGGAG
>OY992888.1:29680785-29688216 GCA_963921405.1 Cepaea hortensis | reverse complement strand
AGCCCTTAACTTACACTCAACTGGTGCCTGAACTTCAAGTCTATGTTGAACAGGTTGTTTACTTTCAGTGGGCTGACTAAGGCTGTATAACAGAATCACCACTGTTGAGATCCTGAAGAGGACTAGACCGGTGATTCAACAAGTAGATAGGGATTCAGTGAAGTAAGAGACGAGGGCCAGTGAATCAAGAGGCGAGGGCCAGTGAATCAAGAGGTGAGGGCCTGTGAATCAAAGGGCAAGTTAATCAAGAGGCGAGGGTCAGTTAGTCGAGAGGCCAGGAATAAGTTAACTACGAGGCAAGAAACCAGTGAACCAAAAGGTGAGAACCCATGGATTAAGAGGCCAGGAACCTGTGGATCAAGAGACCAGGAACCAGGGAATCAAGAGGCCAGGAACCAGGGAATCAAGAGGCCAGGAACCAGGGAATCAAGAGGCCAGGGTCCGGTGAATCAAGAGGCCAGGAACCAGTGAATCAAGAGACCAGGAACCAGGGAATCAGGAGGCCAGGAACCAGGGAATCAAGAGGCCAGGGTCCGGTGAATCAAGAGGCCAGGAACCAGTGAATCAAGAGACCAGGAACCAGGGAATCAAGAGGCCAGGAACCAGGGAATCAAGAGGCCAGGAACCAGGGAATCAAGAGTTGAAGATCGGTGAATCAAGAGGCCAGGAACCAGGGAATCAAGAGTTGAAGGTCGGTGAATCAAGAGGCCAGGAACCAGGGAATCAAGAGGCCAGGAACCAGTGAATCAAGAGGCCAGGAACCAGTGAATCAAGAGGCCAGGAACCAGGGAATCAAGAGGCCAGGAACCAGTGAATCAAGATACTAGGAACCAGTAAATCAAGAGACCAGGAACCAGTGAATCAAAAGGCCAGGAACCAGGGAATCAAGAGGCCAGGAACCAGGGAATCAAGAGGCCAGGAACCAGGGAATCAAGAGACCAGGAACTAGGGAATCAAGAGTATTGTAAGACACAATGTCCGATTATATTTTAATGTTCTCAAAACTGAGACAACCGTAGCTAAACGATTGAGGACAAGTGTCTCTGAAACTTTTGTCACGATGTTAGTTAGTCGTTAGTCGCGGTTCCAACTTCACGACAAAGGATCACCCCATAAAACTCCGTTCCCGTGACAGTAAATATCACATAATATACTCCTCAATGTCCTGTGTGAAAAGTAGAACAGACAGCAATTCCAACAAACTAACAGCGCGTACAGGCATACCTGCATGCGGCCACTGCCAGAATGTCAACACAACAGTCCGCCACTAACATTACAGTTCCCTGTCGATGGACGCTATAGTCACTAGAAAACCAGCAGTTGCACACACATTACTGTATAAGGTAAAACCAGCCAGTCCGTCATTGCCTTGGACACGCAGATTACAGTATAAAAAAAAAAAAGAAGCGCCGACAGGTGTATAAACAGATAAATAGATAAACCACCATTGTGGATTGTCTGGTTATCTAACAGAGTAAGCAGGTATGGTAGATGAATTCTCTCATAAGAGTGAGAGTGAGTGAGTGAGAGTGAGAGAGAAAGAGAAAGCTTGAGTCAGAGTGTGAGTGAGCGAGAGAGAGAGAGAGAGAGAGAGAGAGAGAGAGAGAGAGAGAGAGAGAGAGAGAGAGAGAGAGAGAGAGAACGAACGAACGAACAGACTTTATTTTCAAAGGATAACAAATTAGGCAGGCAGGCCCGTCTTACATTCGGCCCTTGCAATCACTCATCTTTCGTTCATCAATAATGCATAATACATTCACATAGGAAAAAAAAACATTGTCAAATGAATGTTGTAAGCATAAACAATGCATATTACAATGTTATAAGACACATACCCCAACCATCCACACATTACACTCATCCCACAACCCATCAACACTCACCCACCCACATAGAGAGAGAGAGAGAGAGAGAGAGAGAGAGAGAGGGGGGGGGGAGATAGATAGATAGATAGATAGATAGATAGATAGATAGATAGATAGATAGATAGATAGATAGATAGATGGATGGATGGACGGACGGACGGACGGACGGACGGACGGACAGACAGACAGACAGACAGACAGACAGATAGATAGATAGATAGATAGATAGATAGATAGATAGATAGATAGATAGATAGATAGATAGATAGATAGATAGATAGACGGACGGACGGACGGACGCACGGTCAGAGAGAGAGAGAGAGAGAGAGACAGACAGACAGACAGACAGACAGACAGACAGACACATAGATAGACAGATACATAGATAGATAGATAGATAGATAGATAGATAGATAGATAGATAGATAGATAGATAGATAGATAGATAGATAGATATAATAGAACAAAGCTGGATATCAAGAGCGAGAGGAAGGAATGAGGGGAGAGGAAGGGAAGAGGCGAGAGAAAGCGAGTCAGACAGAGAGAGAGAGAGAGAGAGAGAGAGAGAGAGAGAGAGAGAGAGAGAGAGAGAGAGAGAGAGAGAGTGATAAAGAGAGAGGACTCCAAAGAGGGAAAACGGTAGAAGGAAGAGGAAAAGGGGAAAAGGGGGGGGGGGGGGGGAGAACAAATCTCACAGGAATGATCAAACGTTTATTGACAGGGGGCCAATATATCTTCTATTTTTAGAACAATTGATCATGGTGTCTGAATGTCACTAGCAAAGGTCATAGGGGCTGGGCCCAACGAGTGACATCATCAGATTCGAAATTATCGTCACACGAGTTCTCTAGTCGTAAAAGGACTCATTGTCTCACACACCATCCATCCATTCATCCATTAATTAATTCATCCATCCGTTTATTTTATCAATCCATAAATCCATCCATCGATTAGTTTATCTATCCATCCTTCCATCCATCCGTTTATTCATTCATTCATCCATCCATCTGTTTGTTCATCCATCCACCCATCCGTTTATTCATCCATCCATCCATCATGTGCCATGCCGGTAAGCGTGGGCGGTCATGTTCTGCCATCTCACTCGATCACCAGAGTCGTGGATCAGCTCCGTGTTTCTGTCTCGACCATGCCACAAGGCCAAGCCATCCAGGTACTTGCTTCTAGGTCTTCCCCTTGGTCTGTTCCCCTCGATCTTACCAGTTGTCACCAAATTCTCCAATCCATTTCTTCTTATAACATGCCCAAAAAATTTTGCCTGACTGCTCATTGTCCACACTTCACATCCATACAAAAGTACAGGTTCAATGTAGCATCTCAACACTCTTTTTCTCGTTTCAATTGACATCTTTTTATTGGTCAATATGTTTTTCATCTTCCTAAAGGCTACTTTTGCCATGGCGATTCTTGTTCTAATCTCTTCAAGGCATCTCCCATAAGATGTTATTACTGTTCCGAGATAATTGTACCTGCTCACTTGTTGAAGAATATTCCCATTTACTTGTATATTACATTGTGGTATTTCGTCCTTCCTAGTGACGACCATAATCTGTGTCTTTTTACAATTTAATTCTAACCCTAGTTGTTCACTGTGTGTAACAATCGCATCTACTAAATGTTGCAGGTCCTGTTCATTGTCTGCAATCAAGACTGTATCATCTGCATATCTAATGTTATTGATGCATCGTCCCCCAATGTTGATTCCTTCCATATCTTCAATATTTCTGAAAATACTTTCACTGTACAGGGAAAACAGATCTGGAGACATTACACATCCCTGTCTCACACCCCTTTTAATAGGCTGATATTGGCTTACTTCATTATCATTTCTTATGGCAGCTTGTTGTTTCCAATATATGTTTTTTACAAGTCTAAGATCTTTCCCATCAATTTGTAGATCTTCAAGCATCCTTATCATGTTGACATGTCTTACTGTATCGAAAGCCTTTGTGTACATCTTTGTTTACTTCTATAGAACGTTCGATTACGGTTCTCAGTATATACACAGCATTTACTGTACCCTTGCCTTCAACAAACCCACATTGTTCTTCTCCTATTTCAGGTTGTATTTTCCTCCTAACTCTTTGCATGATAATTCTTAGCAAAATCTTTGTGATGTGACTCATTAGACTAATTGTTCTATGTTGATCACATTCCAAGGCTCCTGATTTCTTTGGGATTGCAATAAATACAGAATTACATAACTCCTGAGGTATATTTCCAGTATCATATATTGTATTAAGCAGACTGGTAACTTGATCTATTCCATATTCTTCTAAAGCATTAATCATTTCCGTTGTGATGCTGTCTGAACCGGGGGTCTTGCCAGATTTCATATGGTTAAGAGCATTCTGAACCTCCATCTTCAAAATTGCAGGTCCTTCATTATTATTTTGAACATCATACTGTTCGTCTCTGTTATCGTCATACAGGTTTTTCACGTAATCTGACCATTCATGTAATATCTGATCTTTTTCTATTATGACTCTTCCATCTTTTGTCTTTAGGCAGCCTGCTGATGTACGTGTTCTTTGATTAGTAAGCTCCTGAATTCTTTTGTGCATTAGTTTCGCATTGTTACTGTTGTGTTGTTTTTCAATTTCTCTGCAATTGTTCTCAAGCCATGTTTCTTTTGCCTCCTTACATAAGGTTCTCACTTTTCTGTGAATTTCTTCATATTTGGCAGGATTATTTTTGTTCTGTCTTCTTGTTTCCATTAGTTGTAAAATTTCTTCAGTCATCCATGTCTTACGGCCCACTTTTGGAATAGTTTTTTCTGCTGCGCAACTGATTGAATTCTTCATCGTTTCCCATTGATCATCTACATCTTGAAACAGGATCTCTAGATCAGACAATATATCTGATTTGTTCTTTACTTCTATGTTAAAATGATCTTGCATTTCTTTGTCAGTTTTCAATTTGCACAAGTCATATTTAGGGTTTCCTGCTGTATACTTGACTTTCTTTAACTTTACCCTCAATGTGCCTGTAATTAATCTGTGATCACTGTAACAGTCTGCATTTGGAACTGTTTTTACGACTGTTAACGCATTTCGAAACCTTTTGCTAATCAGGATGTAATCTATCTGGTTTTTAATCCTGCTGTTTGGACTCCTCCATGTCCATAATCTTCTAGGATGCTGTTTAAACCAGGTGTTTCCTACAACCATTTCTTGTTCTTTTGCCCATTCTAAAAGTCTGTATCCTCTTTCATTTCTCTCTCCCAAATCATGGTTGCCTACACTGCATCCATCGCCTTGCTGTTCTATTTTTGCGTTGAAATCACCCATTATGATATTTATTTCTGATTTTTTGCAGTTCTTCAAAGCAGACTCCACGTCATTATAAAATTCCTCTATACGTTCTTCACTGCATTCACTTGTTGGGGCATATACTTGAATGACATTTATTTTAAAAGGTCTTCCGTTTAATTTTACTAATAGAACTCTGTCTGACATTCGTTTATTTATCCATCAATCAGTTTATTCACCCGTTTATCCATCCATCTGTTTATTTATTTATCCATCCATCCATCCATCTGTTTATTAATCCATCCATCCATCCGTTTATTCATCCATATTTTTATTCATGCATCCGTCCGTTTATTCATCCATATGTTTATTCATTCATCCATATGCTTATTCATTCATCCATCCACACATCCGTTTATTCATCGATCGGTTTATTCATCCAGCCGTTTATTCATCAATCCATCCAACCGTTTATTCACCCATACATTCATCCGTTTATTCATCCATCCCTCCATGTGTCGTGTTTTCCCCCCACTAATATAATTCACAACTTATGACCTGAAGGTCGCATTTACTGTATGGGTGTCTTAAATCTGTGGGAAACCGATGGACATACGGACGGACACTCACACACATATACAGAGCAATAGAGATACTAAAGAGGGGAGGGAAATCATTAGACATAGAGATACTTAGTAGAAAATTAGGTAGGTAGACGGACAGATATGTGGCAGGCAGGCCGACAAACAGACAGACGTTCAAGCAAATCGGCAAATAGACAGACATTCAAGCAAGCCGACAAACGGACTGGCAGACAGACAGTCGCGTATACAGTCCACTCGTGTGGAAAATGACTCCAACAACATAAGTGCTTCCCCGTCGCTACCACTAACACGCTCTCTGGGTGAATCACTCACGAGCACGTGTGCCGCCGCCATCTTGCACACCGTTCTGTACTCATCTAACGGTTGAACAAGCAGATGTTGCAGTCAGTGTGTGATGTCTGGCAACTGCCGACTGGGCGGTCCTTCAACACACTGATGGCGTGTGTTCGATAGCTGAAGTCACAGATGAGGAAGTCTGTATCTGTTAGATTCTGTGTTGATAACTTCAATAACAAAAACACGAACAATAGTTTCATCTAGGTTCTTCTTCTTCTTCTTCTTCTTCTTCTTCTTCTTCTTCTTCTTCTTCTTCTTCTTCTTCTTCTTCTTCTTCTTCTTCTTCATCATCATCATCATCTTATCCTCTACCTCCTTCTCCATGTACTCCTCCACTTTCTTCTCCTCCTCTTGCTGCTGCTGCTGCTGCTGCTACTGCTGTTGCTACTACTACTTCTACTTCTTCTTCTACTACTACTACTACTACTACTACTACTACTACTACTACTACTACTACTACTACTACTACTACTACTACTACTACTACAACCACGTGACGTTGGTGATCACATCTGTCCACAGCCTTCTATCTCTTACACTGAGAATCATCACTGATACTGACGTTCCTCCGTGCCATGATATCAAACTGCCCAGCATCTTCTCTCTCGGTCTGGCAAACTACTGAACACAAAATTACCTAATAAGTCAACTTGGTGTTGGGGTTCATCCCAACGTCCTGCAAAGAACATGCAACAATACAAAAAACAATAATACAACTGTTTTCCAACTGTTATTTCACGCCCTAGGAATAAGCAATTTCTCTTCTCTTCCGCGCCGCTGCAACAAATAACGCCGTCATTCGTGCACCAGTCGTAAGATCGGGACACGGAGCAACAGGCGGCCAATTAACAAAGCTAATAATCTCAGAATACAGGAAAAATAAAAACCTCCAGACTTGGTAACAGAACGCCGCTCTATCCAATATCTGACCCAGACGCTCGGGTAATCCCCATTATTTACAAATTAGCATTGGGCGTATGGATGTAATTGCAAGATATACAGAATTATGTCGTCGGCGTGTTATAGTGTTAATGTTTATGTGTTAGTTTAAACAATGACAGCTTTCATATATAAGAGTTCTTTTATTGTTCATCAAGCGGTATTTCTACAAGAAATTCCACTAGGAGAAGATAATTCGCCATTATAACGCATGTCTAGCAAGATAAATATTATTTAATGACAATTCCAATGAAAGTGTCTTATATTTCAACAATTATAATTTTACTGTGAGAGTTTTTCTTTTCTTTTTGCAAGAAAGTTGTTTACATTCCATTAGAAGTACACAATTCGTCATTATTTCACATATTATATAACACTTAGTCATTAGTCATAAGACGCGGTTCCAACTTCACGGCA
>OY992888.1:29615785-29675785 GCA_963921405.1 Cepaea hortensis | reverse complement strand
TATTTTTAATATTCAAACATTGAAATGTTCACTAAAGAAACTTGAATGATAGGTTTTAGGAAGAAATCACTAGGTAATTATTGAGCAAACACAGTAAGTAAATTTTCAAAACATATAATGGAGAACTGAAATTCAAGTACAAAATAATTTTAATGAAAGATTTTTCTATATTATTTTAATTATTAGTAATTATTTATTATTTAAATTTAGTGAGATCCTTGCGCTTGATGCTTGCTGCAAAGAGATCTTATGTCAGGTTCCAATTTAGTTAACTTCAGTCTCAAGTCTCCCCGTTTTGTTATATTCAGCCGATTTCTTCCATTTTCGAATTGCCCCCCTTAACAGTCAAATTGCCCCCCTGTGGGGCGTGGGCCCCACGTTGGGAAACACTGCTCTAGGCTCACCCGGTTAATGACTCCTAATGTCTTGCTCCTGTCGTACATCCATACTCTGATACGGATATAGCTGGCCAAGGGGTTAACGACATTGTTCGTAATCTCGTATATCCACATGGGGAAACCAGCAGCTGCGAGAATCGGCAGTGGTTCGGGCCGCGCTTGTAACTTACGGGGGTATGTGAGACGGTCGTTCAGAAATAAATGGCAAACTACTGAATGTAAAACTTGCCTAGTACATCAACAGCAGCTGAAAAATGCTGGTGTTGACTGCAACGTCATGTAAAGGATATGCATCATTAAAAAAAGGTCAGGCAGACCAGACTAAAACTTTGCAGATTGCAATGATCCATAAACTTAACGCAGTAAAATCATAAGGGCACTAGTGTTTACATCTAAACAGATTTATAACACACACACACACACACACAGCGAGAGAGAGAGAGAGAGAGAGAGAGAGAGAGAGAGAGAGAGAGAGTGGGGGGGGGGCGGAATAAACCAACAATAATGGCGTTTGTGGCGGAAAGTTTGAGCAAATTTTTACAACAAAATTTCCATTAAAGTGATATCCCTTGAGCTATACCGCTGAAACATCGCTTATTTTCACACACTCTGGTAATGGAGTGCGTCTTGTGTGACTCATTATGACTTTCCCTATCTCGCCAGTGGTCTCGTTGCGTAGCTCATCCATAAAAATCATGACTCGCAAGAGGGCAATTGGTCGTGGCGTGCGAAATCGAAGAGCGGTTAAACAAGGGAACGCCGCCATATTTGTGCAAGTTATAAGTTTCGCTATATTCAACCCGGAAACGGAAATCATTGTGAAACTGTTGAGAACATTCCGGGAAAGTTCCGGTGTGATCACAGCATATATATTAGAAATTGCGGCTCATATTAATTTGTTGCGAGTCATCTCTGTGGCATAGATGCTGGGAACAGAGGTAGCGAAGTGGCTAGACGCTCGACTGCCGACCTGGTGGTCATGGGTTCAAATCCGCAAAAGGGAGGATTGTTAAAATTGACCTGGTTTCCAGGTCGACCTAGGTTAAAATGAGTATCGGGAAAATAAATGCCTAGGGGGGGGGGGGGGGGGGGACACTAATAAAAGGGAAATCTTAGAAAGGTAATGGAGCTTGTGCGTTCCAATGACCTCAACAGTTATACAGAGTATTCCAGCTACTGGTAGAGCGACCCAAATCTGACAGGTCAAGGGACAGGAAGCAGGCGAAGAGAGATACACAAACCTGAAGCCTTGTATGTAGTGTGGCGGAAGTCAAAGACTAGGGAAAGCAAGCCCGAAATCATACTGGTCGAAGCCCGATGTACTGAGGTATTGGCATGACGAAACAGCGAAACGCAATTCTCCAACCAACGTCCAACGATGCCAGTGTCCCGCAAAAGAAAGACCAACGCGTGCGCAGCTGTCCGTATGACGATCAAACAATTCGTCACAATGCAGAAAAGGAAAGACTATAAAGGAACGATGAAGGATTTGCCGAAAAATTAGCGGTAATACGTAAATGCAAATTCCTATGGATAGCCATATCCAATTGAGCTTCAATTGAGCTAGCTACAAGAATATCACGGTTTAAAAGCAAGAAGGAGGTAGAGAAAGCGGTGGCCAATACAGTTATGTATTTGTACAAAAGCCGGATTCGAGTACTCTAGGGAGATCAGTTGTTTCACATACACGGGTAATTAAATTCGTAAATCGATATCGCACGGTATCGCAGTTCTTTTGTTAACTTGCCGAAGACTGGATGATAGCTCTCGTATCGCTGTACCCAGCTAACGACTCATTAGCAATCGTTTCATTGTTAATCTCTCCTCACATAAAATCGAGAGAACATTACACAAAACCCCAATGAAAATTCCCTCCAGATTCAGAAGATATGATACTGCAGAAATGGATGAAGCGGCTGGCGCGTTCCGTCAATTTGACGTATTGATCGATGCATTTTAATCGTCTGCTGGTCTTGTATGCTTTCTGTCAAACATGGCGGATAAACAGTGGATGGAAGCTGGACTATTAGATCTTATCCGGTGGAAGAGTCACTGGGGAGTTCAGCTGGTAGAGGATTTGGTTTGTGTGGTTACGTTAACGGATCTGAATCCACGTGCTGGAATTTACTTCTCTGAGTTTGAGAAGGGTTAATGGTTTGAGGAAGGGGTCGGGTTCAACTCATCTCATAATACTGTCACGTGACTGACAGAGCTTAGTTGTCACTTAGATAGACGGGCGGGGTGGAGGATGGCGGTGGGGTGCGACGAGAACAGACAGGTAACGGCAGGTAGAAGAATGGATTTAGACAGACACAACAGACAGATAGGGAGGACTGCCAGACGGGCGGAAGGAAAGAACAGACAGCCCGTGACAGACAGACAGGCAAACAGACAGACAGACAGACAGGCAGGCAGACAAACAGACAGATCGAATGTTATTTTCAAAGGGTTAATAATTGGATTTCAAAGGATGAATAATTGACCGACTGCCATTCTATCATTATCTCTTTGCTTTCCTACATTATTTCATTCATACATCACCTATGAAGCGAATCTTATAAAACAACGACAACAATATAAATAATACATGGATTATAAATGCTTAGAAAATATGAAATAATCAATAACACACGACTCACTCAAACTAATTTTTAACATGGCAATTACAATTAGCTAAGATAGGCGTATCGTACCACGGTTAGGAAAGTTAAAATAGGTTGTGATTATATCTATAGGAATTGGTGATGTCTTTGATTTCTAGTGGAATATTGTTCCACAGCTGAGATGTGAAATTTTGCTAAACTTGGTTTGTATAAGTCTATCCTAGACTTAGTCGTTCGCTAAAGGTAGCCTGGATTACCGTGTTAAATGGTTTTGTGAATTATTTGTACCTTATTAAAATAACGAATTTGCAAAATGGTAGTAGCTGAAGACGTTTATATAGGGTAGAATTGTCGGTAACCTTCCTATTATAAATTAAACCCACAGCGCATTTCTGGAGTGAGTAAAGGCGCTTTATAAATTAACTGGAACAACCATCCTAGTTTGTGGAGCAATAGCTAATATGTCTTTGTGTGTGAGAAGTATAGAATATCTTTCATCAAGTACTTTTTTTTTAAATTTTAGCAAGCTGACAGGATGTTTTTGCTATTCGTTTAACGAGCGCTAGAACAAGGGAATTACAGATTAGATTCAGACAGACAGACAGACAAATATACGTAACACAAACGCTACTCGAAAGACTTATATATGCACACCCATGTAGTCGAACCGTTTCCACGTATTCAAGGCAAACATAAATTATACAGCCAAAGACACAGCCTGAGAACATTCGCAACATTTCCAGGCCTTTGATGATACCAGATAACGGTTTTATTGTCAACCCGAGGAAAATAAGAATGATAAATTGGATATTCAGCATATTTTCACCTGCGTATTTTCCAGGTAAATTCCTATTTGTGTCAGGTAAATCTTACAGTACATTTCTGCACGATCGCCTAAAGGATGTGCATCAAATATATAAAACTGTCGATTTAAGTAGATACTACTAAGGAAAGATGCAGAAGGAACCAGACGCCATTTGAAGCTGCCAACTCTGCTGATATACAGAGGTAAATAGACCGAAAATTGTGTCTTGGCGGCTGTCAGTAATGAGAGTAAGTTTAAAAATGAGATAGGCTGCGAGATTATGATCTGCATTGAAAGCTATGTAATCTTGTTCTATCCCTTACTCTTATCTGTGAATTCTCGGGATGCATGTGTTGTCAAGGTTTTCCACTGCTCACTGTCCCCTGGTGTACCTGCCAGTGTGGCAATGCCTTCGTGTCTTTTTTATTTTGCGTTCGCTCGCTTTGAACCCAAACGTAGTCCATACGCGTGATACTACTCGTACTTCTAGTGCACTGGACTGAGGTTTCAATGTGGATTATCTTCCCTAATTTCCATTATCCCTCGCCAGCAGACGAATCAACTCCGACTTCAGAGGTACTTGTAATTTACGTCCCCAAATCAAGGACGAAAAGTCAACAGGAGTTGAACCTGCTACTTCAGAATCAACACCGGATGTTCAAGGACGTGATCTCCTATCCATTCGGCGATGCTGACCTCCGGTGTGTTAAATTGTTACATATTTTCGTCCGAAGCAAAGCAACAAGGATGATCAGATATTTCCCGTTTGTGTATTATAAAGAAATGATTCCTGATTCAACGGGCAAGACGGCGTTGACCTGCAAAGCGTTGTGGCACGTAATGAGCATGGCAAGGCACGTAGAGCGCCCTGGTCATCCACTGCACCTGTATTCGTCTCCAGTCGTCTTGACTTGTCCTGCCACTGGATTCAGATGGACTCAGGCGAGAGAGTGAGGTCGACGAATTGCGCAACTCTTCCTCACTTTAATCCAATTCGTCGCGCAAGTCATTCTTCATCCATCACTACCCGAAGTCAACATCCAAAACAGATGCCTTCAAGAACATTCAGAGAGTAGTGCAGCAGAAACTTCGGCACATGCGGGACTCCTGGCTGAGCAGCAAAGCTGATGAAATTCAAGGCTTTGCTGACAGACATGATATGAAAAACTTCTACGACTCACTGAAAGCGGTCCATGGTCCTACATCACCAGGCACAGTTCCCCTCCTCAGTGCAGATGGGGGGAAATTGGTCACCGATAAGAAAGACATCCTTCAGCGCTGGGCAGAACATGTCAGCAACATCTTAAATGCAACTTCCTTCTTCGATGATGAAACCATCAACTGCCTTCCTCAAGTTTCCATCAATGATACACTTGATGACCTGCCAACCATAGTGGAAGTAAACAAAGCCATCCAGCAACTCTCCAGCAGCAAGGCACCTGGTCCGGACTCCATCCCGGCAGAGATATACAAGGCAGGTGGGCCGGTCCTAACAGAGCAGCTTCACCAAGTCTTTACAAACATATGGGTGAACGAGACCATGCCACAAGATTTCAAGGACGCGTCAATAGTCCACCTTTACAAATGAAAAAGAAACCGCCAATCCTGTGACAACCACCGAGGCATCTCCTTGTTTTCAATTGCAGGGAAGATACTCGCCAGAATTCTTCTCAATCGCCTCGCGGTCCACCTCGATCAAGGTCTTCTTCCTGAGAGTCAATGTGGCTTCAGTAAAGAACGTGGAACTGTTGACATGATTTTCGCTGCAAGGCAGCTGCAAGAGAAATGTCAGGAACAGAACTGCGAAATGTTTTCCACTTTCATTGACCTTACCAAAGCTTTTGATACAGTCAGCAGAGAAGGACTGTGGAAGATTATGGCAAAATATGGCCGTCCACGAAAGTTTGTCCAAATAGTGCGGCTATTTCATGATGGCATGCAGGCAAGCGTACAGGAAAATGGTGAACTATCTGAGCCCTTTCCTGTCACCAATTGAGTGAAACAAGGATGTGTCCTGGCACCAACACTGTTCAGCCTCATGTTTTCAGCTATGTTGACGAATGCCTTCGAGAACAACGACATTGGAATAGACATCAACTACCGCATGGATGGAAAGTTATTCAATCTCAGAAGGCTGAAAGCTAAAACCAAAATTGACAGCGAAACCGTCAGAGAGCTCCTGTTTGCTGATGATTGCGCTCTATACGCCAACTCAGAGGCGGACATGCAACATAATGTTTCAGCTTTCTCACATGCATGTGCCAACTTTGGGCTCAATATCAATTTGGAGAAGACTGTAGTTATGTACCAGCCAGCTCCAGGGAATAATCACACTGTGTCGAATATCAAAGTGAATGGTCATAGTCTAAGTGTTGTGGACAAATTCACCTATCTTGGCAGCACTGTGTCACAAGCTGCCACAATTGATGATGAAGTGAATGTAAGAATCTCCAAAGCCAGTGCGGCCTTTGGCAGACTGTACAAGAATGTATAGGACAGAAATGGAATAAGCCTGCAAACAAAGCTAAAAGTCTACAAAGCAGTTGTATTATCCACACTGCTATATGCTTATGAAACCTGGACTGTTTATCAGCGACACGCTAGGAAATTAAACCACTTCCACACAGTCTGCCTTAGGAAGTTACTGAAGATTAAATGGCAAGACAAGATCCCAGACAATGAAGTCCTAGAAAGAGCGTCCATGCCCAGTATCCACACTCTACTAATGAAGAATCAGATTCGCTGGGCTGGTCACTTGACTCGCATGCCAGATCACAGGCTCCCTAAACGAATTTTTTACGGCGAGTTGCGTTGTGGTAAGCGTTCCCAAGGCGGCCAGAGGAAAGACACTCTGAAAATCTCACTGAATGCTTTTTGAATTCATCATGACACCTGGGAGACTGCAGCCAGAGACCGAAATTCGTGGCGTGCATCATTACGCAAGGGTGCAGTCACGTGTGAGGCAACCAGGACTGCAAGAGCTGTGAAGAAAAGACAGAACAGAAAAACCACTGCAGAAAATCCTCCTCCTGAAACGTCAAGCATTCTTTGTCCACATTGTCAAAGAACATTTCGAGCCAAAATAGTCCTTATCAGCCATCTTAGAACTCACGGCTCCTTACTTTCAACCCCACTGGATGAAATGAATGGTCATCATCATTCTTGATGGACAAACAACAAACATAAAGAAGAAAATCGGGGTTTCTGCTTCTTCATCTTCCCCTTTTTCTTAAATGGCGTTTGTCCGGTTTCTTTTGTTTGCTTCCTCACCGCTTGCCTTCCCTTGTACCTAGGACAACAACTTTCCTGCGAGGAATCCTGATAAGAAAATGGCCATTTATAGCCAGACCGCGACGTTGAAGTCATTTAGCGGGATTCCGCGCGGCATTTTGTTTGGGTTTGTCTGCCCTTTTTGACATACGTTGTCAGTTGTGAATTGTTTTTAAGTTTTAAAGTTTAGCAAGGTACTGGCGTAGATGGCAGAACAACTGAATTGTACAACAATAAAAACATCTTCACCATTTAAGACATTCGAGAAATATGATTAATATATAATGCTTTAATTGGCAAGTGTCCGGTCTTAGTCAGATATGACTGAGCTACCGTATGACAGTAGACGGTACTACCTGCTGTCTGTTAGCGCCGAATGTAGGGCGGCACATACCAAACCCGACACCCCACTTTATGCCAGCGGTTTCGGCGGAGGGGTGCAATTGGGAGGGTACAAGCCTTACCTTAGTGCGAGGAAATGCAACCTCAAGACTAAATGTCGTGGCAGGGCAGTCCAGGTCCTAAGCCTTGTTCAGCAACTGGTCATGGCAACAAAGCTCCGACAGGCGGACAGTTCGAGCATTGCTTTGCTGATCCGGCAGCTTATCTTGTTCCAGATGTATTGATGTTACCTTTCTTCTGGAGTGAACTAGGCAGACCGAGAGAGAGAGAGAGAGAGAGAGAGAGAGAGAGAGAGAGAGAGAGAGAGAGAGAGAGAGAGAGAGAGAGAGATCATGCTGCATAGGCAACATATGGTCTATACAATTCAGCCCAGGCTTTGTGCTATTTTTGAAGCACAATGTAACACATATCGTCTATAAAGATGGTCAGGTGCTAGTAGTAGCACATCCATCAACATCATCATTTTGCAGGCCATTTGCAGAAGGTCGCTCTCATCACGGCCCGTCGACAAGCTCCTCGGTCTTCTGTCGTTTCTCTCCTGTCTCGTGCACTGTCCATCTTCGTGTTAGCCGGCTCCAAAGCGAAGGGGTTACTGACCCAGTTCGTATTCCCCTATACCCGTGTTCGAAATACAACTGCGTGCGATTTGGCAGCAGACAGCCTCCGTTGGTCTTTGTATGAAAAGGGTATAGGTGCCGGTCGTTCAGAAAGCAATGGCAAACTACTGAACGTAAACATGCCAAGAAATCGCGAACAGACGAAAAATGCTGGGGTTTGCTGCGAATATGGATATGCAATTTAAGTATCTTAACGCTTGACGGCAGAAATAGAAGATGATGATGATGATGATGGTGATGATGATGAAGACTTAACTGTCTTAGTGCTGCTCGACTGCTGCCTCTTCTTCCAGCATCTACTCCTACCATCACAGTGTTATGAAAGGCTCTGTGACGTTTAAAAGGGTAATGCATTTCAGTTTCTGAAACATGAATCTGGGGGATGAGTGGTCTCGAGGTATGGCGTCCACCTCGTGTGCTGGAGGGCCCGGGTTCAAGCCCCGGTGAGGGCCGGGATTTTTTCACATGGATTTCTAGTAAAAAAAATTTCCCCTGGTCTCTGGGTAGTGAAATCGAACGCCCGTGCGTATTGCTGCGCACGTAAAAAAAAAAAAAAAATCCCTTGGCAGTTGGAAATAGAAAAATAGTAGCCTAACGGCGCTGCCCGGAAATCTACCCAAAGTATTTCAGGATCCGGTGCTACGGAGTTCGTGCACTGAGCTGGTATTCTCAGGCTTGAGTTAGGAGTAGAACGGAGCACTTAGGGATTACACCCGTGTGCCGTGATGTTGATCTGTCGGCTAAACTAAACTAAACTAAACTAAACATGAATCTGGTTAAGAATCAGTGTTCTTCAGTGCTCAGATCGTAAAGAACAGTGGTTCTCAACCTTTTTTGGCCCATACCCCCCTTCACCATATGTTGAGTATGTCAATCCTCCCATTTCGTATTTCCTCCCTATAAATTCCCACCTCCCCCACCCTGCCCCTACATAGTATACGTAAAAATGGAAGCTTACTTTAATAACACATACTTGAACAAGTTTAGACGTCTACATAAAACGTGATTTGTGGGTCTACTTACGTTATAAGACGAATATCAGAAGGGCGAGGAGTACATAACCGTAAAGTGTGGAGGGAAAAACAATATCAAGTAATCGGTTCTTGTATTAGCGCGATCTTGAAATAATCTTCATTCCCCCCCCCCCTCCCCCCGGAAACCCTAAAATTCCCCCCTAGGGGGGAATTCCCCACCGGTTGAGAACCACTGGGGTAAAATGTCAGTATGTTTCTGTTTTTTCGTCCACGATATTTTAAGAACATTTCTGTAACATTTCAGTTCAACATTCTTGATTTTCTTACTTAGAACACTAAGGACGGAGGTTGGCGTGGTCGAAAGGTTTAATACGCCCGAGCTTAAACTTCCTTCGGTGATCACAACGTAAAAAAGGGTGGGGTGGGGCGGGGGGAGGGGGTTCATTCAAAACACCGGTCAGTTGGACTTAAATCTTAACTTCTGACTCTTGACTTGGGGACGTGAATTACATGTACCTCAGAAGTCGGAGTGGGTTCGCGTGTTAGCGAGGGCCACTGATAATAAGCAAAGAATCCTTCCAGTGCACACTCACTAGTAGTTGTAGCTGCACGTTTGTGGAATGCGCTTGAGTTCAAAGCTAGCGAACTGAACAAACAAACAAACAAACAAACAAACAAATTATAATAAGGACTACTTCATTCATCATTTGACAAATATGATTGATAAACCTCTATACATTAATTGACACATTACTAACATGATTAATAAATCGCGCAAGACCTCTAAAGTGCCGATCGATGCTTATAAATTTACGATATACCGCCCTATTTCCCAACATCCCCGACTTTGTAATTTCTACAAATACTGGGAAAATCATTCAGGCGAAATGTTCCTGATCAGCTTGCCATTGATTTAGTAAACCGTTTGATGTAATTTGGAACTCAGCAAAACCCGAGCTGCAGATAGAGGGCTGGGAAGCCGCGAGGGGCGAGAATTCTTTCAACGTGTTTTCATTATTGATGAAGACACGGAAAGCTGCGCTAGATACATCACAAAATGCCAACAATAATTTGAAAAAATAAGACAGAAAACAAGAGACCTGAGAGACAGGGCGCTGCCTTGGAATAACAGCCATGTGTTTTGAAATGTCAAGGATATTATAATGTTTTAACTTTTCGGGTTGAGCTAATGTATTGGGAGATGACATTTAAATTGTTGTACGGAAGCAAGGAGACGGTGTTTTAAGTTGACAAATTAAAGGAGACATATTTACAGTGTGGCTGCAATAAGTTTATCAATCCTTTTTAGGAAATTAACATACAATCAGGTATAACAAGATGGCTGCGATCTTCGTCTTCTAGAACTACTGATGGTGCTCTTGTTCTAATTCCCCCCCCCCCTTCCTACTACTACTGATACCTTAAAATTGGCAATAGATATAGATAAAAAGGTAGGTGGGTACGTAGGTACATAGATAGGCAGGTAGACAGAGATAGGTAGGCAGGCGGGTACTACGTAGGAACATAAATAGATAGGCAGACAGAAATAGCTAGGCATACAGAGAGGCAGACAGATAGATGAATGGAAAGAAGAATGAAGACGGACGGACGGACGGACGGAGGGAGGGAGGGAGGGACGGAGGGAGGGAGGGAGGGAGGGAGGGACAGACAGACAGACAGACAGACAGACAGACAGACAGATAGATAGATAGATAGATAGATAGATAGATAGATAGATAGATAGATAGACAATACTGACTGGACAATACCCTTCTCTATACCGTGTCCCTTTGTTTCTCCAAGCCCTCGGCACAGCCAAATGCCAACATTGCGACTGTGACGTCACGGTTCCTATAAATTCTTAAACAGTGAGTCGATTAATTCGACCCGCATTGTTTGCCTAGTCTGCCTAATGGCCACACAAAATAATTGCATATACCGACAGTTACACGTAAGCTGGGGAGAAATCTGGCCTCAGCCAGAGTCGCGGGAAGAAGCGATAGTCAGCAGAATGGCGTTGATATGTCTCCACCCTCAAGTCTATTGCACCACGTTTTTTCCCATATGGCTCGGTCTATTTCCGCAGAGTGTCCTGCCGAAAGCGTCTCACAAAGCACACGAACTCCATAGCTCCAGCGACGATCACCATGAGCCTCCGAGAACCTCAAATATGAAGATGAAAGTGGCTGCGATTCACTGCTACTTTGAGGTGGCAAGCAGGCATTCGAGTCACCAGAACAAACGTAATGTTGAGGCTCAGTCCGTATTGCAACAGTTCAGAGAGGATAGATGTGACGAGAGTGGGTGCCGAGCATAGGCACATGTCTCACTCAAGAACTTCCTTGGATGTGATGCCTTGGTCATGATGGAGTGCGAGGCAACACACGAGAGCGGAACCGTTGGCTTAAAGAGGACCCGTAGTCTGAGCACTCTCGATGGACAGGAAAGATACGAGGGGGCTTCAAATGAAAACCTTAAAAGTGTGATAGACATTACAATAACCATGCCATTGTCTTGTAACTTGTCAGTGTTGTTGTTAATGGTGTCAAGAGCTTTAAGCACGTAACATCACGGTGCAGACGAACTCGGTGACGTCATATGGACAATTTAAAGATGGCCGCCACACTTTTAATCATGCACCATCCGTGTTTTGATCAGTGAAGGGGTGAAACCTAAAGAAATTTATCGGCGAATGAAGGTCCAGTGTGGTGATACATGCTTGTCAGTCCAGCAAGTGTGTGAGTGGAGTAGGAAGTTTCAAAACGGCGTGACTTCTGTGACAGACTTTTCAGTCCGATGAAGACGTACAGCAAGTGGTGCAAGAGAGGTTACACACGCGACCAAGATAATTTGTTTTATCTATAGGAATCCAAGCACTTTATCGGCGCTGGAGGACTTTCATTAAATGCAGTGGTGACTACATCGAAAATTTATACATTTGTTCTTTACTTTTTCAGAATATATTCACCCGAAAATAAATTTAAAAGTTCATATTTTTACGAGAAGCCCCCTCGTATTTTGAAGACTACGAACGGGTGCTGGTTGAAGACACAATCACCAGGAAAGATCATATTTAAGGATGCTTGATGTTGGATTTAACTGTGGATCCTTCAAATAACGGTATTCGTGGGACGAATACGACTTATTTAAAAACAGTGTTTTACTGGAACACATGTCATGAGAACGGGACAGCTGGAGTATGTCGTCACAACCGGAAATTTGGAGGGGAAGAGAGGAAGTGGGAGACTAAGAGAAAAGATGCTGGATAGTTCTGACATCATGGCATGAAGCATCATTAGCATTAGTAATGATTAGAAGTGTACGAGGCAGAAAGCTGTGGACAGCGGAGAGCTGTGGAAAACAGAAAGCTGTGGACAACAGAAAGCTGTGGACAACAGAAAGCTGTGGACAACGGAGAGCTGTGGACAACATAAGACAACAGAAAACTGTGGACAACAGAAAACTGTGGACAACGAAGACCTGTGAACAACATAAGACAACAGAAAACTGTGGACAACGAAGACCTGTGAACAACATAAGACAACAGAAAACTGTGGACAACGAAGACCTGTGAACAACATAAGACAACAGAAAACTGTGGACAACAGAAAGCTGTGGACAGAGATGATCACCAACGCCACACGGCATGGACTATGTGAGGAAGATTACATCATATACATAAAACAAGTATCATTAAATGATCTCTCCAAGAACACTTGTGTGAACGCGCCTAGCCAACAATACCCTTTACCCAATAATAGAAAATTGGCAGGCCTTTGTTACCAACTCCAGCCTGTTGTTAATTTCAGGATTAATGATTACCACTGATCCCTGGAACAGCCTGCGTGCCCCAGGAGGTCTGGCCAGCCCAGCTGAATGTGAGGTCGCTTAGCAACAAGGCAGCGACTTACATGCCCCGCATTGGTCAAGAGATTCTGTATTATTGCAGAGATCACTTCTCCATTTATTTAGTTGTGAAGCACAATTGTAGATAATTATACAAGGGAAATAATTAGCTAGAACCCGACATTTGTAATTATTTGCCGGCTTGTGTATGTGAATATGTGTGTATGTGTGTATGTGAATATGTGTGTATGTGTGTATATATATGACGGTTTCTATGTGTAGTTTTTTAGATAGCGTATTTCAGCTTTATAATGACATATAATTATGTTGCTTGTTTGTTTCCCATATTTCTGTGGTAAATTATAATCGATATAACATTAAACACGATAATTATATTACTCATAAAATTGTCTTGGACTAAACGTTATTTTTAAATATTTTCTCCAAACTAATTGGTTATTACTCTCTTGGGACAACAATCACTTTCAAATTAATATCCTTTGAGGGTAAAACTGTGGGCAGGCGCTATTTGTTGCTGACTCAGTTTTAGGATCATTAATCTGAGCCGGGGATGGACCCTACTATAACTTCTCTTTGAGGTTAAACTTGGTTTGGGTAATGCTATCACCGAAATCTAACTAATTGAAAGGACCTTAAATTGTACCTCAGCACTCATGACGAACCGCCTATCATCATCACAGCGATTTACTAGGAAATGTTTACGTTCAGTAGTTTGCCATTGATTTTTGAACGACCGACGAAATCAACGCAAGGCAGTCCAGCGTCCAAATTGCCTGCAGCTGTTTTTCGAATCCTGGGTATTGTGGAACTAGTTCACTAACCCTAAGCCAGGGCTCTGGCCTAGAACACTGCAGAGTATCAGAAAGACAAAGAAAACGACAAAAAAAAAAAAAAAAAGGCAACCAGAGTTTAACAATCAATTCCCCGCCTCCAATCCACATATTCTCGTTTCGCGTTCTTCATCCAGAACCATTAAACATAGGCAATTAAATCTTACCAAAAAATACATACTTGCTCTTTTTACCCCCGGCCAGAATCCCCAAATCAATTCCCACAACACTTCTATTTTTACCACCAACAGACATCTTCTGGTATTGATCATTCAATCGTATTGCTTCAGACCAACCACGTATCCCCTCTGCTGTTATACTCTATTTTTGTTTAATTGTTATCCCCATTAAGTTCCCTGCAGGTTAAAAGAAGGGGATAAAAAACGGAACTAGTCGATTACTCTGAATGTAAACTATGGCTAGTCGATTACTGCTGAACGCGAACTGGTTAAAACAGCATCCTCGGGCCAACAAATGGATGGATAATGGGCGCTCAATGGATTCCGTTTGCCGAGTTCTCAGCAGATTTTCACTGCACCACTTCGCCGCACGAAGTTCGTGCTTGCGACTATTACTGCCGCCCATGAACTGACTCTAACGGGGAGGTAATTCTACTTTTATGTGAGTGGATGTTTACAGGGAAGGAATTCTGCAGGGCATTGTTGTGAATGGCTCGGTGGTTGAGATGTTGGGACTATCTGCCTTTAATTTCGGGAGGAACGGGTTGTGCCCAGGCGACATGTTTTTTTTTTTTTTAAAGGCACAGACAGTCCAGAATTATGTGAGAAATTAGATACAGACAATCCAGAATTATTTGAGAAATTAGACACAGATAATCCAGAATTATTTGAGAAATTACATACAGGTAATCCAGAATTATTTGAGAAATTACATACAGGTAATCCAGAATTATTTGAGAAATTACATACAGGTAATCCAGAATTATTTGAGAAATTACATACAGGTAATCCAGAATTATTTGAGAAATTACATACAGGTAATCCAGAATTATTTGAATTATTTGAGAAATTAGATACAGACAATCCAGAATTATGTGAGAAATTACATACAGACAATCTAGAATTATCTCTGAAATAAGATAGAGACAACCAAAATTATATGATAATTATTCACACAGACAATCCAGAATTATTTGAGAACTTACACACAACCAATCCAGAATTATGTGAGAAATTACATACAGACAATACATAATTATTTGGACATGTTATGAGGAGAAATACACTTTACAACTTTTTGTACCACATGACAAACCTGATGGACAAAGAGTCCGAGCCTGCATAGCTTCCCCATGTTGTATGATCGGGTAAAAAAAACTCGCTTCCAGACATAAGTGATCACGTGAGATGACGACCAAAGGTGGCCCATGCTTATCGGCATGGCGCATTTAAACACTTTATTTAGCTTTGAACTCAGGCGTTGTACATACACGCGATACTGCAACTACTAGTTGCCACTACTGGGGTGTGCACAGGACTGATTCCCGGGGGGGGGGGGGGTGGGGGGTGGGGGTGGAATTTTAGGGTTTCCAAGGGAGGGAGGATGAAGATTATTTCAAGCTCGCGTTAAATCAAGAACCGATTACGTGATATTGTTTATCCCTCCATACTTTACGGTTCTGTACTTCTCGCCCTTCTAAAATTCATTTTATAACGCAAGTAGACTCGCAAATCTCCTTTTATGTAGAAGACTAGACTTGTTTTAGTAAGTGTTATTAAATTTACAAAATTTAGCTTCCATTCTTACGTATACTGTGTGGAAAGGGGGGGGGGGTTTATAGGGAGAAAATACGAAAAAAGGGGGGGGGGAATGACGTTCTGAAAATATGGTGAAGGAGTGCACGGGCGAAAAAAAGGTTGAGAACCACTGCCTTAGACAGTCAGAGAACGTAAAGTCAAGAAAGGACCCTCACACCTTAGACAGTCAGAGAAGGTAAAGTCAAGAAAGGACCCTCACACCTTAGACAGCCAGAGAAGGTAAAGTCAAGAAAGGACCCCCACGCCTTAGACAGTCAGAGCAGGTAAAGTCAAGAAAGGACTCCCACGCCTTAGACAGTCAGAGAAGGTAAGGTCAAGAAAGGACCCCCACGCCTTAGACAGCCAGAGAAGATCAAGTCAAGAAAGGACCCTCACGTCTTAGACAGTCAGAGAAGGTCAAGTCAAGAAAGGACTCACCCCATTAGGCTTACTGGATATATGGTGCTATACCCATATCTTTAAACACCAACGGGCACTGGGTGGGCCATGTGGTCAGTATCACACCAGTGGCTTTTACTTCCCAAGACACTTCCCGGCACCTATTTTTAGCTGGGTAGACCTGGTCACTTGTAAAATGTCGAATTGGTAGGTGAGCATGGCAGGATGGATAAGAGTGCCTGATCTTAAACATCCGGTGTACTGATGCCGAGGTAAGGGGTTCAACCCCTACACCGGACAGTTGGACTAAAATGTTGACCTATCGTTCTTGACTTGGGGACGTAAATTACAAGTATCTCTGAAGTCAGAGTGGGCTCGCCTGATAGCGAGGGATACTGGTAATAGGGCAAAATATGGTGCGGGGGAATGAACAGGCTGATAGGCTAGCAAGGAATGCACTTCTTGGGGGAAGATTGCCTATGGACAAGGGGGAGATGGTCGTGCGCTTGGGGGACCAGGTGGAGAAGGCGGAGGAACAGATTGAGAACCCATATGTGGAAAGAATGAGATTGCGGGGGATCGGCAGGGGTTCTGGAAGAATCTCAACACTGAGAGGGAAGACCAGGAGAACTTTTAATCAGATAGCGGTTGGAACGATTAGTAGTGTGACTCTTCGCTGGCTGTTGAACGAGGGGACGGAGCACGTATGGGAATGTCCTGAGTGCAGTGATGTCGGTTCTTAACTCAACTCAACTCAACTCAGGGAAAGATAATCCACACGCAAAATTCAGTCCAGCACTACTAGAAATAGTGTGTATGAACTACGCTTGTGTTCAAAGCAAGCGAGCGCCAAAAAAAAAAAATGTCGATTCTGCAGAGAAAGTGAAGTTAAGTTTTACACGCACGCGCATGCACGCGAAGGGGCGCATATATGTCGTGATATTATAAAGACATACCACACAGTTTCAAAGTTAAATGTAAGTCAGCGTATTTAAATCTTATTTGAACAAACTGTCTTGGGTACACAGCAGGATCTGTTGAATATACAGTAGGGTAGAGGGGCAGATCTCAGGCTGCAATAGACCAATTATCAGGTTCAATATTTGGACGTTTTTACAGGGACGTGGTGGGTGGCTTGGTAACGTCTCTCTCTCTCTCTCTCTCTCTCTCTCTCTCTCTCTCTCTCTCTCTCTCTCTCTCATTTTCTTAATTTCTCTCTCACTCTCTCTCCCCATCTCTCTCATCTCTCTCTCTATTTTTTCTTCATTTCTCTCTCTCCCTCTCTGTTTTCTTCATTTCTCTCTCTCACTCTCTACATTTCTCTATTCCCTTCCATTTTTCTTTTCTCCCCCCCCCCCCTTTGTTCACAGGATTCTCTCTCTCTCTCTCTCTCTCTCTCTCTCTCTCTCTCTCCGTGTGTGTGTGTGCGCGCGCGCGCGAATAAAGAATGTAAGCTTAAATATTTTGTTTCGACTCTAACCAAATGTCTTCCCAATGACTCTGAATGTCTCCCCAATGACTCTAACCAAATCTCTCCCCAGTTAGTCTAACCAAACTTCTTCCCAATGATTCTAATCACATGTATTCCCAGCTGCCAAAAACACATACCTTTTTCAAAGGCCGCAACGAAGTATCTAAAACGTTTTTTTTCTCCACAACCCACAACCCAATAACTTCCCAGTGACCTCCACGGAACCCATTGTCCCCGAGCCTATTGCTCCCATCCACACATTCCATCTATTTCCATCTCTAATGCAACGTGGCGAACACAACAAGACACAACAGCACCCATATGTCTCCACGCTGTGTTAACTATGCCGTTTAACTCTTCAATGATGTGACGACGCGACTCCATTCACAGGATGATCTGTTTAATCTTGACACTTGTTGGTCACAAGTTGAAACTTGAACCCCCAGCATTCAGGTACAGCTTATTCATGTCTGGGTAGTCTGTGCGACTTTTGCCATGGCCTAGATCTCTTTGTCCTGATCCAACAGCTTCTTCCGCTCCTGATTTCAACTAGCTGACTAAGTTCTGCTCTTTGGTCTCCCGTGCTTGCGAGTCTCTTTTTCTTTGCTTTCTTGCGTTGGTCTTGAACCTCTGTTGTATATTTATTTATTTATTTATATATTTATTTATTTTTAATGTTGCATATCCCTTACAGGACGTTGCAGTCAACACCATCATTTTTTCAGCTGCTGTTGATGTACTAGGCAAGTTTTACATTCAGTAGTTTGCATTGCTTTCTGAACGACCGGCTCCCATACCAGCACGTTATAACACAGCGCCACACGGTCTGCTGCACAAATCGGTGGTAGCTGAGTTTCGAACGACTGGTAAGCGGCTCACGAACCGCGTTCCCAAGCCTTTGGTCACGGAGACCTGCTGTATTTATTTTACGTTAGTCTTATTCTTAAGAGCGCTCTTTCTTAAACATCCGGTGAACTGATGCCGAGGTAGCAGGTTCAACCCTTATACCAGTCAACTGGACTAAAATGTTGACATCTCGTCCTTGATTTGGGGACGTGAAATTACAAGTACCTCTGAAGTCGGAGTGGGTTCACCTTAATGGCGAGGGACGCTGGTAAATAAGAAAGGTAATCCACACGCAAAACGCAGTCCAGTGCACTAGAAGCTTGAGTTTTTCTTCTTCTGCGTTCATCCGGAGTGTTATTTTTTGTTTCTGACGTTTGCCTTGTGCCTGTTTACAGCAGAGCTGCGTTCTTGCGCCGTTAGGCCGACACATCCGATTTCTGCGGGCATTTGATGACCGGGTTAACCTTCCCGGGGAAGCTTGAGTTCAAGCAAGCGAACGCCATTAAAAAAATTGTTTTGGTGTCATTTGTTTCTTGTTTCATTCTTTATCGTGTTATGTATTTGCTTTACTGTCTCGTGTTTACGGTATTCTGTTTTGTATTGACTCCTTCATAATGTTGTCTTATTCACACTGATTTTATTTGCTAGTCGCGTATATGTACTTTCGTTTTTTGGGCTGGTTGAAGAAGAAGAAGAAGAAGAAGAAGAAGAAGAAGAAGAAGAAGAAGAAGAAGAAGAAGAAGAAGAAGAAGAAGAAGAAGAAGAAGAAGAAGAAGAAGAAGAAGAAGAAGAAGAAGAAGAAGAAGAAGAAGAAGAAGAAGAAGAAGAAGAAGAAGAAGAAGAAGAAGAAGAAGAAGAAGAAGAAGAAGAAGAAGAAGAAGAAGAAGAAGAAGAAGAAGAAGAAGAAGAAGAAGAAGAAGAAGAAGAAGAAGAAGAAGAAGAAGAAGAAGAAGAAGAAGATGAAGATTTTGGCGGAGAAGCAGCACAGAAGGAGGAGCAAAAGAAGAAGAGGAAGAGTTTCGAGAAGAAAAAGAAAGAGAAGAAGGTGGAGAAGGAGGCTCAGGAGAAGTATAAGAAGAGGCAGAAGAATCAGAATAAGAAGTTGAAGAAGGGAAAATAGAAGAAGAGGAAAAAAGAAGAAATGTCGCATGTATCTATGTTTGATACTGGCAGCAGCCTACCACAAAAATAATAACGGTCATTACAGAGGATATGAAACAATCCCACAACGGACACATGGCAGCTGGCCTTGTCCGTCAGTCGCTGCGTGTTGGGACACGCCTTTTGTGTCGGTTGTGTACGCGATTAAGAGCCTATTGCTTCTTCACTCCCTCCACGACACCATTGGATGGACCGGTCAGGGATAATCAAGGGGACACTATTCATCGATTCATAGGCTTACGTCTTTGCTGCTATAAATAGGACCCACGAAATCCCCCGTTCAAGTGTCGGTCAAGGTTTCCCTAAAGAAACAGTGTGGGATAAAGGATTATCTGGTTGGTTGGTTGGTTGGTTGGTTGGATGGATAGTTGGTTCGATGGTTGGTTGGATCGTTGGTTGGTTGGTTGGATGATTGGTTGATTGGTTTGTTGATTGGATGGTTGGATGGTTGGTTGTTGGATGATTGGTTGGTTTGATGGTTGGTTAGATGGTTGGTTAGATAGTTGGTTAGATGGTTGGCTGAATGATTGGTTGGATGGTTGATTGGATGGTTGATTGGGTGGTTGGTTAGATGGTTGGTTGGGTGGTTGGTTGGTTGGATGGTTGATTGGATGGTTGGTTAGATGGTTGGTTGGATAGTTGGTTGGATGGTTGGTTGGATGGTTGGTTGGATGGATGGTTGGATGCTTGGTTGGATGGTTGGTTGGATGATTGGTTGGTTGAATGGTTGGTTGGATGATTGATTGGATGGTTGGTTGGATGGTTGGTTGGATGGTTGGTTGGATGGTTGGTTGGATGATTGGTTGGTTGGATGGTTGGTTGGATGGATGGTTGGATGATTGGTTGGTTGGATGGTTGGTTGAATGGTTGGTTAGATGCTTGGTTGGATGGTTGGTTGGATGGTTGGTTGGATGGATGGTTGGATGCTTGGTTGGATGGTTGGTTGGATGATTGGTTGGTTGAATGGTTGGTTGGATGATTGATTGGATAGTTGGTTGGATGATTGGTTGGATGGTTGGTTGGATGATTGGATGATTGGATGGATGGTTGGTTGGATGGTTGGTTGGATGATTGGTTGGTTGGATGGTTGGATGGTTGTGAATCCCTGGAAGATTATGAGTTTAAACTCTTATATGGAGACCAGCATGGCCGAATAGATAAAAGCCCTCGTTCTTAAACATCCGGTGTGCTGATGCCGAGGTAGCTGATTCAACCTCTACACCGGTCAGTTGGACAACAATGTTGACTTCTCGTTCTTGACTTGGGAACGTAAATTACAAGTACGTCTGAAGTGGGAGTGGGTTCGCCTAATGGCGAAGGACACTTGTGATAGAGAAAAGTAATCCACACAGAAAATTAGTCAAGCGTATTAGAAGTAGTGTCACATGTAAAAACTACGCTTGAGTTCATTGCGAGCGAACGCAAGAAAATAATAACATCACAGATCATGTCACATATCATGTCACAGATCACAACAACGTCACAGATCATGTCACAGATCACAACAACGTCACAGATTTCGACAACAACATAGATCACAGTGACGTGTCACAACAACATCACAGATCTCAGCAACGACACAGATTACAACACTACAGACCACAGCCACGGCACAGATCTCAACATTACAGATCGCAACAACGACACAATTAGTGGCGTCCTTACGGCCGTAGCTTACCACAGCCTAACAACACATCCACAGATCCCCGTACCACCTCCCCAAATCAACATACTCAAACTCAACACTCAACGCACCAACTACCCCAAGATTCCACGCGTAACTCTCCCGCCAACAATAACTCCAGTTGCTTGGTAAGCTAATCTCTTCAACGATCTCTTTATCTCAAATACCAAACGTTACCTAATTTATGAAAATATCGCTCCCAATCCTTCCCCGTTAGAAGACGGTCATATTTTTTCAAACAGCCACCACGTGCACACATTTATGGAATGATCTCTCAACTGTGCCTTTCGTGGAAGCCTCAGGGATGGATGAACTGCCAGGTACAGCGGACGTAGGCCAGGAATTCTGCAAATAACTCTGTAATTAAGATACACGATTCCTGTCGTTACCGCGCGTGTATATACTATGTTAGTTTATTTACATATTGAGTGTGTATAACGATGCTTCTCAAACGTTTATACAGTGGAAAGGGGGAAGGGGCGCAGGTCAAGCATAGATGTCACATTGGTACCGCTTGCAGAGAAATGTTGATTAGTACTCGATTCTCAGTAAAAAATACCACAACACTGAGTAGATGCGCTTATTGTACACGGTGAACAACTAGGGTTAGAATTAAATTGTACGAAATCAGAGATTATGGTCATCTCCAAGAAGAAATATAAATATTATGGTCATCTCCAAGAAGAAATATAAACAGTTTGGTATATATAAACAGTATGGTATATGTAGCTCCTGCAAAAAGATGAGACATTCTAAACATGGACACAGTGTACATACCTTACAACGGACTCCATACAAAAGAAAAAAATACCAAAAAGTAACGAATTCTTAAACAGGTGAATCAGTACAACTATCTCGGAACAGCCATGACACATTCTTAAACAAGTGAATCGAAACAAATATTTCGGATCAGTCATGACACATTCTTAAACAAGTGAATCGGTTGTTCAACCATCTCGGATCAGTCATAACATAGGATGGTGCCATGTAGTGAATACAAGAAATGCTATGACAAAAGGTAGTTTTGCAAGATGAAAAACATAGTAACCAATACAATGGTGTACTGTAATGAGGCAGGGGGAGGGGGTGTCTAACACGGGCATCAGGAGATTCCCTCGGAAGTAAAAGCAATCGGTGCGATACTTACCACATCACGCACGGAACGCTGAATGGTCTATAAACTATGGACTATATAACGAATGAGCCTCGTGGCAAGGAAGGGGGTCCTTTACTTGCGCGGCTATGTTATCTCTTCAAAGAGAAGTGCATACTTAATGCAGTCGACAGCACGCGAGTCCCCTTGGACACTGCGTAGGAGGAGTCTGTTGACAATGACATACTGAAATCCAGCGGAAGAAGCTTTCGGAAACCAGGCTTGTCTCAGCCAGCCAGTGCGCTTGTGCTGTGCTCGTGACTTCCTACATACCCTGTACAGGACGTCGCAATCATTCACAGTATTTATTGTCTGCTTGTGATTTTCTAGACAATTTTATGTTGAATAGTTTACCATTGGCTTTCGGCATTTTTTTTTCACGTGGACTTCTAGTAAAAACAATGCCCCTGGTGTCTGAGTAGTGAGATCGGACGCCCGTGTGTATTGTTGCGCACTTTAAAAAATCCCTCGGCAGATGGAAATCGAAAAAGAGTAGCCTAACGGCGCTGCCCGGGAAAAATTTCCATTTACAAATCTACCCAAAGTATTTCAGGAACCTCGCCGGCGCTACGGAGTTCGTGCACTGAGCTGAGATTCTCCGGACTCAAGCTTGAATAAGGAGTACAGCGGAGCACTTATGGGTTACACCCGTGTACCGTTATGTTGATCCGTCGACTAAGCTAAACTAAACTCACCATTGCCTTCTAAACAACCGGCACTCATAGCATGGTGAAAATCAACGCAATGCGGATTGCGGCTGATTGCAGGCACGGTATTAAGATTGTGAAACTAGGTTCAATGTCCCTAAACCACAGACGCCGGCTCGCATGACCTGGTGACATCGTAATATACCTCTTCTCTTAAGTGAAGTTTAGTACTGCTCTTACACATCTCATTGATATCTTAGCTTGGAGAGGGAAATGAGCGCTTTGAGTGACAGTGCCCAGTGCAGATGGGACCCGTAATACTCATCTCTCATCTCATCATGTTCCTCTTGTACCTTGCGGTGTCGATGTGAAGTAGAGAGTGCCCGATTATGGGCTTCATATGTCGATATTCCCACGGACTCTGCTATTCCCTCCGTCCAACGTTTACGTGGTCGGTCTCTTCCTCTGTTTCCATCTGGTCTGTACATCATTGCTTGTTGTGGTATACTGTTGACTGGTAACCTACTTGCATGACCCGTAATACGTCGGGTGGAAAACCCCGACACCAACTTGACTCATATAGACGACTCCCAGGGGTCTCTGGAAAAACAAAACGGAGCTCACAAACTGAATGACGGAGTGCGATAACGGAACCACAACGCTCTGATCGCAAGGCAGACGGTCTGCTCACTTCGCCACTGAGACCCCGAACCCCACTCCCAGGGACCCATAGAGTGAGTTTGTAAGTGGCACCTCCAGCCATATATGAGACCCATGGATCAGGTGTGGGAGTTCCCAGGGCAAACCTGCTGGCCGTTGCCTTGTCCTGTCTCTATGAGCGAGGGGTCGGTCACGTGGAAATATGGGAAGGGAACAGACGGGCAATGCTGCTTCCAAGCTGTGCAGTAATTTGAGCGGGAATTCTATTCGCGCTGTTTAGTCACTAAGGCTTTCAATGTTTACTTTGTCTTGGGTGTCCTCTAATCTCCACTTCTTTCCTTGACTTGTATGAGTGCTAATCAATAATATGCGTATTTAATTTCTCGCGCGGTTTAGATGGCTTCAAGTGGCTCCTCCAACATTGATATTTCTGTGTACGTTGTTAGCCTTACAGTCGAAGCATCGGCTCTGTGGCAAAGGGTTTTACGGGCGCAGTTTCTAATCCCGCATACCCGCGTTCGAAAGACAGCTGCGGGAGATTTAGTAGCAGACCGCTTTGCGTTGGTTTTTTGACCAAATGGTATGGGTGCCGGTCATTCAGAAAGCAATGGTAAACTACTGAACGTAAACTTGCCAAGAGGTCACAATAGCGAAAAATTCTGGCGTTGACTGCGACGTCCTGTAAAGGATATGCAACTAGCCTTGTAATTATAGTCGAAGCTAGGATAGCGTGGTGGTTAGACGCTCGCTTGCCCCGCTCGGTGATCTTAGATTTGAATCCGCATCGGGAAAGATTTAAAAAATAGGCCAGGTCGATCCAGCCTAAAAATGGGTCTCAAAAATGATTTGGGTAGTAAAGACGGCCGGCCTGATATTGACCTCATCGCTCACCGAGTGCCGATAAACATATAGGTCAGGAATTGTGTACCCAATGGGCGTCAAGAGTCCTTGACTTAAGAGGGTGAGCGCGCTTTCACTGACAATCACAGGAGTGACGTAGTTATGTAGTGCCCTTACGGCTTACGCTGAGTAAAAAAAAAAAAAAATATGCGCGTTACGGACTACAAATGTGTGCGGTAGTTTACGCAGTGCGAGTGATAGGGAACACTACAGACGTTTATTAAATTACATGTAGTGAAGCGCAGGGTACAGGACGGTATGAATAGAAAGAGGAGGGAAATGGGTTATCAATCATTGCCGATTTGAGTTATCTGTGCGTCACGTGCTCTCACAGCCTCAGAAGAGATTGGATGGCGATTTGGAAATGCAGAGCGGTTTATAGCAATGGCCGCTAAAATGTTATTGCTTGCTTCCTTTTTGTCTCCTAGGTCACATGTTTTAGCTCTCCAATTCAAATATGTTAAAGGCATCTAAAGTACCTTTATCTCTACTGATGCAGTGCCCAACCAAAAAGTATTTTTGGAATAAAGATGGCACACCATCAAAGGAGCAAGTATTATTATTCCGCTCACTGGAAATTTCCATACACTGAGAATTAAAATTTAGGAAGATACCGTGAAATGAAACAAATAACACGATAACTTTAGTATAGCGATACATCGCCCTCTGTCACAATAAGGGGTTACAATTGGCGATATATTATCCTTCGGCACTGAATCAGTTAATTTTAGGTGTAATTTTCATACAGGGTGTATTTTTAAGGAATGTGCAGTGTTTGAAAATATTGCCGGTCCAAGTTTTGTATTTACCTATTATGTTGCATGAACTTTACAGAGGGTGACTACAAAACTTGGACCGGCAATATTTTCAAACACTGCACAGTCATTAAAAATACACCCTATATAATCATCAATACTTTGCGTTTATTAGCTGTTCATTATTCACTGACGTACGCTACAATTAGTTCCCGATTTGTGAAGGGAAATTATTCAAAGCAGTGATACTGTCAATGAACATGGAAAGCCATATGTGTTTTACATTGCTTATACAAATAGTAAATAGCCTTATACAGCTGGCATGTGGGTCACGGCCTTTCCTTATATAGTATCTATCAGATTACATTTTAGTTCTTAAACCTCCGGTGTGCTGATGTCGAGGTAGCGGGTTCAACGCCTACACCGGTCGGTTGGACTAAAATGTTGACTTCTCGTCCTTGACTCGGGACGTTAAATAGAATTACCTCAGAAGTCGGAGTGGGTTCGCCCGATGACGAGGGACAATGGTAATATGGAAAGCTAAACCACACGCGAACATCAGCCCAGTGGACTAGAAGTTATATCCCGTCTATGGAGTACGCTTGAGTTCAAAATCGACCGTACGCACATAAAAAATAAAATAACAATCCACACATACACACACACGCGTGCGCGTGCGCAATCACAATAATAAATAAATAAATAAATAAATAAATAAATAACAACTGCATGTCCTTTGCGGAACACCGCCATAATCCCCAGCTTGATTTTCTATGCAATTCTACGTTCAGTAGCTTGCCATTGCTTGATGGGCGAGAAGTCAACGTTTACAATCAACAGAGGAGAGTTTGGGCTTGGACCCTTACGTCACAATCAACGCACCGGAAGTTTATATAGCTAGAGTGCTCTTATTCTTCCGGCCACTTGGACGATGACCCCATAATCAGATCGTGGATAGGGGGCTTTGGTGGCAGAGTGACCGTTTTGCTGGCCTGCCGGACATGGGCTACCAGATTGACTCAGTCTAAAATGGCTGCCAGGAACTGTCCCCGCTAGTGTTCATATAGAACAATTCACCCACGAACTCCAACCAACTACGAAGAAGTCGCGTAAAGAAAACGGAATTACTCAGCCACTTAAGAGGAAAGGAAGCTCTTCTAGAAGAGATATGAAGCGCTGCGGGGAAAGCCGCAAGGAGTCTGGGGCGTTGATTAAATTTCGTTTACCTAGGAATATCTCTAGGATTGGCAACTGGCATGTTAAGAACTACGTATGAAGTAGGAAAGACATCACAAGTGGTAAAAGAGGCGAAATATTATAAAACTAGCATGTCAAGATTGCGCGAAATAGGTCGGAACAGAACAGGCACACATCATCTAGGCACAGGTTAAACGGTGCTGTTCTTATACTATAAAAGGGAAATGCCCGCCGCAGTGAAGGAGTTGCCCTAATACAGTGGTTCTCAACCGGTGGGGAATTTCCCCCTAGGGGGGAATTTTGGGGTTTCCAGGGGGGGGGGGGGGGATGAAGATTATTTCAAGATCGCGTTAATACAAGAACCGATTACTTGATATTGTTTTTCCCTTCATACTTTACGGTTCTGGACGTATCACCCTTCTGAAATTCATTTTATAACATAAGTAGATCCGCAAATCACGTTTTATGTAGATGTCTAGACTTGTTTAAGTATGTGCTATTAAATTTAGCTTCAATTATTACGTATACTGTGTAGGGGCAGGGGTGAATTTTTAGGGAGGAAATACGAAAAAAGGGGGGGGGGGGGAGGGGGAATGACGTTCTAAAAATATGGTGAAGGGGGGCACGGGCCGAAAAAGGTTGAGATCCACTGCCCTAAAATGAACTAAAGAAGCATTAGTGGAGTGGGAATCAGTAAGCTCTATAACAATAGCAACATTTGGAACTACTATATGCAAAGGCACTCTCTTGTGTGGAACCGACAAGGCAAACGAAATAGTCGGAGACCTAAAAACAAATGTACAAGAGAATTACAGTCAAAGATGAAAAAATGGGAGAAGATGGAGGAAGCTGTAGGAGATAGCACAAGATAGAGCGGGTTGGGGTGGCTTGGTTGATGACCTATGCTTCAGCGGGGAATAAAGTGCATGAGAGAGAGAGAGAGAGAGAGAGAGAGAGAGAGAGAGAGAGAGAGAGAGAGAGATAGAGAGAGATAGAGAGAGAGAGAGAGAGAGAGAGAGAGAGAGAGAGAGAGAGAGAGAGAGGTCCTGGAAAGCAAAGACTACTGGCGTGATATTGACCCATCGTGTCCCGGGAAGGTTAACCCGGTCAATAAACACCCGCAGAAGTCGAATGTGTCGGCCTTTAAAAAGTTACATATCCCTTACAGGAAGTTGCAGTCAACACAAACATTTTTCATCTGCTGTTGATATTCATGGCAAGATTACGCTCAGTAGTTACAACGCAATTACGTCAAAAATAAAAAATAAAAAAAACCCACTCCGGATGAACGCAGAAGGAGAAGGAGACCCAGCGTGTGTCCATTGGTCTATAAACTATAGGGGGCGAGTACCATATACTGTAACGCCTAAAGGCGTGGTCAAGTGTCACTTAACTTTACAACTTACCTATCATTGGTCATACTAGAGTCCCGATGGTAGCATCAACACTCCCCGCTGAGTCGTATGAATAAATCAATAGACACCGAAAGTTAAATTAGGCAGCTTTACAAGAACAAAATCACAAATGACAGAACTGACGTTGCCGCCAGAAAGCTTTCGTCAGTAGAGAAAAATAAAAATGCACTGTCACAACTGTTTTCTTCTTCTTAGAGTCCATGCAATGTGGCGGTGGTAATATTGTCAGTCAACAGCCCTCTGTCTCGTGTACTGCCAATATTTCTGATGATATTGTTACTCCATGCCATGATATCAAACTGTCCAGCATCTTCTCTCTTGGTCTTCCCCCTATCTCCCCACTCCTCAACTTTCTTTCCCGTTGCGACGACATAGTTCAGCTTTACCCTTCTCACGACATGCCCAAAGAATGTGGGCTGCCTCCTTCTGGCGCGAGTAACTAGTTCTCCACATTAACAAACGGTAAAAAGGTTATTTAGCTAAAGTTCAGGAAACGTCTAAATCCCAGGGCACACAAATTAAACTATGTGTCTCGAGTTCCGTCAGCCATCAGCTAACTATCGCAGTCTTTAACTAGGTGAGAGATCTGCTAGAGCAGTGGTTCTCAACCGGTGGGGAAATTCCCATTTTAGGGGGGGGGGGGGTGAAGATTATTTCAAGATCGCGTTAATACAAGAACCGATTACTTGATATTGTTTTTCCCTTCATACGTTACGGTTCTGAACGTCTCAATCTTCTAAAATTCATTTTATAAAGTAAGTAGACCCACAAATCACGTTTAATGTGGACATCTAGACTTGTTTTGGTATGTGCTTCCATTATTACGTATACTGTGTAGGGGCGGGAGCGTGAGGGGGGATTTTAGGTAGGAAATACGAAAAAAAGGGGGGGGGGGCAGGTGTGACGTTTTGAAAATATGGTGAAGGGGGGCACGGGCCAAATTTTTAGGTAGGAAATACGAAGGGGGGGGGGGGGGAATGACGTTCTGAAAATATGGTGAAGGGGGGAACGGGCCAAAAAAGGTTAAGAACCACTGTGCTAGAGAGCAACCATTTCCTCTCCAAGTTTACTAAAAATACGATTCCAACCCATGTTTTCCCATTGCAAATTTGAATAGTGAAGACACCAACAATACATTCGCTCGTGTGTTATTTAAGACTGAAGCGGAGAATACTGTACTGTCCTGAGTTCTTCGTCTCGGGCGGGCTGACCTGGGGGAGCAGCTAGGGGTTAAAGTTCAGTTATCTACCAGGCTATCATTCCCCGGTACTACACTGTGATGTACCAGACATTTCTCAAGACGCGACCAAGGAGGGTTGGCAAGTGACTGGCTTCCTCATCCGGACAAAACCCCAACCCATCATGGAAAGGTGTACAAAAGGACGATGAAAGGCACAAGAAAAAACAAGATGTTTCTCTATTTATTGTCTGGCACAAGTCGCCGTATGTTGTCAGGGTCATCCTACAGAAATAGTTACACGTGTGTTAAAGTAACTGAATGAATCCTTTTAGATAAAATTCACAACACGGGGACTCATGTTTCACTTTCAGTGACAGCGAAAGAAAGGCTTTAATTAGGGAAAGAAAGAAAGAAAGAAAGAAAGAAAGAAAGAAAGAAGACAGTCAGAGAGATATAGGAATTAAAAAGAAAGACAGACTTCAACAGAGAAGAAACACGAGCCGTGGCTAGAGGCAACGCGAGAAAAGTATATGAGACAGATGAGACCGAGTTTACAACTTGGGATTACAAACAGCCGAAGATAAGAATGGAATGCAGATAAGGCAACCTTGGCTGGAGAAATGGTTCGAACAAGCAAAAGAAGACAGCATTTTCCTGGTCTTTTGCTACTTCTATGATAAACGACCATAGTAAATGATACTGTACCGATCCGATTTCTTCGTCCCGTGTGGGCTGACCTGGAGGAGAAACTAGGGGTTAAAGTTCAGTTATCAACCCGACCATCACTGCCCAACACTACGGCGACAGCCAGTTGGTTGAGATATGAATTGTGAATTTAAAACGAACAGAAACCATAAAATGATGTCCCTGGGAAGGTGATGGCTTACTAGCCATCATGTGGCGTTCGGTCACGGAACAAAAATGTGGGTCCTTTTTTTTTCTCGTTCGGTCGCCTTGAACTCAAGATTATGTCTATCTACGTGTTACAACTGCTAGCACACTGGGCTGATTTCTGCATGTGGATAGCTTTCCATATTGCCATTGTTTCCCGCCATCAGGTGAACCCACTCCGACTTCAGAGATACTTCTAATTTACGTCCCCAAGTCGAAGATGAGAAATCAACAGTTTAGTCCAACTCTCCGATGTCAGGGCTGAACACGAAACCTCGAAATCAGACAGCGAACTTGCGTTAACTTTCAAAGATATGGAGGTCAGTACTTAGGGCAGAAATCGCCATAACTAAACTAACTGGGAGTTAAGCCTGGAAAAGGACGCCAATGCGGTCTTCGATGGCGAGAGAAGGAGACATTACAACCAACTCCTCATTGGAACAATGAGAGAGGAGACATTACAACCAACTCCTCGTGGGAACAATGAGAGAGGAGACATTAGAACTATCTCCTCATGGGAACAGTGAGAGAGGAGACATTAGAACTATCTCCTCATGGGAACAGTGAGTAGGGAACCTTGGAACACTCAATGTGCACGGATGTGGATCGTGATAACATAACATAACTCAAACGGTCGTTCGCTTTGAACGTAAAACTGCCATGAAAAACACAAAAAGCCAAAAAATGCTGGCGTTGATTAGGTAAACATGGGAATTTCCCTGGTACTAAGTTACATTTTGATGATAATGAAATACCCGGAACCTGTGGATGAAACATGACCAAGCCGGGACTAATTACCGCCCAATGCGTAGATGTTGTGCTGATGACGTGGCTATATGCCAGTATCCCGCGGATGTGAAGTTTCAATAACGGTCATGCCCACCCCGCTTGTTTCTGAGCTGGGAGAGAGACGTACAAGAGCTCTGCAACAGTCCTAGTGTAGATAGTACTGAAACACCTGGCCAGCAGTACAGTCTCTATACCAAATTCCTTCCGATAGATGAAAGCTTGTTTTCATGGCCTAAACGACGTGAACCCCAATTCACCAAACTTAAGAGCTGACAACATCAGGCAGATTGCCTTGATCTTTTTTGTTTTTTTTTGTTCGCTCGCTTAAACTCAAGCGTAGTCCTTACACACTGTTTAGAGTAGTAAGGGACTGAATTTTGCGTGTGAGTTTGCTTTCCATTTTACCGGTGTCCCTAGCCTTCAGGCGAACCCACTCCACCTTCAGAGGTGTTGTCTTGATCTGTTTCGTTAAGCCTGTGGTTCAGTCCATCCAACTTCGACAATACTTCTTCTTTCGTCCGGAATGTTTGTTTTCGGTGTAATTGCGTTGTGCCTGTTTACAGTAGAGATGCGATATTTGCGCCTTTCGGCCAACATATCCGACTTCTTCAGGCATTTGTTGACCGGGTTACCTTCCCACCTTTTTTGGCGGGTTTCCTGTCCCTAGCCTTTGACTGTCCCCCAACCAGTCTACTCGCAAGGCATCAGATGAGTGTCTCTCTTCGTCTAATTCCTATCCCTTGACCGATCCGACATGGGAGACCCTACCAGTAGCAGCGAAACCGCCGGCATAGTTCTTGAAATTAGAACACGCAAAACCCTCTACCATTTTTAGGGTGGAGAAGCGACAGATGGGAAACTTGAGAGTTAAAACACAAGTCTTTGAGAGAGTTTATAACCAACCAAAGACATAATATCAACAACTCTGCAACCAACTCGGGAACAACGGCGAATGATACATATGTTATATTCCCACTGCCGAGTGGCTGAAATGTTAACCTTAGCAAAGGTCAACTGTGACTAAACGATCATGACAACACCAAGATGTGGTCCACAGATAAAACGGTCATATTCTCAAACAGACGCAGCAAGCGGGCCAAGATAAGTCGGTCTATATAGTCCAGATCAGGGATTCTCAACCTGTATACATCTTAACGGGAAAGAAGCACTAAATATGACTAAGAAGCTTGACGGATGAATACACAACATACATATACATTTGAATGTTACGACCGAAATCTTTATCAACGGGACAAGAATAAAATAATTACAAATATATAAAATAATAACAGAGCGTCACAGAAATAAAGAACATAATAGGACAAGCAAAAACTGCATTCTGTCAAATGAGGAACATTTATGCAATGAGTCCTTGTCTTTTGAAGTTAGAAAATGATTGCTTGCATATATCCAGATTTAACATATGGCTACGAATACAGGACAATTAGTAAACAGCGAAACAAATCCATAGAAACCTCGGAGAATAGAAATGGGCAGCCAGAGTAAGCAATCTGGACATTGTGAGGGAGGCTAAGTCGCAAAGACAACATACCACAAATATCAGAAAGAACCCGTCATAATTTTGCTGGCCACATTATGAAAACTAAACTGTGAGAAGACAAAAACTTAAACAAGTTGTGACAGCCGGAAAGATATGTGGAGAGAAAGAGGATGACAGCGTGATAAAATTCTTGACATTCTTGTGTCATGGCGCGGAAAGGAATCAAAGTATGAACTGATCCATGCCGTCGGGGATCGCAATTTGGAGAAGCATGACCATCCACGCCAGTCGGCAAGGCACTGGATGATGATACTGATGATGAAACAAACAGCACAATTGTGTTCTTGTCCCGTTGATAACGACTTCGGTTAAAACGTTTGCCTGTATCTGTCCATGTTTTGTTTTTTTTTAAATTTATTCATCCGAGGAGATTTTTTGGTCAAATTTAGTGTTTCTTTCCCATTA
This sequence comes from Cepaea hortensis, assembly GCA_963921405.1. Taxonomy (NCBI): domain Eukaryota; kingdom Metazoa; phylum Mollusca; class Gastropoda; order Stylommatophora; family Helicidae; genus Cepaea; species Cepaea hortensis. The sequence goes on along the minus strand of OY992888.1, from coordinate 29,643,148 downwards.
CGTTATAAACTCGGCGGCAGTAAACAACCTTTATCTGTACTCATATCGGGCGCGAGGTACACGTATCTTTGAAAAAGCGTAATGGTAATTTTTTTTTTTTCGTTCGCTTTGACCTGAAGCGTAGTCTATAAACATGATACGACCTCTAGTGTACTAGACTGACTCTTACGATGGATAAACTTTCCCTATTACCAGAGTCCCTCGCCGCCACTCAGACTTAAGAGGTACTTATAATTTGCGACCCCAAGCTAAGGAAGTCAACATTTCAATAGAAATGACCCTTGAAAGGGTTGAACACGCTACTTCGGCATCAGCACACCGGAAGTTTAAGAATGCGCGATCTTATCAATTCGGCCATGATGACCTTATTATTTATTAAGTTGCATGTCCTTCACAGGACGTAGCAGTCAACCCCAGCATTTTCGCTGTTCGTGATTCCTGGGCAAATGTTACGTTCAGTAGTTTGCCATTGCTTTCTGAACGACCGGCTCCTATACCTTTTTAGAAAAAAACCAGCACCGCTGTGTTTCGAACCCGGGTATACCGGCTCACAGACCGAGTTCGCAAGCCCTAAGGCATAGAGACCGGTGATCTCCCTATGGTAAAATTTAAAAAAAAATCCTTTCCGTCATGGCAGGGAAGGGAGTCAACACACGAATTGATCCATGCCGTCGGAGATCGCAAGTTGTGTAGATGCATGATCGCCCACGCCAGCCGGCAAGGCACTGGATGATGATAATTATGATGGTATCCTTTGCTTTATGTTGTGATCAATTCCAGGTTGACTTTCTAGACAATTTTAAGTTCAGTAGTTTGCTCTCTCTCAGGGTCATTGAGAAACTCAAGCTCCCCCACCACGACAAGGTGGAAACACCATCATAATACAAAATAATATAAAGATAAGTTATATAAGAGTTATAAGTTATATAAGATAAGATATATTATATTATAAAGATAATAGGGAAACATAACTCGCTTACACTCAGGAAATAAATGACCGTAGACCCCGAGGTAGACCAAGAAGACGGTGAAGAGATAATACATGTACAGACCTACAAGCACTTGGAATCAACGACTGGCAAGAGAAGGTCCACCAGAGAGACGAATGGAGACGGATTGTATTTGCAGCAAAGAACCTCAATGGCTCGGAACGCTGAAGAAGAAGAAGAAGTTTGCTCTCTCTCTCTCTCTCTCTCTCTCTCTCTCTCTCTCTCTCTCTCTCTCTCTCACACACACACACACACACACACACACACACACACACACACTACACACTCAGTGACAGACAGGCAGACACACTACACGCTCGGACACAAACCACACATGCGTGGCTTAGTTCACTTGAATCACGCCATGTTCGCACTGTGAAAAAAACTGAAGGCAATGACAAGCAAAATCCCTCCACAAAATCTCCCACCCAAAACCCTGCTGTGACGAACCCTCTCAACGACCTTTCCTACGACTACTGCATACTGCAGCCAGCAGTCAAAGGGGGGCTTATGGTATGGGGGAGTGGGGATATATTAAACGCCAGGAGATTAGCAACAGCAGCTCAGCGCTAATCAGCAGTAATTAGCATTGTTCACTAGTGCCATACCGCCAAGTAAACAATGGCCATTAATTTATTAGCCAACTAACAGCGCACGGTGTGGGGTATGTTTTTCCTATTTTTTCTCGTTCGCACTCAGAGCTTGCCCATTAATGAATTCAATAAAAGCGGTAATTAGTTTCAGGTTCACGACATCTTGGTACTGTTTTTGGTGGAAGGAAGTTGGTGACTGCCATATTTGTTTAAATGCTGTACTGTAAGCTGGGCAGATAGGATGGAATCCTGCACTTATTCAGGTAGCAGTGTAGTCAAAGAAGAGAGAACATATAGGTATATTACAATAAGAGGAGGTCAGTATGGCCGAATGGTTAAGAGGGTTTGTTCTTAAACATCCGATGTGCTGATGCCGGGGTAGCGCGTTCAACCCTTACACCGGTCAGGTGGACTAAAATGTTAACTTCTCGTCCTCGACTTTAGAGCGTAGATTGCAAGTACCTCTGAAGTCGGAGTGGATTCGCCTAAATGGCGAGGGACAATGGTAACAGGGAAAGCTAATCCACACGAAAAAATTAGTCCAGTGCACTAGAAGTAGTAGCACGTGTATGGACAACGCTTGAGTTCTTCTTCTTCTTCTTCTTCTTCTTCTTCTTCTTCTTCTTCTTCTTCTTCTTCTTCTTCTTTTCTTCTTCTTCTTCTTCTTCCTCTTCTTCTTCTTCTTCTTCTTCTTCTTCTTCTTCTTCTTCTTCTTCTTCTTCTTCTTCTTCTTCTTCTTCTACTTCTTCTTCTTCTTCTTCTTTTCTTCTTCTTCTTCTTCTTCTTCTTTTCTTCTTCTTCTTCTTCTTCCTCTTCTTCTTCTTCTTCTTCTTCTTCTTCTTCTTCTTCTTCTTTTCTTCTTCTTCTTCTTCTTCCTCTTCTTCTTCTTCTTCTTCTTCTTCTTCTTCTTCTTCTTCTTCTTCTTCTTCTTCTTCTACTTCTTCTTCTTCTTCTTCTTTTCTTCTTCTTTCTTCTTCTTCTTCTTTTTTTCCCCTTCTTTTTCTTGTTCTTCGTCGTCTTCTTCTTCTTCTTCTTCTTCTTCTTCTTCTTCTTCTTCTTCTTCTTCTTCTTCTTCTTCTTCTTCTTCTTCATTCATCTGGAGAGTTTTTTCGGACGCGATTCCGTTGTGCCTGTTTACAGTAGAGCTCCGTTTGTTGTCCGGAGCATCCTGAGATCTTTCACCAATCTGTAATTTACCAAAGCAGCTGCAACACTTCGAGTTATTTTATATTATTAACCTGTATGTTAGTGCTGCTAAGTTTGCACGTCGCACATGCGTGTAAAACCGCCTTTTTTTTAACGCAGCTACAGCGAATGAATTATTTAAGCATGGAAGCCATATTTAATTAGTCTGACGCAGCCTGCACACACATAGAGATTCCATGCACAGTTAATTATGTAGATGTATGGTGGAGAGGCAATCACGGAGATACGTCAGTAAGGATGTATGAGCCTAAGACACGAGCCTACACGGGTTCCGGTGTGAGCATTGAATTCTCAGCATCTGTATGTTTATTTGAGATTAAACTCAATGAATCTAAAGACTATAGTCTGTTTTTTTTTTTTTTTTTTTTTTTTTTTTTGCCCCAATATAAACATCCATATCTCAGTAACCAACTGAGGGAAAATTATGAGATTTAGTATATAACCTTATCATTATGTCCACCCAACAAAACAATTTTTGTTCTGGAGATTTTACAGCAGATTTCAAAGTTTGTTTACATGCGGTATATAATTTACGGGTCTGAGATGAAATTCATAATTTTAAATGTATTACAGCGTAGCCAGACAATCAGCGCTCAGTGTTGAATATTGTACGTGTTTTGAAGGGATTGGCCTTATGCAAACTCCCCGCGTTGTTCAAACTAGGACTGTTCAGAGGTGTCTCGAAATGTGGGTTATTTCATGAAACCTGATTAATATGTTTTTTGTTTTTTTTAAATCTTACCACTTATCGCTAACATTGAAATGTGTGAATATTTTTCAATGGGATTTAATGCGAAATTGTACACTTCAAAGAATCGCTATGAAGTTGTACACATATTTTTGTCAAGAAGCTGATCGCAGGAAACTGTTTTATACTATTACAAATTCCGAAAAAAAGAACAGTGCATGCATTGGGTTTGAGTAAACGGTAATTTCGTCGAGGGGTGCAAGAATCTGGAATTCAACCACCACGCAATAACAAAACGGTAGGTAGAAAGATTATTGTAGACAGCTTTGACAAAGATGTCATAAAGCGAGCTATTATAAAAATGCTTTAAAAAGTCGCTTAAAATTCGACAGGGTCGACTTCATTGCACCGCGTTCTATCCCATATGGCTCGGTCTCTTTCCACAGCGCGGAAAGTATCGCACAAAGCACGAACTCCGCAGCTCTAGCGACGACACACAGAAGTCTTCGAAAAATTTAACTCGTGATCCGAAGGATGCGGCCCGGAATCGAACCCACGACCTTTGGAGCCCGAGTCAAAAGGCTTGCACACTTCGCCACGGAGACTCCTAAAATTATGAAAATTTTGGATTTTATATCCAGGATTATCCAGCATTATAAAAATGCTGGATGCCAAAGAAACAGTGACTGTAAGAAAACTTAGGGTTTGGTTCAGAAAGAACAATAACATAGAGCTATGCAAAACAACTTTGTGGAAAATTATAAGGACATTATCTTCACTATTTGAAAGTACAAGGTAGACAGACATAAGTAGACATAATGAAATATATGTAGACAGACATAAGTAGACATAATGAAATATATGTAGACAGACATAAGTAGACATAATGAAATATATGTAGACAGGCATGAGTAGACATATTGAAATATATGTAGACAGACATGAGTAGACATAATGAAATATATGCAGACATATATCAGTAGACATACTGAAATATATGTAGACATATATCAGTAGACATTCTGAAATATATGCAGACATATATCAGTAGACATACTGAAATATATGTAGACATATATCAATAGACATACTGAAATATATGTAGACATATATCAGTAGACATAATGAAATATATGTAGACATATATCAGTAGACATACTGAAATATATGTAGACATATATCAGTAGACATAATGAAATATATGTAGACATATATCAGTAGACATACTGAAATATATGTAGACATATATCAGTAGACATACTGAAATATATGTAGACAGACATGAGTAGACATACTGAAATATATGTAGACAGAAATGAGTAGACATACTGAAATATATGTAGACATATATCAGTTGACATACTGAAATATATGTAGATAGACATGAGTAGATATGTTGAAATATATCTAGACAGACATGAGTAGACATACTGAAATATATGCAGACATATATCAGTAGACATACTGAAATATATGTAGACAGACATGAGTAGACATGTTGAAATATATGTAGACAGACATGAGTAGACATATAGAAGCACATGCAGACAGACATATATGGGCAGAAACATACGTAGACAGAAAAAGGTAATCCGAAACAAATGCGTGGACAGGCAGACAAATTCTGTGCAGAAAAAAAGGGACATAACACATCCGCAGTTACACAGTCAGACAGAGTCAGACCGAGAGAGAGAGAGAGAGAGAGAGAGAGAGAGAGAGAGAGAGAGAGAGAGAGAGAGAGAGAGAGAGAGAGACAGACAGACAGACAGACAGACAGACAGACACACAGATAGGCACAAACACACTAGAAACAAGATTTCCAAAAATCCGTTCTGGTTCCTAAATACTCTCTCTACTTCCCTCTGTCTGCCTCTCCCTCTCTCTTTCTGTATCCCTCTCTCTCTCTCTCTTTCACCCACTCACTCTCTCTTCCTCTCTCTCTCTCTCTCTCATTGGCAGGCAAAAACAATCACTCACACAATAACACTCGACAGCAAACACACCCCCTCCCCTCCTCCTCCTTCCCACAAACCTGCAGCCTTGCACTTTTATGACCCAAATATGAAAATTATCACCCCCCCTCCCCCTCCCCCAGACAGTTACCCAGAAGGCAAGGTAACTTACCTTGATATAGATCGAGGCTCTGTGTAATCCTCGCCTTGAGTTTCGTGTTGCTCATCTGAATCTGCTGGCGAATGTAATCCGCGGAGGCGTGCAGGAATTTACTCTCCATATCCGAGTTGCAACAGGAGGATCCGTGTGTGTGCTTTAGCGTGCCTTTGCATTCATTCAGAAAGGGATCTGTAGGGTAGATAAGTATTTAGAGTTAAGTTATAATTGCCCATGAAACAGACAAAAGGTCTAACAACTGATTATACATGGGGTAGATACTAACTATTATCGATGAAACGTGGGTAAATGTGTTGGTTGATCTACGATTCTGGTGACCGTGTAAGATGGCGAAACATGACCACTCACGCTTATCGGCATGGCACATGATGATGATGGTGTTTGGCTGATTTTTGGTTTGTTTGGGCGTTCTTTGCCTTGAGCTCAAGCGTAGTCCATACATGTACTTGTTATTATACTAAACAGAATTTTGCGTGTTGATTAGCGTTGCCTCATTACCAGTTTCCCTCGCCATTGATCGATTGGTGATTTACTGGCTTATTAGTGTTTTAGTTCATTTGGTTGATACCTTGGCTGGTTAACTGGGTTGTTGGTTAGTTGGTTATTTGTTTTGTTGTTTGGCTGGTTATTTTGTTGGTTGTTTGGCTTTTGTGTTTTGGCCAGATATTTGGTTCGTTGGTTGGTAGGTTATTTGGCTAGTTGTTTAGCTGGCTGGATGGTCGGTAGGTTATCTGGCTGGTTGGTTGGTAGGTTATTTGGCTAGTTGTTTGGCTGGCTGGATGGTCGGTAGGTTATCTGGCTGGTTGGTTGCCTGGCTGGTTGGTTGGGTGCCTGGCTGGTTGGTTGGTTGCCTGGCTTGTTGGTTGGTTGGTTGATTTGCTGGCAGTTTTGCTCCAGGCGATCTGTTGGAATGACTGGCAGGTTGTTTGGTTGGTTGCTTGCTTGCTTGCTGGGCTGGTTCCTTAACAGGTCGTTAAGTTGGCAGGTTTATTTATTGGTTGGCTGGCTAGCTGGCTAGTTGGTTGGTTGGCAAATTGTTTAGCTGGTTGGTTGGTTGGCGGTTGTTAAGTTGATTTGCTGGCTGGAAAATGTTTGATTTTTTGGCTGGTTTACTTGCAGCCTCATAAGTTGGTTGGTTGGCTGGTTGTCTTGATGGTTGGCTGGTTGTCTTGATGGTTGGCTGGTTGTCTTGATGATTGGCTGGTTGTCTTGATGCTTGGTTGTTTGTCTTGATTGTTAGCTGGTTGTCTTGATGGTTGGCTGGTTGTCTTGATGGTTGGCTGGCTGTCTTGATGGTTAGTTGTCTGGGCTGTCTTGTTGGATGTTTGATGGCTTGAAACGGCTACCAATCTATTACTCTTTCAATCAATACCTTCCATTTCTGAATCTGATATTATAGCGAAGATTACAGTGTCGCGTAGGTAAGAGAGAGGCTGGCTACCTCATTCTATACACAATTTTAGCCGTACATAGAATCCGATCATTCATAATCAAATCTACACATCAAATCAAACATGTCTGGGTGAGTTGATTGAGAGCCTATGCTTCGTTGGGGGTATTCCTTGATAATCTGCAAACTTGATTAGATGAAGTCATTTCTTGAGATACCCTCCTGTCTTCAGTTCCCGTCTAGCTCATTCAACACCCTAAAGTTAGGTCTCTGGTCCTCAGGGGATATCGGGGTAATGGGTTACTCCTTAAAATAGAGAGAATATCACGGAAAGACAAATTAATTCAAATCTATGTCTTGACTGGCACCTTGCCATCTTCATAGACCATATTTGTAAAATGGAGTTATACCTCTCCACAGCCCAAAGTCTGCGCTGAATATAGAGACCATGTTGCCCCTCTTTCGGCCTGTCTAGTTTACTCCAGAGGAAAGCTAACATCAATACGTCTGGAACAAGACAAGCTGCAGACGCTGTCGGATCAGCAAAGCAATTCCCTAACTGCCCACCTGTCGAAGCTTCCATCCCAGACCAGTTACCGATCTATGTCTTAAACTGTGAATTAATAAACAAGAAAAGGGTTAATCATTCTTGTAGCTCTAGACAAGCAGTTTGCCATTCTGCGGAAAGACACTGAGCTCGGATGAATACAACCTTTCCAAACCACTGCTTTCTCGGCTTCGTCTTCTTCTTCTTCTTCTTCTTCTTCTTCTTCTTCTTCTTCTTCTTCTTCTTCTTCTTCTTCTTCTTCTTCTTCTTCTTCTTCCATTTACCCAGTGAAGAGTGTTGGGAGTGGTGGGGGAGGAGTGTAAAGATCTTTTATGCGCTCCTTCTAATCCTCTTTGTAAGTTGATATTCTTTTCTCCAAGGTTGGTCTTGATACTTACTCCATCTTTTACGTTGTCCTCCCCTTGCTGTGTATCCATATTATTTCATCAATGTGGCTCTTTGAGCACTCTCGCAGTGTGCACCAAACCACTGATGCTGTGCATGGGCCAGTTTCCTTTAATGTTCAGATCTTGTAAAATATCAATATGTTTCTTCTGTTTGAATCCCGATATCCTAATAATTGTTTCTATAATTTAAGCCCAAAAGCGCCGATTTTCTTCTTTAGTGATCACGAAATGGTCCGTCCCTTAGGTCCATCTGTTGCCACAGGAAACTTGCATGCTAAACATGCTAGTTATACTTGTTTGCTGGTGCATTGCCAATGGCTCATAAAACTTCTTAACCTCTGCATTATGTTAATCAATACGTGGGTAATTGTGCTCACGCCGTAGGGCTGTGGAATGTTAGGCCTGTAAATAACTAATCATCATCATGTGCAATGCTGGTAAACGTGGGTGGTCATGTTTCGCACAAAAATAACTTGGCGACGGCATGTTGATGGTGGGGTTTCCACTTCACTTCTTCGCTGACTTTTCCTTCCCGGGCAATTTATAGTGACTGTCATTGCACTCCGGACTGGTCCATAGGTGCTCCGACCTCCTTCTTTACATCTCCGCCCGCGTGTATCGATCGACTGTAATATCGATTGCTTGTATCGACTGATAAAGCTTATATCGCTGATTTTTTTTTTTTTGAAGTTGCATATCCTTTACAGGACGTCGCAGTCAACGCCAGCATTTTACTGCCGTTGTTGATGACTTGGCAAGTTTTTACGTTCTGTAGTTTGCCATTGCTTTCTGAACAACCGGCTCCCATACCGACACGTTAAAACCAGCGCGACGCGGTCTGCTGCCAAATCGGTCGCCGCTGTGTTTCGAACGCGAATAACTGGCTCAATAACTGTCATTTGTATAACTATAGCATTGGTATAAGGATACTATTGGTATAAATACAGAAGAAGTATAATTATAACATTAGTATAAGTATAACACTGGTGTAATGATACCATAGGGTTATTATATTATTGTGGTAACTGTAACATCCATATAACATTAGTGTGGCTACAAAATTGTGTACCTATAATTTATTTTGTATGGCAAAATACTGAATGTACAATTGTCTCGAAGTTGATAGCAACGTTCTGCATGCAGTATTAGAAACAAAAATGCATATAATATTGGAAGCTGAGGTAGCGTAGGGGACAGAGAGCGTAGGAGAGGGAGCGTGCGCGAGAGAGAAAGGGTAGGAGAGAGAGAGCGTGGGAGAGAACGTTCACAAGAGAGACTGACAGAGAGTGAGGGAGAGAAAGAGAGAGAGATCGTGGGAGAGAAAGTGAGAGAGAGCAAAGGAGAGAGTGAGGGAGAGAGCAAGGGAGACATCGATGGAGAGAGCGATTAAGGGCGAGAGAGCGATGGAGAGAGTGAGTGAGAAAGGGCGAAGAAGTGAGAGAGAGAGAGACAGAGAGAGACAGAGAGAGAGACAGAGAGAGAGACAGAGAGAGAGACAGAGCGAGAGCGATGGAGAGAGTGAATGGGATAGAGAGCGAGGGAACGAACGAACTAACGAACGCACTTTATTTTCAAAGGATGAAAAATTCTGCACGCCGTCTGATAGGGAGAGAAAGAGTGAGGTAGAGAGTGGATGAGAGAGAGAGAGAGAGAGAGAGAGAGAGAGAGAGAGAGAGAGAGAGAGCGCGTGAGAGAGAGAGCAAGAGAGAGATAGACAGACAGGACAAGACATAAAAAGATAGAGAGAGACAGCGAAAGAGACAGACGCAGAGAGAGAGAGAGAGAGAGAGAGACAAACAGGCAGAGAGAGAGAGAGAGACAGACTCTAACTGAGACAGACATTGACAGAGACAGACACTGCCAGAGACAAACACATACTGAGAGGGTCACAAAAAGACAGACAGAGACAGACACCAAGAGAGACAGACACTAACAGAGACAAACAGATACTGAGAGAATCACAAAAAGACAGACAGAGACAAGCAGACACTGAGAGAGAGAGAGAGAGAGAGAGAGAGAGAGAGAGAGAGACAGACAGACAGACACTGAGAGAGACAGACACTGAGAGAGAGAGCCAGACAGAGAGAGAGACAGAGAGAGACAGAGAGAGACAGACACTGAGAGAGACAGACACAGAGAGACAGACACTGAGAGAGACAGACACTGAGAGAGACAGACACTGAGAAAGACAGACAGAGAGAGACACTGAGAGAGACAGACACTGAGAGAGACAGACACTGAGAGAGACATACAGAGAGAGACACCGAGAGAGACACTGAGAGAGACAGACACTGAGAGAGACAGACACTGAGCGAGACAGACAGAGAGAGAGAGAGAGAGAGAGAGATAGAGAGAGAGACAGACACTGAGAGAGACAGACACTGAGAGAGACAGACAGAGAGAGACAGACACTGAGAGAGACAGACACTGAGAGAGACAGACAGAGAGAGACAGAGAGAGACAGACACTGAGAGAGACAGACATAGAGAGACAGACACTGAGAGAGACAGACACAGAGAGAGAGACAGAGAGAGACAGACACTGAGAGAGACAGAGAGAGAGACAGACACTGAGAGAGACAGACACTGAGAGAGACAGACACTGAGAGAGACAGACACTGAGAGAGACAGACACTGAGAGAGACAGACACTTAGAGAGACAGACACTGAGAGAGACAGAGAGAGAGACAGACACTGAGAGAGACAGACACTGAGAGAGACAGACACTGAGAGAGACAGACACTGAGAGAGACAGACACTGAGAGAGACAGACACTGAGAGAGACAGACACTGAGAGAGACAGACAGAGAGAGACACTGAGAGAGACAGACACTGAGAGAGACAGACACTGAGAGAGACAGACACTGAGAGAGACAGACACTGAGAGAGACAGACACAGAGAGACAGACACTGAGAGAGACAGACACTGAGAGAGACAGACAGAGAGAGAGACAGAGAGAGACAGACACTGAGAGAGAGACACAGAGAGACAGACACTGAGAGAGAGAGAGACAGAGAGAGAGACAGAGAGAGACAGACACTGAGAGAGACAGACACTGAGAGAGACAGACACTGAGAGAGACAGACACTGAGAGAGACAGACACTGAGAGAGACAGACACTGAGAGTGACAGACACTGAGAGAGACAGACAGAGAGAGAGAGAGACAGAGAGAGAGAGAGAGAGAGAGACAAACAATCAGAACGAACGAACGAACACACTTTATTTTCAAAGGGTCACAAATTGGGCACACAGGCCCGCCTTACATTCGAATAACTCATCCTTCGTTCATCAATAGTGCATGATACATTCACATATGAAAATACAAACATTGTCAAATGAATGTTGCAAAAAACACACACACATCACACATACACATACTCACACACACACATTGAGAGAGAGCGAGAGAGAGACGCGAAGAGAGCAGACATTGGGAGAGACAGAAAGACTGAGAAACAGACAATGTGTGAAATTGAGAGAGAGAGGGTGGGGACGCACAAACCTTTTTCTGTAAATTCATAAAACAAGTAAAAGAGTAAAAGAACTCTCTCTCTCTCTCTCTCTCTCTCTCTCTCTCTCTCTCTCTCTCTCTCTCTCTCTCTCTCTCCCCATTCCCCACAAAAACACAACCTTCATAATCAACGGCGCTCCGCTCGGTTAAACATTTTTTTCTTTTTAACGAAGTCTTCCTAGAAAACCCCCCTACAACTCAATTTCTGGGAACCGAATGTTAAGGGCTGGGTGGGAGCCGTGGCAAACAACGGGACAAAGAGTGCTAGCCAGCTCTGATCATCATATCTGTGTTTTCCCTCGATGCTGATAGAACTTCACATTCGGGAAAACATGCACCTGATGTGTAGGATATTAAATATGCAACTTCAAGCAATCTTCCTCTCTTTCTTCTTTCCTTTTTCGAGGGTAGTACGTCACATCTTGGTGTCAAAGGTCATTGTGTCCGACCTTCGGTATGTATTTGTGTCAAATTTGTTTCCCTTAGACAAATTCCATCCACGGTGACGGTCTCTGTCCACCCATGGGTAGGTTGCCTTTCCTATAAAGGTCTGCATGATCGAGTTCATCAGGAAACATTGTTCAGGAAGAATTATGATAACTGACATCGAACCGATATTTCCACTTACAACAGGTGGCATGTAAAATATTCATAGGTAATGCTTGCAAGTTCCGTGGCGAAGAGGTTACAGACGCAGTTCGTAATCCCGCATACCCGCGTTCAAAACACAGATGTGCACGATTTGGCAGCAGACCACCTTACGTTGGTTTTTTATGAAATAGTATGGGTGCGGGTCGTTCAGAAAGCAATGGAAAACTACTGAATGTAAACTTGCCCAGGAATCACGAACAGCCATAAAATGCTGAGGTTGATTGCTACGTCCTGTAAATGATATGTAACTAACTTTTAAAAAGGTATTGATTAGTACTCACAGAAGGGAAGGAAAGAAGTAGATAGAGGACACACTCAAACAATATAATACTTGAAAGATATAGTGGCCACACCAAGATTCGAACCCGCCGCCTACAATCGACGACACATTCTTCTTGAAGCGGTTAAGTACACATGTTATTTCAGCTGTCCGAACACCGGCGTGTCCAATATATATGTCAATTAATATATTGCTGAAGTGTGTCCTCTAATCTCTACTTCTTCGCTCTGCTTCTATGAGTGCCCATTAGTATCAGTGAACCCATTTCTCGCACTATTTCAACAGCCCCAAGGGTTCACAAATCATGGAAATGAGTTATGGGCAAATGCCACGCATCCGATACTCCGACCTCGTATCACCCAATAATAAATTCAGCGTTTTATGCGATGACCCAACCATGTCCAGTACAAGATGATGTCATCAAAATGACAAAGGACGTGTCCAGAGAATTCACTGCCAGAGATCGGGGAGGATGGAGGAAGACATAATCGAGTGCATAAGCAATCAATGATTAGAATGATCGTAACTGACATCGAACCGACACATTTAATTAGAGGCCGCATGTAAATAAATTTATAGGTACTGGTTAGCATTAGATTAGGAACAATGGTTGTCAAAATATCATCAAAAGATGGTTAGGGGATTCGTGTTCATGACTAGTGGTTATCAAAATTTTAAAAACCGTGCGATCAGGTACGGCGAGTATCATATCATCTAAAGATGGTTAATAAAGCTATGTGCAGGAACTGTGGTTATAAAATATCATTAAAAGACGGTTAATGGGGCCATGTTTAGGAACTGTGGTTATACAATATCATCAAAAGATGGTTAATGAAGCCATGTTTAGGAACTGTGGTTATAAATTATGATCAAAAGATAGTTAATGGAGCCATGCTTAGGAACTGTGGTTATCAAAATATCATCATAAGACGGTAAAAACAATATTCTGCACATATCCCTCAGAAATCGCCTATCCATAGCCATTATGTGCTTCACCGCTAATCGCTACAAGGTACCTTCCATCAGATATTATGTCTGTTTCGAGACAGTTATACCCATTCACTTCTTTCAGAATTTCCCCATTTATTTGGATGTTTCTTCTTAAAGACGGTCATAATATCCCAACAGAATATTTCTTTTTGGCGTTCACTAGATTTGAATTTGAGCATAGTCTACATCCTACACTAGTGAGTGCACTGGGCTGATTCTGCGTGAGGGTTAGTTTTCTTTATTACTACTGTCCCTCACCATGGCGAAATCCCTCCGAGTTCTGAAGCTTTTGTAATTTAACGTCCCTTAGTTAAGGGCGAGAAGTCAACGTTTACGCCCAACAGGCCGGTGTGTGATAGAAACCCACTAAGCTAGGATCAGAAGAGAAAGTTTCAGCTTCTTAAACCTCTCAGTCACGCCGACCTCCTCTCAACCGGTAATAATCATTTTGTATTTCGTATATGAACAAGGGAACAATATTGCCAATTTGGCTTTAGGTGTCTGTTTTGCATATCTCTACACGCATCTCAAAAGTCCGTTTCTAATATTCTGCACTGGAAGCTCCTTTCAATAGCCTCAAAATTAAATTGTCAAGCATCCCTGCTGTTTTCTTTCCTTTGGTTTTTTCGAGACAGCTTCCTGTTAAGGGAAATTTGTATTTGGGAAATTCATAGGGAGCATCCTTGTTAACGGAGTGGCTAGTCTGCCTGCTTATCAAGACAGTGGTTGGGGTTCAAACATCGGCAGTGTCGGGATTCTGTTTTCCGACCACTACAGCATTGGGGTCGACCCAGCTTTAACAAATAAGTTTGGGACGTAAAGGCGGTGAGAGAGGGAGTCATGGCCAAACATATGAGAAGGAGTCACACTGGACACCCCAAAGGAAATCTGCCGTGGGAGTGTCTGTACAGCGAGATTAGGTGGCCTAGAGGTTAGCACGCAGCTCAGGGTTCAATAAATGCATTGGAAGTAAGCATGGCCGAATGGATAAAAGCGCTCGTTCTTAAACATTCTGTGTGCTGATACCGAGGTAGCGGGTTCATCCCGTACACTGGTAACTTTAACTAGCATGTTAACTTCTCGCTCTTGATTTGGGGACATACATTACAACCACCTCTGAAGTCGGAGTGGGTTCTCCTGATGGCGAGGGACATGGGTAATAGGGAAAACGGTTTCAAGAGCACGAGAAATAGTAGAACGTGTATAGACTTCGCTTTAATTAACATCGAAAGAACAAAACAAACACACAAATAGATGCATTTTGTGACTAATCAGTAAGAATGACTGAGTCTCAAGAAATGAATTTTATATACAAATGTACAATCCATAGCGCTTCATGCTCTTTCAGATGTATCAGCCAAGGAGCATGGTCGACTTCTACCTTTAAAGGTAGAGCTCCGATATACCAAAGCAATTTCCAAAGGTTATTGACCAGTTGACGATAAGTAATTGCGACCCAACATCGTAAAGTGAACTCAGCGGATTGATCTGGCAAGCATAACGACCCCTGTGGAAGGGAACTGATCACCCGACTAATACTGACCTTGGTATTATGTATGCCATGCCATGTTTGTTATATTACTTCACGCCCCATCGGCGTTATTTGTCACGCTGTGAACCTTATGTTCTTTGAGTTGACTAATCCTCCTCCTAACCCCCCCCCCCCTCTCCCTCTCTCCATCTACCTACCCAGCTACTCAGCCATCCACCCGCCTGTACCTACCTACCTTTCTTTTTCTGTACCTACCTACCTACCTGCCGGTCTCTCTGGCCGAGGGGTTACAACACTTTCTCCGTAATCCCGTTTATCACGCAGAGTCTCGTAGCGGGCGAGAGCTGGGAGCGGTTCGACCCACGCTGGTGACTTGCGGGATAACTGAGCCGGCCGCTCAGAAAGCAATGGCAAACTACTGAGCGTAATCTTGCCAAGAAATCAACAGACAGCTGAAAGATGCTGCTGTTGACAGCGATGTCCTGTAAAGGATATGCGAATACAAAAATAAAAAAACCTACCTACCTATCTACATACCTTTCTCTACTCAACTACCTTTGGGGGGGGGGGGGGCTGAGTGGTCTCGAGGTATGGTGTCCGCCTCGAGTGCTGGAGGTCCCGGGTTCAGGCCCCGGTGAGGACCGGGATTTATTTAAAAAATCCACCTGGACTTCCAGTAATAACATTTCCCCTGGTCTCTGGGTAGTGAGATCGGACGCCCGTGTGTATTTTTATCTCTGGGTAGTGAGATCGGGCCGTGTGTATTGTTGTCTCTGGGTAGTGAGATCGGTCGCCCGTGTGTATTGTTGCGCACGTAAAAAATTCCTTGGCAGTTGGAAATCGAAAAAGAGTAGCCTAACGGCGCTGCCCGGGCAAAATTTCGAGTTAAAAATCTACCCAAAGTATTTCAGGATCCTGAGTTTCTCCAGACTCAGGTTTGAGTTAGGAGGAAAACAGAGCACTTATGGGTTAAACCGTGTGCCGTGATGTTGATCCAGATATCACAGAGATAGGGAGACTCGTTCTTTTTGGAGCTAGACTTCGTGGTAGAAGCATGTGCGAGTAAACTAGACTCTTAGAATACTTACAGAGTGATAAGAGAGTTTCTGAGGCAAATAGTACGCCAATATATTAGAAACTAATATATATAAAGAACCCTAGCACGTGTGGCTTCAACCCCGACAAATGTGGCCGGCAAAATAGGAAGGATTTGACACCTTCAGCGCCCAGCTTTGGTTGAGCCAACTGTGACTGACTCTTTGTGAAGCACCAACCACCACGCAACCACTCACAATAATAGCTACAATTTTGTGGGTAAACTTAGTATGACAAACCAAACATTGTGCCTTTGAGATTGACAATTATTAGTAAGTCCGCCACCCGGCTGGAGTTCATGTAGGGCAATTCACCCGAAGAGGAGAACCAGACTGGAGAGTTGCTAACCTGATTGCCTAACCCAGACGACCAGATACAGAAGATAAGTGGCCAAGCTTACTGTTGGCCACCACCATCTACAGTTCCATAGAAACCTATTTCAGGCCAGAGTTACCTCAGTGATTAAAAAGTTTAGTTGATTCAACCCATAGCAAGATAGGATTATAATGTAATAGAGGGAATTGTAGCACCATTTTATGTAAAGGGCTGCCTCCCGTGGAGCACCCAAAGTGTTATCATATATTAAATATTAATGTGATTTTAATTTTACAAACCCTAGTTCTTACCTGAGTAACCTTAGTCATAGTAGAGTGAGAAGATACGAAAGTTTGTCTCTTTTAAATATTTTACTCTGTCTTTCTCCGTGTCGGTGAGAGTGATTAGAGTTTTGGGGACTCGAGCTTTTTCTTTCAGCAACGTAGCTAGACAACTTTGGCAGACTGTCTTTATCATACAAGTGTAGTTGTACGTCATTCCTGTCTGCCTGAACACTGTCAGAAGACTAGACCTGTTCTGGGACCTTGGATCCTTCTAGAATTACAAGCTGTTCAGTCTTGTCTTCTCCAGTGACTTATTTTTCTATTCATAGAAAGTTTATCTGCAGCAACTTTGATAGATTCCCTATCATCGTAGCTGACGCTACGCTACAGTATCTACCTACCTCCCTACATACCTTTCTCTTTCTGTACCTACCTACCTACATACATACCTACCTACATACATACCTTTCTATTTCTGTACCTACCTAACTCCCTACATACCTTTCTCTTTCTGTACCTACCTACCTACATACATACCTTCCTATTTGTGTACCTACCTACCTCCCTACATACCTTTCTATTTCTGTACCTACCTACCTACATACCTACCTACATACATACCTTTCTATTTCTGTACCTACCTACCTCCCTACATACTTTTCTCTTTCTGTACCTACCTACCTCCCTACATACCTTTCTCCTTCTGTACCTACCTATCTACCTACCTACCTACCTACCTACCTACCTACCTACATACCTACCTTTCTCTTTCTGTACCTACCTAGCTACCTACCTTTCTTTGCCTACCTACCCCACCCCTTATAAACCCCTCCCCCCAACTCTCTATCTCTCACTGACACACATGCTACTTAAGCGTACTAATGTATGCATATGTTATTTACATTTGGTCATGTATGAATTATTCATCGCAGGCTACTCTGATAAAGCATAACATACCAGGGCTAGTAACTTACTTGTGTGACCTCTGTTAGATAGTAAACAGCTATCACATGAACTTCCACTTTAATATGGAAAGAGCATAATGAAATCACAGAAACGGATAGTGTAAAAAAGGACCATGGATAGATGATGACCGGACAATTTAGCCGGAGGAGGGAAAAGAATAGTGGGGAAGAGTAATGAGAAGAGAGGAAGGAGGAGGAAAAGGCGACGAAAAGTAAGAAGAAGAAGAGGAGGAGAAGCAGCAGCAGCAGTAGCAGCAGCAGCAACAGCAGCAGCAGTAGTAGTAGTAGTAATAGTAGTAGTAGTAGTAGTAGTAGTAGTAGTAGTAGTAGTAGTAGTAGTAGTAGTAGTAGTAGTAGTAGTAGTAGTAGTAGAAGAAGAAGAAGAAGAAGAAGAAGAAGAAGAAGAAGAAGAAGAAGAAGAAGAAGAAGAAGAAGAAGAAGAAGAAGAAGAAGAAGAAGAAGAACTTAGGTTTACTAGTATTAGATTTAATAAAGTGCGAATGTCCACTTCTTTCTCTATAGACAATAAAATCACGCGTCATCAATAAACGTATGCTTGGATATAATTACAACCAGTCAAACACGCTTAACTCTGTTAAACCTTTATCAATGTCAACCAACCCTTACTAATCTCAACTAACCCTGACAAACGCAAACCAATCCTTAAAAGGCACAGCAGCCTTTACTAACGTCAGCTAACCTTACTAGGGCTAGCTCAAGGTTGCTGACCGCCAACCAACCCTCACCAACACCGACCAACCCTCACTAACGACAACCAACCATCACTAACATCAACCAACCCTCACTAACGACAATCAACACTCACTAACATCAACCAACCCTCACTAACGGCAATCAACCCTTACTAACGGCAACCAACCCTCACTAACGACAATCAACACTCACTAACGACAACCAACCTTCACTAACGACAACCAACCCTCACTAACTCTAAACAACCCTCACTAACGACAACCAACCCTCACTAACATCAACCAACCGTCACTAACTCTAACCCTCACTAACGACAACCAACCGTCACTAACTCTAACCCTCACTAACGACAATCAACCCTCACTAACGACAACCAACCCTCACTAACTCTAACCATCACTAACGACAATCAACCCTCACTAACAACAACCAACCCTCACTGACAACAACCAACACTCACTAACGACAATCAACACTCACTAACGACAACCAACCCTCACTAACATCAACCAACCCTCACTAACTCTAACTCTCACTAACTACAATCAACCCTCACTAACTACAATCAACCCTCACTAACGACAACCAACCCTTACTAACGACAACCAACCCTCACTAACTCTAACTATCACTAACTACAATCAACCCTCACTAACTACAATCAACCCTCACTAACGACAACTAACCCTTACTAACGACAACCAACCCTCACTAACTCTAACCCTCACTAATGACAATCAACCCTCACTAACGACAATCAACCCTCACTAACAACAACCAACCCTTACTAACTCTAACCAACCCTCACTAACTCTAACAAACCCTCACTAACGTGAAGCAACCCTTATTAACGTCAACCAACCCTGATAAGGGGCAAATGTTCCACTCGCAAGAAGAAACTAAATATAAAAAGAGAAATTAGAAACGTCACAATATTGAATGTTGAAAACACAAGGGTACTCTGATATTATAGAAAATATTTACGTAAACATACTTTCGTAGAATAAATAACTAATTTACTAAGCTCTCGCTTTTCTTTTTTCATAATTTATTTATGTAATTTGTCCCGAAGCAGTTAATGGGGTCTGTGAGGCGATAGGGCAATCACATTTTATAAACCTGAATGCGCGGAGGAATAGGCGGCCCGTCTTTACCTCACTTAGCAGGCGACGAACGCAGACGTCAAACTATCGTCCGACTAAGCCCAAGCGTAGTTGATAGTAAGCTGCGCTTTCTTTGCCCCAGCGCAGCTTACTATCAACTAAGCTAAAGCGCCCGCCCTCTTCCTTACGCAACCCCGACATTAATTTCATTCACACGTTGTCTCTATGTTGTGCTTTTTTGTCGTTCGCTCGCTTTGAATTCAAACGTAGTCCATATACTACGTGCTACTATTTCTAGTGCACTGGACTGATTTTTGCGTGTGGGTTAGCTTTCTCTATTACCAGTGTCCCTCGCCATCAAGCGAACACACTCCGACTTCAGAGGTACTTGTAATTTACGTCCCCAAGTCGAGGACGAGAAGTCAAGAATTTAGTCCAACAGACCATTGTAGGGAATGAATCCGCTATCTCGGCAACAGCGTTCTTATCCATTCGGCCATGCTGGCCTCCTCTCTGTGTTGTAACATTGGCACTTTCATTCCGTAAATCTAAGGCTGTGGAAAGTCATGATCACCAACGCCACATGACATGGACTACAAGAAGAAGCAGACTGTTTGCTTTAAATTTAGTGTCCGAGATTAGAGTCGAATAAAGCATGGCTGCGGTTCGTGCACATGCGGGGGGTTTTTCTTTTTGTTTTACGCGTAATCGGATAGCTGTAGATGGACTGACAAATGCGCAACGACAGACCCAGTCAGTCATTACAAACAGCGCGATACATCCGCCTGGGTGGTTTTCCGGATGTTTCAAAACAGATCACGGGACAAGTTTGTGGCGGTGGAGCGTGCGCGTTGTCTCTTCGGAACTTTCAATGACAAGGTTTCGCTGATGTTGTCTCATTGTCGTCTTCGTCGGTGATGGGTGATGTTGTTGCTCTCTTCTCCTCATTTTTGACTTTAGTTATCTTTCATTGTCGTCTTTCTTCTTCTTCTTCTTCTTCTTCTTCTTCTTCTTCTTCTTCTTCTTCTTCTTCTTCTTCTCCAATATCCAAAAGACAGAGAGAAAGAAAATCATCTCAACGGAGTCGCCGTGGCTAAGTAGTCAGCCCGCATACCTCGCTCTACGACGCTCGTGAATTCGTTGTCGGACTCCCTATTCGGTTCATGCGAACACTTTCTTCCGAGACACCCGGGAGTCGTACCTTCATCGTCACCAATATCCACCTCATCTTCCCCTGCTTTTTCAATTCTCCAATTCCCCCACCCATATTCCCCTTCCACCATCTCTCCGATAAACTCTCTGGCTCTGCATCCCCTACAGATGGCCAGTCCATGGATCGTGCCGATGTTACTAACGCCCTTAGAGAGATGTCGAGAGCGGAGGACTGTGATGATAATGAATTCACATCGCTGTTCAGAATGATAGACTCGGGAGTAAGTAGTGACACGGCCAGACAAGAGAAGCACATCGGGAGAACGAGGGACCTCGTCAACCAACACAGAACTGGCACTATTAGCCCTCGGACAATGAAGCATATGTTGGGGTGATGAGGGGGAGCGAGGGATCTGAGCACCGACGGTTTTGTCATTAGTGCAACGAAGATACCCCAAATAGACTAACTAACTAACCAGCTAGCCAGTTACCTATCTACCTAACTAACTACCTGCCTAAGTACCTAACTAACTAACTACATAACTACCTACCTAACTAACTACCTAACTAACTAACTAACTACATACCAAACTAACTAACTACCTAATTAACTAACTACCTAAGTTAACTAACTACCTAAGTACTAACTACCGAACTAACTAACTAACTAACGAACGAACGAAGTTAGGGACTAACTAACTAACTACCTACCTACCTAACTGGGAAGTAGATTAGTTAGACTACCTAACTATCTACCTACCTACTTAACTAACCATCTAACGACCTACGTACCTAACTACCTACCTACCTAAGTAACCAAATAACTAACTACCTAACTAACTATGTAACTAACTACCTAACTACTAACTAACAAATGAATGAACGGATGGAGGGACAGACTGAATAACTAACTAACTAACTAATTAATTAACTAACTGACTGACTAACTAACCAACCGACCGACTGACTTACTAACTGAGTGATTGACTGACTAAGTAACTCTGTGATACGCTTTCGACAAGCCGCTCTGCGAAGTCAGACCCACTCATATAGAGATAAAACACGGTGCAATGTAGCCGACCCTCTCTCCCTTAACTCCACTTTTGATACATAAATAAACACGAACAGAAACACGAATAACCGTAAACATACGAATAACCTTAAACACACGAATATCCGTAAACACGCGAATAACCGTAAACAGGAACATATCCAAATTATACCCCCCCCCCCCCCCCTCCTTCCCCAAATCGGTGAATGAAACCAACATAGCCTCTGATATCTACAACAACAAAACACAATAGAGAAAATGCAAGGCCACACAAGTGAGAAAAAAAAAAGCTGTTCATCTGACTGGGCCGGTCCTAACATATCACGAGACTACATCAGGTGCGTGTAAGACAGGTAACCATAATGTCGCCGCTGGGTTTTCCACGACTCGGAGACATCGACATTTTAATGAAAAAATTCTTATCTGAAAAGAAATCTCTTCCTACTCCCCCCTAATCCCCCCTTCCAGTATCTCTTTTGAAATCTTCGTCGCCTACCTGAGATTGAAGATAGAGAAATGTTTCCTGCATTAGGTGGCTCGGGTGAAAGGCCATCTACCTGAAAAGGTACATTGTGTTGCTCTTCAGACACTGATTCTCGGCCTAAGTAGGTTGGGTCTTGTTTGAGGCCTGGGCTTGATTTAGCAATGACGACAGTAGGGTGAAGGCAGACTTCTCGTTACAGAAAGCAATGGCAAACTTTTTTTTTCGCATATCTCATTACAGGACATCGCTGTCAATACCAGCATTTTACCGCTGTTGTTGATTTCTTGGCAAGATTACGCTCAGTAGTTTGTCATTGCTTTCTGAGGGGCCGGCTCACATTTCCCGTAAGTAACGGGCGCGGCGAGAACCGCTACCAATTCTCGCGTAGCTGCGTTTGCTCACAATGGCAAACTGCTAGACGTAAAACTGAATACAAAATCCCCGGGAAGGTTAACCCGGTCAACAAATGCCCGCAGAAGTCGGATGTGTCGGCCTAACGGCGCAAGAACGCAGCTCTACTGTAAACATGCACAACGCAGTCACATCCGGAAAAAAAAATCCGGATGAACGCAGAAGAAGAATACAAAATAAACCTGGGGTTGATGGTTATGTCCGGCAAAGGACATGCAGCTTTTAAAATATTACACTGGAAATGAATTGGGGGAACCCTTTGAGGCCATTGAGACAGTCCATAAATAAACACACATAGTATTGTTTGCCGCTCACAGAAGGAGAAGAAGGATGCAGAGATTAGAAGACGCACTAAACAACATAAAATTTGAAAGATACAGTTACCGACCGGGATTCGAACCTGTCTGGGGGTGGGGAGGTCTTGAGCCTGAGTAATTAAGGCCGTCTGGATAGTTCAGTCGCCGCGAACTGTGCAGGTTAGGGTTTTCTTTTTGACCGTGGCAGGGAAAAAAAAATAACACTCACACCATACCGAGAATTCGAACCCGGCTCTCCCGAAGAAGAAACCGACATTCTAACCACTCGGTTAGCCGCTCTTCACTAACTGGTAAGGATGACTCTCATGTCCTTTTCAGGACCCATCCCCCACTGGTCCAAGCCTGACACCCAGCTCATGCCTGTGGCTCCTAGTAGCTGTCAGCATGCGACAGCGGCCACCCCCCCCCCCCCCCCCGGACAACAGTTGTGAGAGGCTGGCTAAACCAGGCGCGGGTAGCCGATTTGGTGTCAAACCAAACGGTGAACTAGGGTATGCCTACCCAGCATGTGAAGACAGGATCCGACAGACTGCGCGGAAGAAATCATTCCTGATTCAACGGGCAAGACGGCGTTTACCTGCAAAGCGTTGTGAACGTAATGAGCAAGGCAAGGCACGTAGAGCGCCCTGGTCATCCACTGCACCTGTATTGTCTCCAGTCGTCTTGACTTGTCTTGCCACTGGATTCAGATGGACTCAGGCGAGAGAGTGGGTCGACGAATTGCGCAACTCTTCCTCACTTTAATCCATTTCATCGCGCAAGTCATTCTTCATCCAACGTCATATATCACCTTCAAGCACTGTGGCGATGGGCGAGCGGCGAAGCGGCAGGCGTGGGTACGCTGGCAGCCGTAGTCGCAGACCTGCACACAGGCGGCTCAGGCCATATGGTCGTCTTCTACTGACCGGAGCAGCAGTGGAATTCGGCAGCCCCCTGAGCGACTGAGCACCCCCCTATAGGAACACACTGCTCACCTCCATAGCATGAGGAAGGGGCTAGAAAAGGTGCCCTAAACATTGTCTGCTCCATCACTACCTAACCAGCTAGCTGGTGGTTGGTGGGTACCCTAAACTGCGGTCGACATACTAACAAAGAAAAAACAAGTAAAGCTAAAAGAGTAAACCATATTCCCTTAACAATCGGAACTTGGAATGTACGCACCCTACTTGACAGAGATGGCGCGTCGGGTCCAGAAAGACGAACAGCACTGATTGGGAGACAGCTGGGCAGGTACAACATCGACATTGCAACCTTGCGCGAGACACGACTTGCAGAAGAAGGCCAAATCTGTGAAATAGGTGGCGGCTACACATTTTTCTGGAGTGGAAGGAAAAGCGAGGAAAGACGCCAATCCGGTGTGGGATTTGTCATTAAGTCGGCCCTGGTCGGCAAACTAGCTGGATTTCCAAAGGCTATAAACGACAGGCTCATGACCATTAAATTGCCCCTGCTGAATGGAAGGAAGCATGCAACCATTGTGAGTGTCTACGCACCAACTATGACCAATGAAGATGATGTCAAGAACAAGTTCTATGAGGACCTGCACAATGTATTAACATCTGTTCCCAAAGGAGACAAACTTATACTCCTTGGGGATTTCAATGCCAGAGTAGGCACGTACACCACCTCTTGGAGTGGCATTATTGAAAAGCACGGAGTCGGAAATTGTAACAGCAATGACTCCTCCTTCTTCAGACATGTGCCGAACACGATCTACTGATTGCCAACACAATTTTCCGTCTCCCCATGAGAAACAGGACATCGTGGATACACCCTCGATCGAAACACTTGCACCGCATTGACTGAAACACTTGCACCGCATTGACTATGTCATCGTCAGGAGGAGTGACAGACAAGACGTTCGGGTGACAAAATCCATGTGTGGTGCCGAATGTTGGACAGACCATCGTCTCATTATCTCTAAAATAAACATACACATCAAACCACCACGGCGTCCTCAAGGGGTGAAAATGCAAAAAAAAAAAAAAAAAAACAACACTAAATGTCACCCGCCTAAACAGCAAGAAAATGCAGCTGTCGTTTGAAAATATGCTGGAAGACCGCCTCAAGCCCAATTCTGCAGCTAAACGGGATACATAAACAGAGTGGAGAGCCCTAAAGGACATAATTTACAACACTGCTATGGAAATCCTGGGTCCAACCCCCCCCCCCCCCCCCCCCTCCCATAAAGACTGGTTTGATGAAAATTCCGAAGACATCAACCAATTGCTGGCCGAGAAACATCTTCTCCTCAAGGCACATTTGAATGACCCGAAGTCAACATAAAAAAAAAAAGATGCTTTCAAGAACATTCAGAGAGTAGTGCAGCAGAAACATCGGCACATGCGGGACTCCTGGCTGAGCAGCAAAGTTGATGAAATTCAGGGCTTTGCTGACAGACATGATATGAAATACTTCTACGACTCACTGAAAGCGGTCTATGGTCCTACATCACCAGGCACAGTTCCCCTCCTCAGTGCAGACGGGGGAACATTGGTCACCGATAAGAAAGAAATCCTTCAGCGCTGGGCAGAACATTTCAGCAACATCTTAAATGCAACTTCCTTCTTCGATGATGAAACCATCAACTGCCTTCCTCAAGTTCCCATCAATGATACACTTGATGACCTGCCAACCATAGTGGAAGTAAACAAAGCCATCCAGCAACTCTCCAGCGGCAAGGCACCTGGTCCGGACTCCATCCCGGCAGAGATATACAAGGCAGGTGGGCCGGTCCTAACAGAGCAGCTTCACCAAGTCTTTACAAACATATGGGTGAACGAGACCATGCCACAAGATTTTAAGGATGCGTCAATAGTCCACCTTTACAAACGAAAAGGAAACCGCCAATCATGTGACAACCATGTGACAATTGCAGGGAAGATACTCGCCAGAATTCTTCTCAATCGCCTCACGGCGATATTTTCAAATTCTACAGTCATTAAAAATACACCCTATAGAAGGGCCTTAGTCTAAAATCTACAGGGCACAGGACATAGAGGAATACCTAGGGAGACACGCAGAGGAGGAGTAAAAACAGAGGTGAATAATATAGGGGGGGGGGGGGGGGGGGACATGCACGGTGCTGCATGGGGCAGATAAAGATAGGGAACCTGGAGAGAGTTCGCCGAGGATGGCCTATGCGCTAATGGATATAGTGGTAGTAGCAATGGTCGCTGGTGTGGTAGTGGTCGCAGCAGCAGAAGTAGTGGTAGTAGCGAAAGAATAGCAACAGAAGAAGCAGCTGCAGTAGTAGTAGTAGTAATAGTAGTAGTAGTAGTAGTAGTAGTAGTAGTAGTAGTAGTAGTAGTAGTAGTAGTAGATGCAGCCTCTGTATCTCAGACACTATACTTTGCATAAACACCACCTCAGCACATAGTTTTTAAATAGTAGTATAATAATCATCACCACTTCAGCACTTAGTTTTCAAATACCCAGTATAAACACCACCATCTCTGCACATAGTTTTCAAATACCCAGTATAATCACCACCACCTCAGCACAGTTTTCAAATACCCAGTATAATCACCACCACCTCAGCACAGTTTTCAAATACCCAGTATAATCACCACCACCTCAGCACAGTTTTCAAATACCCAGTATAATCACCACCACCTCAGCACTCAGTTTTCAAATACCCAGTATAATAATCACCACTTAGGCACATAGTTTTTCAAGTCCCAAGTATAATCACCACAACCTCAGCACTCAGTTTTCAAGTCCCAAGTATAATCACCACCACTCAACACAGTTTTCCAACTAAGCATTCCTCAAAGATTTTATCAGCAAAAGGTAGAAAAATCAAACCAGAAAAGAAAAGAAAAAAGCCGTGGATGGGTGAGAAGTTCGGAATATCTTAAGCTGGGGATTCATATTTCCAATACTCGCACCTGCCGGGCCTTCTAAATAACGTTCGACGTTAAATCTGAAGGTATACCGCCATTTCTTGCCCCTGCTCCCGGCACAGAACTATTGTATTCCCCAGGCAACGTTTGTGCGCCACAAATTTTTTTTTTTTTTTTTTACATTGCCATAGACATGGCCCAGTGCCAAAGATTTAACACACGCTTCATGTCGCGTGTACGCACATCCACACACGCGCGTATGCGCTTCAAAGCCCAAGGTCGTCTTATGTGAAATGAACGCACCCACTCCTCCTGTTTACACCTTTCCCTGTGGGGTTTGTAAGCCGGGTATTATAGGAAAGAAATTTGTAACATTTGGAGCGGATACGCCAGACGATTCTGAGGCGTTACAAGCCAGGCAACAAGGCTGTATATCAGCAACGTGCTGTGACCTTCTCGGCGCAATGCTGTTCTTTTGTGCACTTCATGCAACATCTTAAGCCAGGTTTGAAAAAGGAATCAGTGTATATTTGTTGCTGTGGCTCTCCTGCCTCTGTTTTGTTGCGTTTATTGGTATAATACGTTCGCTTGGTTTCGTTTAAGTAAGGCTGCAAATGTTTTGTTGTGTTATTTGGTGGATGGGAAAAGTTCAATGTAGAAATAGCTCAGGCAAAAGCGATATTGCGCAAGATGAAGGTTTAGTTCTGCAATATTCCTTTGCCAATTGAGATGAGAGGCATTGGGGCGAGCTA
>OY992888.1:29473285-29610785 GCA_963921405.1 Cepaea hortensis | reverse complement strand
ATTATGACCAAACAATGACCAATCCAAAACTGATACGTACGTATTTCACTTTTGGTTTTCGTCCGCTCGCTTTGAACTGTAGAGTAGTCGGCACACGTGCTAATGCTACTAGCAGGTGCTGGTTCTGGAGAGCGCGCTGGACTGATTTTTGTGTAAGGGGTTACTTTCCTTTTTACCAGTGTCCCTCGCCATCAGGCGAACCCTCTCCGACTTCTGAGGTACTTGTAATTTACGTGGCCAAGTCCAGGACGAGCAGTCAACATATGAGTCCAAATGATCGGAGTGTGGAACACCCACTACGCCGCGGTCAGAAGAGACAGTTTAAACCTTTCAGCCACGTTAACTTCCACTGTCCAATTCCCCACACCCCCCTCCCCACCCAGCTTACGATTTACATCATGCGTAGACAGCTACATCTCAAGAAATATTAAGGACTTATCGTCCTTTTTTGTCAATATATGTGTTGGTCAAATTCCATGTTTCGGGGCCATATAGTGCTGTGGACCAGTTATATATACTGTTCCAAAAAATAAAACAAAAAAAAAACCGCAACATTATTGCAGTTTCAATTGCAAACTTGTACCAACATTTTATTGACGGTGCTGATTCGCCCACTGCAATCGGTTCTGGCGATGCCGGTCCGTAAGAACAGGACCTCTGTTGGGTCTTCTAGCCTAAAGACCAGCGTTGTACAGCCGGTTCCTGACCGTTTGATCTTAAATTTGACGAGCTCCTGGCATTGACTGGACTGTGGAGGACGCAGATATAAATCGATTCCTAAGGTGACGCGGCCGTATGAAGCGGTCTTCGGCAGTAGTTGTGATTCTGGGTATTCAACTGCGTGGCCGGTCTGCCACTGAGCCAGTTTCTTGAAATCGCCTCCAAAGGCGACTAATGGTGCTTCTAACCACATTAAATTCTCTGGCTACTACACTTTGTGACTCTCCAGCCTGTAAACGTCCAATGATGATGAGTCATCGTTCTGTAGTGAGATGAGCCATACTTGCACATTTAATTTTCAACTGAAATTATTCGAGAAGCGTCAATCTTTTACAGGCATTCAATAATATGGTCAGAGATTTCTGTGTTCAGTAAGTTTCAAGGGATATTATCATGAACCTGTCACGAGTTATTGTCAAAAATGTTGTTTTTACCTTGACCTCTTTCATCACCTCATGAATCATGAGGTCAGTACAATTCAGCTAACAACGAGAAGTTAATGACCAGATGGACACAGTCGATAGGTTGACTGATGTCCAATCAGCGAATATCTTTTATAAAAGTAACACCAAAAATGTTTTTTTTAACAGTATATATTACATATTATGGGCCTAAAACCACCTCTACACGCAATAATGAGGTTATCTGACATTTACTACACAACGACGGTCGAGGTTAGCCACAATTGTCCACGCGAAATAGCCACACCACTTAAAGCGGGCACTTTGACTGGATACCGCCAAAAACTATATACATTTATCCGCCATGACGTATCGTGCAGACTGTTTAGAAGGGCCGACTGAGATTATTATGACTTCGATCCTAGTGTTCTCGACTACAACTCTTCTCCGGAATCGATTTCTTGCACGTTGCATGATATTTCCACTTGGTTGAGGAGTCGGTTCTTGGGGTTGGCATCGAATTTTCTCATTAAATGTTCAGTTTTTCAAATAGAATAATGATCTTCAAAGTGTGGGCGTATTTCGATTTCAGTAAAGATTCCTGTTTTCAGTGTTTCCTGTTGTAATGAAGTTGAATGTTTAGCGGGCGGGAAAAGTAAGAGAAGGCGGGGGAGGGAGTGGGAGGCGGGGAGCGAAAGAGAGGCTTACATAGTAGAGATATAGTTATATGACAAGCTTATAGGATAGAGAGAAAGATGAGAAGTATATAGGATAGAGTGAGAAAGATCGAAAGCGTATGATATGGAGAGAGAAAGATAAGAAGTAAATAGGATAGAGAGAGAAAGATAAGAAGTATATAGGATAGAGAGAAAGCTGAGAAGTATATAGTATATATAGAGAGGGAAAGATTAGAAATATGTAGGACAGAGAGATAAAGATAATAAGTATATAGGCTAGAGAAAGATTAGAAGTATACAGGATAAAGAGAGAGAGAGAGAGAGGGGGGGGGGTAGAGAGAGAGATGGGGGGATGAGAAGTATATTGGATAGAGAGATAAGAAGCCTATACAGTAGTGAGAGATGAGAAGCATATATGATAGAAGGAGATAAGAAGTCTAGTAAATCGACTTCATTGCACTGGGTTTAATACCACATGGCTCGGTCTCTTTCCACGGAGCCGCCTGCTGAAAGCGTGGCACAGAGCAAGAACTCTTTGGCTCCAGCGACGATCCCCAGGAGTCTCCGAGGAAAAACTGCACTCGTCAATTATAGTGTCCGGAAATGAACCCACAACCTTTGGAGCAAGAAGTAGGCGGATTAATCCGAGAAGGATGCTCACGGACTATTGCACCCTCGGCGTGACCTCGGACTAACACTTGAAACAGCCAAGAGTCTGAGATAGTCGACGAGAAACTACTAAGGAGTTTTAGTGCATACCACTTGTCGAGCGTTGATGAGAGCGTTCCGGCGGCTAGGTATACGCTTTCTTACCATATTACTATTTATGGAGTGGAGAGAATGTGTGGGTGGATGTGTATGTGGAGGTGTGTGGGTAGAGGTGTGGGCGGATGTGTAGGTGGGTGTCTGGGTGGATGTATAGGTTGGTGTGTGGACGACTGTGTAGGTGAGTGTGTAGGTGTGTGTGGGTGCATCTGTAGGTTGATGTGTAGGTGGGTGTGTGAGTGGATGTGTAGGTGAATGTGTAAGTTGATGTGTAGGTGGGTGTGTAAGTTGATGTGTAGGTGGGTGTGTAAGTTGATGTGTAGGTGGATGAATCAAAAGGGTATATCGTCGGCTGGATCAATATGTGGCTTGGGGGGGGGGGGGAAGAATATTGAAAAATAGATTGAAAGTAATCGGGAATTAAGGAAGCTAGAAAGAGGGGTGATACTGACAGATGTGAACAATTGATGGATGCACTCATGGAGGGGAAAGGAACTATATATAGGCAGGTAAACAAATTCCAAGCAAGTAATCCGCTGAGGGAGAGGAAAAAAAAAAAGAGAGAGAGAGAGAGAGAGAGAGAGAGAGAGAGAGAGAGAGAGAGAGAGAGAGAGAGAGAGAGAGAGAGAGAGAAATCTGTGGACACAGGGACTTGCGATCAGACGGTTTGACGAACGGTAGAGGGAAGAATGGACAGACAGCCACACATACAAAGAGAAGACAATCCGTAGACAAGATTAGCGATCGGTAGGGCTGACAAACGCTGAAGAATAGACCGCCACACAGACAGACATCCGAGAATCCGTGTACTGGCGGTCAGAAGGCTTGCGGTACTGACAGACTAACAGGCCTGATGTTTAATATGGACACCGACAGACAGTGGTAGACAGAAGACAGACGGTGGTAGACAGAAGACAGACAGTGGTAGACAGAAGACAGACAGCGGTAGACAGAAGACAGACAGTGGTAGACAGAAGACAGACAGTGGTAGACAGAAGACAGACAGTGGTAGACAGAAGACAGACAGTGGTAGACAGAAGACAGACAGTGGTAGACAGAAGACAGACGGTGGTAGACAGAAGACAGACAGTGGTAGACAGAAGACTGACGGTGGTAGACAGAAGACAGACAGTGGTAGACAGAAGACAGACAGCGGTAGACAGAAGACAGACAGCGGTAGACAGAAGACAGACAGCGGTAGACAGAAGACAGACAGTGGTAGACAGAAGACAGACGGTGGTAGATAGAAGACAGACGGTGGTAGACAGAAGACAGACGGTGGTAGACAGAAGACAGACGGTGGTAGACAGAAGACAGACAGTGGTAGACAGAAGACAGACAGCGGTAGACAGAAGACAGACAGCGGAAGACAGAAGAGAGACAGTGGTAGACAGAAGACAGACAGTGGTAGACAGAAGACAGACAGTGGTAGACAGAAGACAGACAGTGGTAGACAGAAGACAGACAGTAGTAGACAGAAGACAGACAATGGTAGACAGAAGACAGACAGTGGTAGACAGAAGACAGACAGTGGTAGACAGAAGACAGACGGTGGTAGGCAGAAGACAGACAGTGTTAGACAGAAGACAGACGGTGGTAGACAGAAGACAGACGGTGGTAGACAGAAGACAGACAGTCGTAGACAGAAGACAGACGGCGGTAGACAGAAGACAGACAGTGGTAGACAGAAGACAGACGGTGGTAGATAGAAGACAGACGGTGGTAGACAGAAGACAGACGGTGGTAGACAGAAGACAGACGGTGGTAGACAGAAGACAGACAGTGGTAGACAGAAGACAGACAGCGGTAGACAGAAGACAGACAGCGGAAGACAGAAGAGAGACAGTGGTAGACAGAAGACAGACAGTGGTAGACAGAAGACAGACAGTGGTAGACAGAAGACAGACAGTAGTAGACAGAAGACAGACAGTGGTAGACAGAAGACAGACAGTGGTAGACAGAAGACAGACAGTGGTAGACAGAAGACAGACGGTGGTAGACAGAAGACAGACAGTGGTAGACAGAAGACAGACGGTGGTAGACAGAAGACAGACAGTGGTAGACAGAAGACAGACAGCGGTAGACAGAAGACAGACAGCGGAAGACAGAAGAGAGACAGTGGTAGACAGAAGACAGACAGTGGTAGACAGAAGACAGACAGTGGTAGACAGAAGACAGACAGTGGTAGACAGAAGACAGACAGTAGTAGACAGAAGACAGACAATGGTAGACAGAAGACAGACAGTGGTAGACAGAAGACAGACAGTGGTAGACAGAAGACAGAAGACAGACGGTGGTAGGCAGAAGACAGACAGTGTTAGACAGAAGACAGACGGTGGTAGACAGAAGACAGACGGTGGTAGACAGAAGACAGACAGTCGTAGACAGAAGACAGACGGCGGTAGACAGAAGACAGACAGTGGTAGACAGAAGACAGACGGTGGTAGATAGAAGACAGACGGTGGTAGACAGAAGACAGACGGTGGTAGACAGAAGACAGACGGTGGTAGACAGAAGACAGACAGTGGTAGACAGAAGACAGACAGCGGTAGACAGAAGACAGACAGCGGAAGACAGAAGAGAGACAGTGGTAGACAGAAGACAGACAGTGGTAGACAGAAGACAGACAGTGGTAGACAGAAGACAGACAGTAGTAGACAGAAGACAGACAGTGGTAGACAGAAGACAGACAGTGGTAGACAGAAGACAGACAGTGGTAGACAGAAGACAGAAGACAGACGGTGGTAGACAGAAGACAGACAGTGTTAGACAGAAGACAGACCGTGGTAGATAGAAGACAGACAGTGGTAGGCAGAAGACAGACGGTGGTAGACAGAAGACAGACAGTGGTAGATAGAAGACAGACAGTGGTAGACAGAAGACAGACAGTGGTAGACAGAAGACAGACAGTGGTAGACAGAAGACAGACAGCGGTAGACAGAAGACAGACGGCGGTAGACACAAGACAGACAGTGGTAGACAGAAGACAGACAGCGGTAGACAGAAGACAGACGGCGGTAGACAGAAGACAGACGGCGGTAGACAGAAGATAGGCAGAAGACAGACAGTGGTAGACAGAAGACAGACA
Source organism: Cepaea hortensis (assembly GCA_963921405.1). Classification (NCBI taxonomy): domain Eukaryota; kingdom Metazoa; phylum Mollusca; class Gastropoda; order Stylommatophora; family Helicidae; genus Cepaea; species Cepaea hortensis. The sequence goes on along the minus strand of OY992888.1, from coordinate 29,605,134 downwards.
GTGGTAGACAAAAGGCAGACAGTGGTTGACAGAAGACAGAGTGGTACACAGAAGACATCCGCAGAAGGAGGGACTGGTGATTAGACGGGCTGACAGGCATCTGGGAAATATAGATGGACGGATAAATAGAGAAGTCAGAGACTAATAGACAGACCGACAGCCAGACGAACGGACCTACGGAGGGATCTACGGCCTGATGAAAGAACGGACGGACGGACAGACAGCAGTCATTTAAGAGGGCAGACAGGCGGACAGGCAAGGTAGACAAAATAATTCTGTATTTCACTAAACAATTTAACAACCCCGTCTTCTTCCCTTCCCACATGAGCTGGCATTACGTAACGCCGTGCCAAAACAGCGCCTGATTCTATTAATAGGCCCGTCTTTGTCACAAACTTTCATTCATGGTGTGTGGCTACATACCCGGATATGTGACAAGCCATTATTATACCCCCACACTTTCACTGGCTGTGGAACTGTCAATGGCCATCGACTCTTGTTTTCCATTGATTAATGTTACGATGCGTGGCGACACGGAAATTCCTGCTTCCGAACCTCTATCTCTTTCTCGGAAAACTGTTACAACTCGCTCGTCGTAGTCGTTAGTTCTTTATATACTAGAATCCATAACTTTATAGACTATAACAGGCACCTGTCCGTAACGTGACACATCAAAAACTACGTAACTGTAACAAACGCTTATCTAAACAGTTACCCACTCAGTAACAATTCCACTCAAGACGGCAGCGGGAATCAGCAGCCGTCGAGACACACATCAAAGTGTCAAATTATGACACCGCCATTATATGAAATAACATAAACGGAATCACATATAATGGCGTCGTGTCGGTACGTATCTCACCGGAGAGCATTAACTGTCAGCCTCTGCTCCGGCCTCCGACGGCGTGAGGGACTCAGCACAGCAACAGAAGTATCTCCATAGAAGTCTACTGCTTGCTTACAAAAACGTTGAAAGGCGAGAGTTTTGATTTCATTGCACCGGGCTTTATCCCATATGCAATGAGTGTATCAACAAAACCGAGAAGTAGAATCGGTAAGCTTTGTTAGAACACGATCAGTCTCCGTGTCGAAGTAGTCAAGTCGTCTGCCTTGCGCCCCGAAGGTTGTGGGTTCGATTCCGGGCTACGTCTTTCGGTTCACGAGTGTATTTGTCTTGGTGACTCCTGGGAGTCGTCGCCGGAGCTACGGAGTTCGTGCTTTGTGCCACGTTTTCGGCAGGGCGCCTTGCGGAAAGAGACCGAGTTATATGGGATACCGGGGCAATGAAGTAGATCCTCTTGACTTTTAAGACTTTTTTAAGACTATCAGAAGTGACAAACTGGACGTTGCGGCCAAAGCACACAAACAACAAACACACAAACAATAAACAACAAACAACAAACACACAATGATACAACTCGCGTTAGTAAATTTGTGAAACATCATCATCATGCGACAGTTTATGTGCAGAAGGTCGCTCCTATCACACCTGCCGGAAGTCAGAGCGCGGCCAAATACATAAGACAGCTTGCTCTTAAATGTCCAGTGAGCTGATGCCGAGGTAGGGGGTTCAACCCCTACATGGTTAGTTGGACTGAAATGTTGACTTCTCGTCCTTTACTTGGGGACGTAAATTGCAAGTACCTCTGAAGTCGGAGTGGGCTCGCCTGATGGCGCGGGACACTGGTAAAAGTAGAAGCTATCCCACACGCAAAATCAGACCGGTGGACAAGAAGTAGCAGCAGCACGTCTATGAACTACGCCTGAGTTCCAAGCCAGCGAACGCAAAAACAACCACGCCTGCCGAAACGATTATCAATGCTTTTCTCTCACATATACTGAATTTACTGTACTTGGTACAGGGTATATTTTTCAAGACTGTGCAGTGTTTGAAAATATTGCCGGTCCAAGTTTTGTATTTACCTATTATGTTGCATGAACTTTACAAAGGTGGATACAAAACTTGGACCGGTAATATTTTCAAACACTGCACAGTCATTACAAATACACCCAGTGTAAATCGTATAAAAGGCGAGGGTAACCAGTTGTTTACCTCACTACCTGTCCTTCCAGAAACGAGCAAGAACAAATCCTAGCTGACATTACAATGACACAGCGTGAGTAAACTGCCCGTGCTACTTGCCCTCCCACATACATTTTATTTTCCAAGGTGTTGTCCATGTCCTGTGGCCATCTTCGTGCTGCCCGACCTTTTCTTCTTCTCCCAGGAACAAGGCCTTTAAACATTGTTCTTTTCTAAGCCGGAGCTGTGGTGATGGGGTTACCAACGCAGTTCGCAATCCCGCGTACCGCGTTCGAAACACATCTTGCGGGACTATTTAGCAGCAGAGCGCCTTGCGCTGGTTTTCATACAATATTATGAGTGCCGGTCGTTCAGAATGCAACGACACACTACTGAACGTAAACTTGCTAAGAAATCGCAAACAGACAAATAATGCTGGAGTTGATCGCGACGCCCTGTAAAAGATATGCAGCGTTAACTTTTCTGAACACAGACGTTTAATACAGGCAAAGTATGACAGCTTCCAAGACACACGAGTCAAATCTCAATCACTGGTGTGACATCAATATAAAACATGTAAAGATACGGTTATTGATATTCACAGGCACAAAATAGGTCATAAAATGTAGCGATGTGATAGTTTCCTAGCGTGTCGCCATTGTATGATGATCGCGATTAATTTATGTATTTTTATTGATCAATAACCATAAAAGGGAATTTTTTTTCTTTTTCTTTCTCCTTCTTCAAAGAGTGAATATTTTGTCTTGTGATGTGTTCCCCCCAGGCAGCTCCGTCTTTGTCTGTGGCATTCCGAGCTTAGCTGAGCGACTTTAATTCCCTAGTGGGGGTTAGCGTCCGAAATGGTGACACAGAAGTGAAATAATGTGCACTAGATGTCCATGTCTTCCGCATATTATTCATTTCTGTTTCTACTTTCCTTCACCGTGTAGTTATTACGCCTTTCTCTATTTCTTTTGCTTTGTAGATTCTAGACAAAGATCTTTCTATGTATATTATTCTCAGGTTTCCTCAGTGTATAACTTATGCCAGCGTCTTTTCATTACCTCTTGGTTCACTGGTAAGTGGCCAGTTCTCTCTGTGAGCTCCAAACGGGTCGGTATGTATGTGTGTTGTGTTTGTATCAACTTAGCCCATTGAGGATGAGAGGCCACTATTTGGGACCGATATATCGATGTGGCTTATATGAAAACCCACTGTCAAGAAGTCTTTGGGCGTATAGTGTTTCCAAGAATCGGTTTCCTGGGCGTCGTTTTATTTCCAGCGACCAGGACTTGATACATGAACTGGAGACGTTGTATCGGGTCTAGATTGAGTTCTACAATCAGGGCACCAGACGGGGGCGTTCTACAATAATGGCATCAGAATTGGGAGGTGTGTAATCAGGACATCGATTTGAGAGACGAATACGCAGAGAAGGAATTCGTGTCATGTGGACACAGTGTATTGAAGACACCACACCGTGAGGAACTAGCACAGGATCGAGACTCTTGTAGACTGGCCGTGATTGTTGGCCGTGATTGTCAAGACATCATGCAAAGGATGTTCTCCTGGACGATTAGGGGGATTAGCACCCAGCTGATGATGGTGGGCAGTTTGCCCTACTTGTTTCGACCATCTGATCATTGGAATCACTGCGACCACTCTCAAAAATGTACATAGTACTGTACTGTGTTGGCACCTTGCCGTCTTGACAGGCGATAGTTTATTACATTGTGTTTCAAAAAAAAGGCACAATAACTACAGCCCATGGTGGGACCAGGGATGGAGTTATACCTCTCCATAGTACAAAGCCTGCGCTGAATTCTAGAGACCGTGTAAAATGTACACAGAAACTGGTATATTCAGCCACAATGTAGTAACGCAGGGTTTATACAAACGTTGCCACAAAATTCCGAACCTCTTCGTCAGGTGAAGTGCATATATATTTACGTATACACGCCCACAAGCACGCAGCCCAGCAGCCCACGGTGTGAAGCTCAAATGACGCCGTGCCATCAAGTGTATGCAATATAAAAATGTGGGACCTAACTAACCTTTATTGGAAGACACAAAGTATGTCGATGTGTGTTTGTGGGGTGTGGATGTGTGCGTTTGTGGGATGGGGATTGTGTTTGTGGGGTGGAGATGTGTGTTTGTGAAGTGTGGATGTGTTTGTGGGGTGGAGATGTGTGTTTGGGAGGTGGGGATATGTGTTTGTGGGGTGGGGATGTGTGTTTGTGGGGTGGGGATGTGTGTTTGTGGGGTGGGGATGTGTGTTTGTGAGTTGGGGATGTGTGTTTGTAGGCTGGAGGTGTGTGTTTGTGGGTGTGTGTTTGTGGGTGTGTGTTTGTGGGGTATGGATGTAAGTTTGTGGTGTGTGGATGTGTGTGTGTGTGTGTGTGTGTGTGTGTGTGTGTGTGTGTGTGTGTGTGTGTGTATTGGGCCTGGATGTGTTTTTGCTGTGAGACTTGAGAAGATTCTAGAAATTTCAATGAAATATTGTATAACATTGTGTTGCATTGCATTGTATTGTTGACATTGCATGTATGACATTGTGTTGTATAACACAACCTTGCACAACAAATAATTGAAATGGTTGTTAGATCAACATTCACATAGATAAAATGTAAAAGTTTGAAGAGGTAATAAATGGACACATCAGACAAAATATAAAAGTTTAAAAAACAGGGTAGCAGCTATACACAGACACACATAGAGGCAGGCAGGCAGAATGGGGGAGAGGTGGGGCTGATTAAACTACAGACCGAGAGACAAGAAGTCATATAGATGGACAGATTAGATGAGTGGATGGAAGGATAGATGGATTGCTTTGTGATTCATGGTTGGATGGGTGTGCTGGGTAGGTAAGTATGCTGGTAGAAGGTTGGGAGATGGGTGGGTGAGCAGATAGTTTAGTAGGGTATGTAGGTAGGTATAAGAGTAGACAGGCAGCTAGTTCACTAGATATTAGATAGACAGCGGGTAGGTATGTAGCTAGTTCAGTAAGTAGATTATGTGGACAGACAAATAGGTAGTTAGCTGGTTCATCGGGTTGGTAGGTTTGTAGCTCACTGGTAGCTGGGTAGACAGGTAGGTATGTAGCAAGTTATGTAGGTATGTATGTAGGTAGACGGGTAGGTAAGTAGTTAGCTAGTTCAATAGACAGGTAGACGAATAGGTGGATGGGTAAACAGACATGAATGGACGAACAGGCAGAGTGAGAGAGAGTGCTAGACAGACAGACAGACAGACAGACAGACAGATAGATAGATAGATAGATAGATAGATAGATAGATAGATAGATAGATAGATAGATAGATAGATCCAAGCCACTGCCGGCAGGCAGAACCCACACACAAATAGACGAACACTGGCGTGTGTACAAATACACGTGACCGCCTTAAACAGGCCTGGGAAAGAATGTATCACTTAAAGGGGCCAAAAGTCGGCCTATGAACGATGTACTACCTGTGATTGGCGACACAGGTACGTCATCTGCCGGGCCTACTTGCTTAACGAACACTTCCGCAACGGTCCGACACGAACTATCGTCCAATACCCTCCTGGCTCCGGCCTGGGTCGCCAACGAAAATAAAACACACACCACACACAAAGTAAGATGAAACATGGCTCCTGAATATCCGTAAACTGGCAGGAACTGCAGAAAAATGAAACAACCAAAAGCCGACTTGAAGAACAACACAGAAACACGAAGCGCGGAGGTAAGTTTTTAACTGAAGCAGCACATGCGGGGTCTCAATGAATCTGCTTTGACAAAACCGTTTTCAGACACTTCGAGTCTCGCCAGGTCGACAGGCCCACGGCACGGCAGTTCTGGCTTCTGATTGGCTGTCGCCGCGGTGCGAGCAGTGGCGGGGCACCTGCGGTGGAAAACCCCAGCAAAAATAGCGGTTGAATGAAGGAAAATATTAGTTAGACGTCTTTCTTTAGCTTTATTTTACAATAGTTGGGAACATGCTGCCAAATGAGTAAGAGGCATTCGCTACATCGCTGTTTGCTAAATACTTTCATTATTTTATGGGAGGCACTATTCGCAAATTCTATTGCGAATAGAAAAAAAATTATATTCGCAATCGAATTGCGGGAAGTAACAAACATGTCACAGCGTCTGCTCACTAGTCAATTTTAGTTTGGGTCATTAAGAAGTCTAAGAAGGTGGTTAATTTAAATAGGAATGTTTACTGTTGCGATTTTAATTCTGCCGAATTCTCCGTATTTCTTAATGAATCACTCTTCTTACTCCTGTCCGTTCTTTTGGCATCCCGTTTTATTTTTACATTTTACGTTAGTCCTGTTTAAATATCAAGGATAATTTTTCAGAACTGGTATCCCCAATACAAATAACGATCCCTACAAATAATTCTGTCCCTGTTCAAGAATTGTTAACTTTCGTTTCTGTACACTTACTGTTACCATACCAGGCATCCATGTTTGTTTATGTTACCGTCCTACTATTTATGTCCTGATAAGATCGCAGCAGTGATGATTCTCTCAATTTGACACTTTCTATGGCCTCCATTGCATCCTCTCTGAGTGACTCTGTTCTGGTCCAAGCTGACAGTCAGTAATGATTAATAATATGCTTCGCCTCAGAGAGACATGATTAGGCAATTCAAACACCAGGTTTTCGATTGACTGGCCTCATTAATTAATAAATAAACAAGGATACGGAAATGCTACGCATATAAAGTGCAGGAAAACCCGGTATATCTGAAGCAGGTGGAAAAGAGAGAGGAGAGAGATAGATAACGAAGATAGTGTGAGAGACAGAGATATGAGAAAGATGTGTTGAAAGACATTAAAGAATGGTAAAGACAAGAAAGGGAGAGGTGGGAGATCGAGACTTAGAGCGAGAGAAAGAGAGAGAGAGAGAGAGAGAGAGAGAGAGAGAGAGAGAGAGAGAGGGAGAGAGAGAGAAGAACTCGCGTTCGGGTGGCTAAGCTCCTTTCCCAAGACAACAAAAGTAGAGGACACATAAGAACAGAAAGACAAGTGTGCAGGTTCTTGTGCAGCAAGATAAACAACACCTGTCACAATGTTCTTGATAATAACTGAGTGACATGGTCGTTGTCTAGGTTTTCAATGTTCCTTGTATGTCACTATGGAGTGTAAGTAGATCTAGCCACCTGTCCCACAATGCAACTCACCCCAGTAATACACATCCATCAGTCAGTGAACAAGATTGAGTTGGCGCACATAATCCTTTAATACAGAAAGAACGCGGACAAACGGAACATAATTCTATAACCAGAAACCATATAATCCATAGAATATATATTTCCTCCTCACAACTTAACCAGCACACAGTACTGCCTTCTCGCGGCCTTATTAATCTCAAATTCATAGGACAGTTATCCAGCTCCTATCCACGGCTGGACCTCACACAATACAACCCACACACTGGGTCTAACCTCCAATAACTATCCAACCCACTTTGGGTTCAGGCCTCCAGTAACTATCCAATCCACTTTGGGTTCAGGCCTCCATTATCTATCCAACCCCCACTGGGTTTTAGGCCTGCATTCACAACTCGGAGAACTACACAACACCCGACGGAGTTGTCTTTCTCACTCCGCTCCCATCCTTCGACTCCCGATCAACTCGGAGTCCAAACCTCAACTCTCACACGATCCGACCCGCAGTCGGTCTCAGCTCCAACTGCCCCTTTCAGTCTCCTGACTTCACACAAAACTAAACTGTCTCTCACCCCATCCAATCTGGGGGTCTGCACTCACCCTCACCATTATTTTTCATGGCTGGTTGTTTTTATCGTAGTCTTGCTACAAAGGTCACTCACCTCAATGTCAATGACCCAGGCATATGTCAACACCTAATACACAAAATCCGTAGAAAACATATGCCTAAAGCGAAATCATCAGATTAGCACCTAATTCCTGAAAATGAAAAAAAAAAAAGTTATCCCCCCGTCGGTGAATCGAACCTAGAGCTCCCGCGTGACAGGCGGAGACACTAACCACTATGCTACAGGACACGTTAACAGATCAACAAAATATTGTAATATGGGCAGACGCATAGGAATAATCACGTGACCTACTTCGATTGCGAATATAATTTTTCTCTATTCGCAGTGGAATTGCGAATATAATTTTTTTCTATTCGCAATTCCATTGCGAATAGTCACTCCGTTATTTTATTGTGTGAGAAATGACTTTCCTTTCACGAATTGGGGGTTCATCTCTGATGATCAGAAACCTACTTTTTTATTTTTATTTTGTCAATTTGCTCATTTTGAACTTAAACGTAGTTCACAAATTTGCTGCTAGTAGTCCGAGCATTATCTATTACCAGCCAACTCCGTGGCGAAGGTGTTACAGACGCAGTTCGTAATCCCACATACCCGCGTTCGAAACACAGCTGCGAGCGATTTAACAGCAGACCGCCTCACGTTGGTTTTTGTGTGTGTTTGAAATGGTATGGGTGCCGGCCTCTCAGAAAGCAATGGCAAACAACTGAACGTAAACTTGCCCAGGAATCACGAACAGTCAAAAAATACTGGCGTTAACTGCTGCGTCCTGTAAAGGATATATAACTAACTATTTTTTAAAAACCTATTACCAGTGTCCCTCGCCATCAGGCGAAACCTCTCCGACATCTGAGATACTTGTAATTTACGTCCCTAAGAACATGATTTGTCCATATGCAGTCAGGAAAGACTGACCCCTTGGACAGACGAGCATCAGTGTGTCGTAGTGCGGCCAGTTCTTTGCAGAACGTCGCTCTCATTATAGCTGCGGGAAAGTTTATGTTTGCGTTCGGTTGCTTTGAACACAAGCGTAGTGCATACACGTGCTACTACTTCTAGTAGCACTGGACTGAGTTTTGCGTGTGGATTAGCTTTCCCTATTGTGTCCCTCGCCATCAGACGAACACACGCCGACTTCAGAGGTACTTGTAATTTACGTCCCCAGGTCAAGGACGATAAGTCAACATTTTAGTCCAACTGTCCGGTGTAGGGGTCGAACCCCTTACCTCGGCATCAGCACACCGGATGTTTAAGAACACGCGTTCATATACATTCGGTCATGCTGACGTACAGTAACATCTTTGAGAATACGCATCCTTTTTGTGGCAACATATTGATGCCAGTTATAGACCATTTCGCAATCACTAAATCTGAAAATTCTGAAAACCACTTAAGCCGAAAATTTCGTAATCGCAAAAGCCGAACATTGCGTAATCATTAAGAAAAAAAAAAAAAAAAAAAGAAGAAAATTTTGCAAAGAACATCGGAGTTTTTGACCTTAAATGTTGAAGAAAATTTATCAGAATACAGGCAACCATGGGTACAAGAAACAACGGGTTTCTAAATCTGAACATCCAAGAAAACTGGCTCCAAATAAAAAAATTAAAAAAAAAAAAAAAAAAAAACAAAGCTCGAAACTGGCTCATGAAAAGGAGTTCGAAATCTGAAATATTGAAATCGTGTTTTTATTTTTTATTTTGTTGCGCCGGTTCGCTTTGAACTCAAGCTTTGTCCATACACACTACTTTCTAGAATTTTGCGTGTGGATAGTAGTATACAATGTGGGATTCGGTTAGCATTTGCCGGATTAATCCGGATTGACCTTGACCTCGGTTGATTTTCACTCCTCCTCGGTCATATAGTTGGGTGGGGTAAGGGGTGGTATTTAGGTCATATCTAAGGGCGATAATTCTAAGATTTTATGTTTCTAAGGGCAGATAACTATTGAGTGGGTGTATAAAAATTTTAATTAATTATTAAAAAAATAAAATAAAATAAATAAAAAATAAAACTAAATAACGACGGGGTGCGGGGTGGTGGCGAGGGGGTGGGCGCGTGGGGTGAGACTAGGCTGTTCAGGTTTAAACACTATCATCACAGGGTTACAAATGAAAACCTTAAAAAGTAAAAATGGTCGATATTATTGATTTTAGCGGGTATAGCTTAGTGAAATTCATTGGTGAGGGATGGGTAGCGGCTATTAGTGCTTTGTAGAGTGTCGTAGTTGCTTATACACCATCATCACACAGATTACAAATGAAAACCTTAAAAAGTAAAAATGGTCGATAATATTGATTGCAGCGGATATAGCTTAGTGAAATTTGTTGGTAATGGGTGGGTAGTGGTTATTAGTGGTCTGTAGAGGGTCACCGTGGCTTTTTTACTATCATAACACGCGTTACAAATGAAACCCTGAAAGCTAAAGATCGCTGATTGTAATGGATATAGTGGAGTATCATTCGGCGGTAAGAGGTGGGTACCAGGCATTAGTGGTCAAGCAGTGGTCAAGTGGTGGTCAAGTAAGGAAAATTTTTAGGGAAAAGTGATTGTAATGATATGGTGATGCTTAAAGGGTGGTAAATTAGTGGTCAAGTAGTGGTCAAGTAGTGGTCAAGTGTTGGTTAAGTGACGAAAACTTTAGGCAAATTTTAGGGAACAGTGACTGTAATTATATGGTGATGCTCAAAGGGTGGTAAATTAGTGGTAAATTAGTGGTCAAGCAGTGGTCAAGTAAGGAAAATTTAAGGGAAAAGTGGTTATAATGATATGGTGATGATTAAAGGGTGGTAAATTAGTGGTCAAGTAGTGGTCAAGTAGTGGTCAAGTACCGGTCAAGTAGTGGTTAAGTGGTCGAGTGAACACTTAAAAGGTAGAGAAAAGTACGTATATTGAAACGGTGATGGTAAAATGGTCGACAACGTGGTCAAGCAGTGGTCAAGTAGTGCTCAACCAGTGGTCAACCGCTCAAGTGAGAAAATTGTAGAGTATGGTACGTGTAGTGAAACAGAGATGAATAAATTAAGTAGTGACGTTGTCAAGTAGTGATCAAGTAGCGGGCAAGTACTGGTCAAATGGGCGAGTGACCACTTAAATTGTAAGGGAAAGTACGTGTAGTGAACCTGTGTTGGTTAAAGTGATCGATGACGTGCTCAAGTAGTGGCCAAGTAGTGGTAAATGGTCGAATGACTACTTAAATTGTCGGTGAAAGTAGGTATGATGACATGGTGATGATCAAGAGTTGGTCAAGTGGTGCTCAAATAGTGGTCAAGTAGTGGTCAAGTAGTCGAATGACCACTTAAATTATAGGGTATGGTATGTGTAGTGAAACGGTGATGGTAAAATAAGTAAGGACATAGTCAAATAGTGGTCAAGTACTGGTGAAGTAGTGATCAAGTGGTCGAAGGATCACTTAAATTGTAGGGTATGGTATGTGTAGTGACATGATGATGGTTAAAGTGATCGATGAAATGATCAAGACGTTATGCCAACTGCTAAGTTCAGAAAGTAATGTCCTTACTAGCGGCAATTTCCCTGACAGAATCGCCTCGAGCACTGATTTTGTATTGATCAATAACACCTAGTGGTACAGTCAACACACATGGACAATAGTTACATCTGGTCAAAGATGGCGTCGCACCCTATCACACATGGGTAATTGCTACAACCAAACTACGTCTCATTCACTAAAACTGGTCAAATATGGTGTCACATCCGGTCACAGGGGTAATGGGACATCTGAGACACGTGGTTAAGAGGGAAACTATAGAAAAAGGGTGTCCTATCGGTTGTCGAGTCAGGGAACCTAACGTATGATGATCACTGTGTATAGGAGTGAATGCACTGCATCATCAACACTGCATCATCACCACTGCATCCGAAGGGTAAAATGGTCACCCCCTTCTCTCTCTCTTTTCTATAACCGTGTAGTCCTAGTGTTATCCGGTTACACCAAAGGACACCCGAGCATCAACACAACAAACTGCCCCGATTCAACCTTAGGCAATGCACGTAACATGACAGGTCACATGTCCGCCGTCATAATCAGCGACGTTAGCACGTATCAAATTAGATAGCCACACTTTCATTTCCTTTCTATGTGTCCATAGTGTCTTTACATCTTTCTCCAGAAAACCATTTCCAAGACCAATATATGTTATTTGTCAGTGTACCTGCTCAGTGCCACACTTCACAACCAGACAAAAATACACGTTCTATGTACCACTTCAACCGTCAAATAAGAAAATATGTTAGACAAAATATTAAAATTATTGGTCAAATACAGAAATATATCACCCAAACTTATAAAAAGTAGGAACATATGTTAACCAAATGGAAAATATCTTAGCCAAATAGGAAAATTTGTTAGCCAAATAGAAAAAATATTGACCACGTAACGATATATCTTGTCCACTTATGAAAAGTAGGGAAATTTGTTAGTCAAATGAGAAAAAAGATTGACCAAGTAACGAAATACCCAAACCAAACTTATGAAAAGTACGAAACTTTGTTAAGCAAGTATGAAAATGTATCGACCAAACAGAGAAATATATCACCCAAACTTATAAAAAGTAGGAACATATGTTAACCAAAGGGAAAATACCTTGGCCAAATAGGAACATTTGTTAGCCAAAGGAGAAAAAAGATTGACCAAGTAACGAAATTCCCCAACCAAACTCATGAAAAGTACGAAACTTTGTTAAGCAAGTATGAAAAGGTATCGTCCAAACAGAGAAATATATCACCTAAACTTATAAAAAGTAGGAACATATGTTAACCAAATGGAAAATATCTTGGGCAAATAGGGAAATTTGTTAGCCAAATGGGGAAAATATTGTCCAAGTAACGAAATTCCCCAACCAAACTCATGAAAAGTACGAAACTTTGTTAAGCAAGTATGAAAAGGTATCGTCCAAACAGAGAAATATATCACCTAAACTTATAAAAAGTAGGAACATATGTTAACCAAATGGAAAATATCTTGGGCAAATAGGGAAATTTGTTAGCCAAATGGGGAAAATATTGTCCAAGTAACGAAATATCCCCCAACAAACTTAGGAAAAGTAGGAAACTTTGTTAAGCAAGTATGAAAAGGTATCGACCAAGTAGAGAAATATATCACCCAAACTTATAAAAGTAGGAACATATGTTAACCAAATGGAAAATATCTTAGCCAAATAGGAAAATTTGTTAGCCAAATAGAAAAAATATTGACCACGTAACGATATATCTTGTCCACACTTATGAAAAGTAGGGAAATTTGTTAGTCAAATGAGAAAAAAGATTGACCAAGTAACGAAATACCCAAACCAAACTTATGAAAAGTACGAAACTTTGTTAAGCAAGTATGAAAATGTATCGACCAAACAGAGAAATATATCACCCAAACTTATAAAAAGTAGGAACATATGTTAACCGAAGGGAAAATACCTTGGCCAAATAGGAAAATTTGTTAGCCAAAGGAGAAAAAAGATTGACCAAGTAACGAAATTCCCCAACCAAACTCATGAAAAGTACGAAACTTTGTTAAGCAAGTATGAAAAGGTATCGTCCAAACAGAGAAATATATCACCTAAACTTATAAAAAGTAGGAACATATGTTAACCAAATGGAAAATATCTTGGCCAAATAGGAAATATTGTTAGCCAAATAGAAAAAATATTGACCACGTAACGATATATCTTGTCCACACTTATGAAAAGTAGGAACATTTGTTAGCCAAATGGGGAAAATATTGTCCAAGTAACGAAATTTCCCCCAACAAACTTAGGAAAAGTACGAAACTTTGTTAAACAAGTATGAAAAGGTATCGACCAAGTAGAGAAATATATCACCCAAATTTATAAAAAGTAGGAACATATGTTAACCACAGAGAAATTACCTTGGCCAAATAGGAAAATTTGTTAGCCAAATGGGGAAAATATTGTCCAAGTGACGAAATACCCCCCAACAAACTTAGGAAAAGTACGAAACTTTGTTAAGCAAGTATGAAAAGGTATCGACCAAACAGAGAAATATAGCACCTAAACTTATAAAAAGTAAGAACATATGTTAACCAAATGGAAAATATCTTGGCCAAATAGGAAAATTTGTTAGCCAAATGGGGAAAATATTGTCCAAGTAACGAAATATCCCCCAACAAACTTAGGAAAAGTACGAAACTTTGTTAAGCAAGTATGAAAAGGTATCGACCAAACAGAGAAATATATCACCTAAACTTATAAAAAGTAAGAACATATGTTAACCAAACGGAACTTATCTTGGCCAAATAGGAAAATTTGTTAGCCAAATGGGGAAAATATTGTCCAAGTAACGAAATATCCCCCAACAAACTTAGGAAAAGTACGAAACTTTGTTAAGCAAGCATGAAAAGGTATCGACCAAACAGAGAAATATATCACCCAAACTTATAAAAAGTAGGAACATATGTTAACCAAGTGGAAAATATCTTGGCCAAATAGGAAATATTGTTCGCCAAATAGAAAAAATATTGACCACGTAACGATATATCTTGTCCACACTTATGAAAAGTAGGAAATTTGTTAGTCAAATGAGGAAAATATTGACCACGTAACGAAATACCCCCCAAAAAACTTAGGAAAAGTACGAAACTTTGTTAAGCAAGTATGAAAAGGTATCGGCCAAACAGAGAAATATATCACCCAAACTTATAAAAAGTAGGAACATATGTTAACCAAATGGAAAATATCTTGGCCAAATAGGAAAATTTGTTAGCCAAATGGGGAAAATATTGTCCAAGTAACGAAATATCCCCCAACAAACTTAGGAAAAGTACGAAACTTTGTTAAGCAAGTATGAAAAGGTATCGACCAAACAGAGAAATATATCACCCAAACTTATAAAAAGTAGGAACATATGTTAACCAAATGGAAAATATCTTGGCCAAATAGGAAATATTGTTAGCCAAATAGAAAAAATATTGACCACATAACGATATATCTTGTCCACACTTATGAAAAGTAGGAACATTTGTTAGCCAAATGGGGAAACTATTGTCCAAGTAACGAAATTTCCCCCAACAAACTTAGGAAAAGTACGAAACTTTGTTAAACAATTATGAAAAGGTATCGACCAAGTAGAGAAATATATCACCCAAACTTATAAAAAGTAGGAACATATGTTAACCACAGAGAAATTACCTTGGCCAAATAGGAAAATTTGTTAGCCAAATGGGGAAAATATTGTCCAAGTGACGAAATACCCCCCAACAAACTTAGGAAAAGTACGAAACTTTGTTAAGCAAGTATGAAAAGGTATCGGCCAAACAGAGAAATATAACACCCAAACTTATGAAAAGTAGGAAACTTTGTTAGCCAAAGTGAAAAAACCTAGGTCAAGTAAGAAAATTATGATAGCCAAATGTGAAAAGTGTCGGCCAAATACAGAAATTGCTCAACCAAACTTATAAAACGTAGGAAAATTGTTATTCAAACGGGAAAGCTATTGAACAACTAGGAAAATGTAATAGTCAAAGAAGAATAATATTGAACAAGTAATGAAATATATCATTCAAACTTATGAAAAGTAGGAAGCCTTGATAACCAAATGTGAAAAATATCACTCAAAGAGAGAAATAGCTCGCCCCAACGTATAAAAAGTAGGAAAATTGTCGACCAAAGGAGGAAAAGTTAGACCAAATACAGAAATATCTCGACCAAACTTATAAAAATCTAGGAAAAAATAGTACCCAACACAACTAAAAGGCTGACTAAAGTTATAAATCCAAACTTATAAAAATAACCAAATAGGAAAACATATTGACCAAGTACAGACATATATCAATTAAACTTATAAACTTGTCGTCCAAAGTGATAAAAAACAAAGAAAGGCTGTCAGCCAGTCTAAGAAATAGGTATGGAAAAGTAAGTCGACCAAGCTCAGAAAAAAAGGGGGGAAAAAAAGGAAATAAAAATATAACTTCTGTAGTCTTGGTCGACTTACTTTTCCATACCTATTTCTTAGACTGGCTGACAGCCTTTCTTTGTTTTTTATCACTTTGGACGACAAGTTTATAAGTTTAATTGATATATGTCTGTACTTGGTCAATATGTTTTCCTATTTGGTTATTTTTATAAGTTTGGATTTATAACTTTAGTCAGCCTTTTAGTTGTGTTGGGTACTATTTTTTCCTAGATTTTTATAAGTTTGGTCGAGATATTTCTGTATTTGGTCTAACTTTTCCTCCTTTGGTCGACAATTTTCCTACTTTTTATACGTTGGGGCGAGCTATTTCTCTCTTTGAGTGATATTTTTCACATTTGGTTATCAAGGCTTCCTACTTTTCATAAGTTTGAATGATATATTTCATTACTTGTTCAATATTATTCTTCTTTGACTATTACATTTTCCTAGTTGTTCAATAGCTTTCCCGTTTGAATAACAATTTTCCTACGTTTTATAAGTTTGGTTGAGCAATTTCTGTATTTGGCTGACACTTTTCACATTTGGCTATCATAATTTTCTTACTTGACCTAGGTTTTTTCACTTTGGCTAACAAAGTTTCCTACTTTTCATAAGTTTGGGTGTTATATTTCTCTGTTTGGCCGATACCTTTTCATACTTGCTTAACAAAGTTTCGTACTTTTCCTAAGTTTGTTGGGGGGTATTTCGTCACTTGGACAATATTTTCCCCATTTGGCTAACAAATTTTCCTATTTGGCCAAGGTAATTTCTCTGTGGTTAACATATGTTCCTACTTTTTATAAGTTTGGGTGATATATTTCTCTACTTGGTCGATACCTTTTCATAATTGTTTAACAAAGTTTCGTACTTTTCCTAAGTTTGTTGGGGGAAATTTCGTTACTTGGACAATAGTTTCCCCATTTGGCTAACAAATGTTCCTACTTTTCATAAGTGTGGACAAGATATATCGTTATGTGGTCAATATTTTTTCTATTTGGCTAACAATATTTCCTATTTGGCCAAGATATTTTCCATTTGGTTAACATATGTTCCTACTTTTTATAAGTTTGGGTGATATATTTCTCTGTTTGGTCGATACCTTTTCATACTTGCTTAACAAAGTTTCGTACTTTTCCTAAGTTTGTTGGGGGATATTTCGTTACTTGGACAATATTTTCCCCATTTGGCTAACAAATTTTCCTATTTGGCCAAGATATTTTCCATTTGGTTAACATATGTTCCTACTTTTTATAAGTTTGGGTGATATATTTCTCTGTTTGGCCGATACCTTTTCATACTTGCTTAACAAAGTTTCGTACTTTTCCTAAGTTTTTTGGGGGGTATTTCGTTACGTGGTCAATATTTTCCTCATTTGACTAACAAATTTCCTACTTTTCATAAGTGTGGACAAGATATATCGTTACGTGGTCAATATTTTTTCTATTTGGCGAACAATATTTCCTATTTGGCCAAGATATTTTCCACTTGGTTAACATATGTTCCTACTTTTTATAAGTTTGGGTGATATATTTCTCTGTTTGGTCGATACCTTTTCATGCTTGCTTAACAAAGTTTCGTACTTTTCCTAAGTTTGTTGGGGGATATTTCGTTACTTGGACAATATTTTCCCCATTTGGCTAACAAATTTTCCTATTTGGCCAAGATAAGTTCCGTTTGGTTAACATATGTTCTTACTTTTTATAAGTTTAGGTGATATATTTCTCTGTTTGGTCGATACCTTTTCATACTTGCTTAACAAAGTTTCGTACTTTTCCTAAGTTTGTTGGGGGATATTTCGTTACTTGGACAATTTTTTCCCCATTTGGCTAACAAATTTTCCTATTTGGCCAAGATATTTTCCATTTGGTTAACATATGTTCTTACTTTTTATAAGTTTAGGTGCTATATTTCTCTGTTTGGTCGATACCTTTTCATACTTGCTTAACAAAGTTTCGTACTTTTCCTAAGTTTGTTGGGGGGTATTTCGTCACTTGGACAATATTTTCCCCATTTGGCTAACAAATTTTCCTATTTGGCCAAGGTAATTTCTCTGTGGTTAACATATGTTCCTACTTTTTATAAATTTGGGTGATATATTTCTCTACTTGGTCGATACCTTTTCATACTTGTTTAACAAAGTTTCGTACTTTTCCTAAGTTTGTTGGGGGAAATTTCGTTACTTGGACAATATTTTCCCCATTTGGCTAACAAATGTTCCTACTTTTCATAAGTGTGGACAAGATATATCGTTACGTGGTCAATATTTTTTCTATTTGGCTAACAATATTTCCTATTTGGCCAAGATATTTTCCATTTGGTTAACATATGTTCCTACTTTTTATAAGTTTAGGTGATATATTTCTCTGTTTGGACGATACCTTTTCATACTTGCTTAACAAAGTTTCGTACTTTTCATGAGTTTGGTTGGGGAATTTCGTTACTTGGACAATATTTTCCCCATTTGGCTAACAAATTTCCCTATTTGCCCAAGATATTTTCCATTTGGTTAACATATGTTCCTACTTTTTATAAGTTTAGGTGATATATTTCTCTGTTTGGACGATACCTTTTCATACTTGCTTAACAAAGTTTCGTACTTTTCATGAGTTTGGTTGGGGAATTTCGTTACTTGGTCAATCTTTTTTCTCCTTTGGCTAACAAATTTTCCTATTTGGCCAAGGTATTTTCCCTTCGGTTAACATATGTTCCTACTTTTTATAAGTTTGGGTGATATATTTCTCTGTTTGGTCGATACATTTTCATACTTGCTTAACAAAGTTTCGTACTTTTCATAAGTTTGGTTTGGGTATTTCGTTACTTGGTCAATCTTTTTTCTCATTTGACTAACAAATTTCCCTACTTTTCATAAGTGTGGACAAGATATATCGTTACGTGGTCAATATTTTTTCTATTTGGCTAACAAATTTTCCTATTTGGCTAAGATATTTTCCATTTGGTTAACATATGTTCCTACTTTTATAAGTTTGGGTGATATATTTCTCTACTTGGTCGATACCTTTTCATACTTGCTTAACAAAGTTTCCTACTTTTCCTAAGTTTGTTGGGGGATATTTCGTTACTTGGACAATATTTTCCCCATTTGGCTAACAAATTTCCCTATTTGCCCAAGATATTTTCCATTTGGTTAACATATGTTCCTACTTTTTATAAGTTTAGGTGATATATTTCTCTGTTTGGACGATACCTTTTCATACTTGCTTAACAAAGTTTCGTACTTTTCATGAGTTTGGTTGGGGAATTTCGTTACTTGGACAATATTTTCCCCATTTGGCTAACAAATTTCCCTATTTGCCCAAGATATTTTCCA
This sequence comes from Cepaea hortensis, assembly GCA_963921405.1. Lineage (NCBI taxonomy): Eukaryota > Metazoa > Mollusca > Gastropoda > Stylommatophora > Helicidae > Cepaea > Cepaea hortensis. The sequence continues at coordinate 29,586,078 of OY992888.1, read as the reverse complement.
TTTGGTTAACATATGTTCCTACTTTTTATAAGTTTAGGTGATATATTTCTCTGTTTGGACGATACCTTTTCATACTTGCTTAACAAAGTTTCGTACTTTTCATGAGTTTGGTTGGGGAATTTCGTTACTTGGTCAATCTTTTTTCTCCTTTGGCTAACAAATGTTCCTATTTGGCCAAGGTATTTTCCCTTTGGTTAACATATGTTCCTACTTTTTATAAGTTTGGGTGATATATTTCTCTGTTTGGTCGATACATTTTCATACTTGCTTAACAAAGTTTCGTACTTTTCATAAGTTTGGTTTGGGTATTTCGTTACTTGGTCAATCTTTTTTCTCATTTGACTAACAAATTTCCCTACTTTTCATAAGTGGACAAGATATATCGTTACGTGGTCAATATTTTTTCTATTTGGCTAACAAATTTTCCTATTTGGCTAAGATATTTTCCATTTGGTTAACATATGTTCCTACTTTTTATAAGTTTGGGTGATATATTTCTGTATTTGACCAATAATTTTAATATTTTGTCTAACATATTTTCTTATTTGACGGTTGAAGTGGTACATAGAACGTGTATTTTTGTCTGGTTGTGAAGTGTGGCACTGAGCAGGTACACTGACAAATAACATATATTGGTCTTGGAAATGGTTTTCTGGAGAAAGATGTAAAGACACTATGGACACATAGAAAGGAAATGAAAGTGTGGCTATCTAATTTGATACGTGCTAACGTCGCTGATTATGACGGCGGACATGTGACCTGTCATGTTACGTGCATTGCCTAAGGTTGAATCGGGGCAGTTTGTTGTGTTGATGCTCGGGTGTCCTTTGGTGTAACCGGATAACACTAGGACTACACGGTTATAGAAAAGAGAGAGAGAAGGGGGTGACCATTTTACCCTTCGGATGCAGTGGTGATGATGCAGTGTTGATGATGCAGTGCATTCACTCCTATACACAGTGATCATCATACGTTAGGTTCCCTGACTCGACAACCGATAGGACACCCTTTTTCTATAGTTTCCCTCTTAACCACGTGTCTCAGATGTCCCATTACCCCTGTGACCGGATGTGACACCATATTTGACCAGTTTTAGTGAATGAGACGTAGTTTGGTTGTAGCAATTACCCATGTGTGATAGGGTGCGACGCCATCTTTGACCAGATGTAACTATTGTCCATGTGTGTTGACTGTACCACTAGGTGTTATTGATCAATACAAAATCAGTGCTCGAGGCGATTCTGTCAGGGAAATTGCCGCTAGTAAGGACATTACTTTCTGAACTTAGCAGTTGGCATAACGTCTTGATCATTTCATCGATCACTTTAACCATCATCATGTCACTACACATACCATACCCTACAATTTAAGTGATCCTTCGACCACTTGATCACTACTTCACCAGTACTTGACCACTATTTGACTATGTCCTTACTTATTTTACCATCACCGTTTCACTACACATACCATACCCTATAATTTAAGTGGTCATTCGACTACTTGACCACTACTTGACCACTATTTGAGCACCACTTGACCAACTCTTGATCATCACCATGTCATCATACCTACTTTCACCGACAATTTAAGTAGTCATTCGACCATTTACCACTACTTGGCCACTACTTGAGCACGTCATCGATCACTTTAACCAACACAGGTTCACTACACGTACTTTCCCTTACAATTTAAGTGGTCACTCGCCCATTTGACCAGTACTTGCCCGCTACTTGATCACTACTTGACAACGTCACTACTTAATTTATTCATCTCTGTTTCACTACACGTACCATACTCTACAATTTTCTCACTTGAGCGGTTGACCACTGGTTGAGCACTACTTGACCACTGCTTGACCACGTTGTCGACCATTTTACCATCACCGTTTCAATATACGTACTTTTCTCTACCTTTTAAGTGTTCACTCGACCACTTAACCACTACTTGACCGGTACTTGACCACTACTTGACCACTACTTGACCACTAATTTACCACCCTTTAATCATCACCATATCATTATAACCACTTTTCCCTTAAATTTTCCTTACTTGACCACTGCTTGACCACTAATTTACCACTAATTTACCACCCTTTGAGCATCACCATATAATTACAGTCACTGTTCCCTAAAATTTGCCTAAAGTTTTCGTCACTTAACCAACACTTGACCACTACTTGACCACTACTTGACCACTAATTTACCACCCTTTAAGCATCACCATATCATTACAATCACTTTTCCCTAAAAATTTTCCTTACTTGACCACCACTTGACCACTGCTTGACCACTAATGCCTGGTACCCACCTCTTACCGCCGAATGATACTCCACTATATCCATTACAATCAGCGATCTTTAGCTTTCAGGGTTTCATTTGTAACGCGTGTTATGATAGTAAAAAAGCCACGGTGACCCTCTACAGACCACTAATAACCACTACCCACCCATTACCAACAAATTTCACTAAGCTATATCCGCTGCAATCAATATTATCGACCATTTTTACTTTTTAAGGTTTTCATTTGTAATCTGTGTGATGATGGTGTATAAGCAACTACGACACTCTACAAAGCACTAATAGCCGCTACCCATCCCTCACCAATGAATTTCACTAAGCTATACCCGCTAAAATCAATAATATCGACCATTTTTACTTTTTAAGGTTTTCATTTGTAACCCTGTGATGATAGTGTTTAAACCTGAACAGCCTAGTCTCACCCCACGCGCCCACCCCCTCGCCACCACCCCGCACCCCGTCGTTATTTAGTTTTATTTTTTATTTATTTTATTTTATTTTTTTAATAATTAATTAAAATTTTTATACACCCACTCAATAGTTATCTGCCCTTAGAAACATAAAATCTTAGAATTATCGCCCTTAGATATGACCTAAATACCACCCCTTACCCCACCCAACTATATGACCGAGGAGGAGTGAAAATCAACCGAGGTCAAGGTCAATCCGGATTAATCCGGCAAATGCTAACCGAATCCCACATTGTATACTACTGTGGATTGGCTTTCTCTATTAACAGTGTTCCATCAGGATAACCCACTCCGACTTCAGAGGTACTTGTAATTTACGTCCCACAGTAAAGGACTATTCAAATTGTCCGGTGTAGGGGTTGAACCCTTTACCTCGACATCAGATATTAAACACCACAGTCCCCTCTGCTGTGTGTCCACCGTGACGAGGTAGAGGGGCTTGCGCGTTCCAATGACCCCAAGAGCTATGCCGACGGTAGCACAGCTACTTGTAGGGCCACCCATGTCGGACAGGTCAAGGGAGAGGAACCAGACGAAGAGACACACAAAGTCTGGTCCCTTGTAGGTAGACTGGGGACAGTCAAAGGCTAGGGAAAGCACCCCGAATAAATGCTTGTCGAAATCGGATGTACTGAGCCACAGGCTTGACAAAACAGTGCAACGTAAAACCTGCTGCCTTGTAGGTAGACTGGGGACAGTCAAAGGCTAGGGAAAGCATCCCGAATAAATGCTTGTCGAAATCGGATGTACTGAGCCACAGGCTTGACAAAGCAGTGCAACGTAACTTAATTCATGATGTCACAAATCAAAATTAATCGTTATGGTGCTAATCCCGCGAAGTCCCATCAGGCGGTGATAGTGCCGGGCCACCTGCCTCGAGGGGGTCCACCCATGACTACTGGGGGTCACCTTCCCCTGTGCTGTGGAGTCAAGGCACATAGGAGTAGGTTAAGAGCTATTGACCAAATACCCCGGACACTCAACATCCTACAGTGGAATGCCGAAGGAGTTTACAAGAAGAAAGAGTCCCTAACACAGCGTCTTCATAAAGATAAAATAGATGTGGCATGCATTCAAGAGACACACCTCAACGCCAATCGCAAATTCTCAGTCAGAGGATATCAGGCCACACGTTTCGACCGCGAAGGACACAAAGGAGGAGTTCTAATACTTACACGAAATACAATACCTTGCAGCGAAATATCTGTGATCTCTGACGACCAAACGGAAATTATAGGTGTTGATATAATGATAAAGGACGTGAAAATAAGAATCTACAATCTGTATAGCCCAGCAGATAAGGACCTTACACTCTCAAACATGAAAATAACTGACACAAACTGCATTATTGTCGGAGACTTTAATAGCCGTTCAGATAGATGGGGATACCCAGATACTGACAAAAGAGGAGATGAAATGGAGGACTGGGAAATAGACTCAAATCTCCATCTACTCAACAAAGCGGATGACACACCGAGCTTCTACTCCAGAAGATGGCTTACCACTTCTACTCCAGACTTAGCTTTCTGCACAGGAGACATCCTCCACAAAATCGATCGCCATGTGCTGGACCAATTAGCAGGTAGTGACCACAGACCAATCAAGCTTGTAATGAATATGGAGTATGTTCCACAGGAGCAAAAGCCCTTGCCCCGCTGGAATTACAAACGAGCAGATTGGGACAGATTTGCCATACTAACAGACAAATATTGTGAAAACATAAATACACGATATGGCAACATAAAGCAAATGGTGGAAAGTCTAAACAGAGCGATAATACAGGCAGCCACTGAGTCTATTCCAAGAGGAGCGAGGAAAAATTACAAACCATACTGGACTGAAGAACTACAAAGTTTGGAGGACAAAGTTGAAGATGCCAGGAAGACAGCAGAGAGAGAACAAACAATTGAAGCGAACATCTCTCTCAAAGCCATCTCAGCAAAATATAAAAGAACATTAAATCAAACAACAAGAGATTGTTGGAGGGAAAAAACAGAAAACCTGAATTTTGACAGGGATGGAAACAAGCTATGGAAACTAGTGAAAGCCATGAACAATGAAGGACCTAGAAACAAACAAATAACAATTAAACAAGGAAATGCCTTGCTTACAGGAAAAAAGGCTGCAAATGCACTAATGGAACACTATGCAAATGCAAACCACATTGATATTACAACCGAACAGAAGAAAGCAATCAAAGACAAACAGATACATCATAGAATTACAGAGACAGCAGCAGAATATATGATGGCAAATCTAACAATGGAAGAAATGGAACAGGCAATGAATACCCTAAAAAAGAAGAAATCACCAGGAAAGGATGGAATCACAAATGAAATGCTAATAGGACTAGGCACCAAGGCAAAGAAGAAACTACTAGCAGTCCTAAATAACAGCTGGAAGAGAGGAATAGTCCCACAGGCATGGAAGGAAGCTATACTAATACCAGTCCCAAAGAAAGGAAAAGACCTGGAAGAACCAAATGGCTATCGACCTATCAGTCTACTTAGCTGTGTAGGAAAATTAATAGAACGCATTATCAATGGCAGGCTAACATGGCATCTAGAAGAAAACCAACTCTTAACACCACACCAAGCAGGATTCAGAAAGTACAGATCCACTGAAGATCAAATAACCTATATAGCTCAGGAAATAGAGGATGCCTTCCAAGAGAAAAAGCACACACTAGCAGTCTGGGTAGATTTAGAAAAAGCATTTGATAAAGTATGGAAGGAAGGACTGAAAGTAAAACTGCAAAAAATGCATGTTTGTGGCAAAATGTATAAATGGATCAGCCACTACCTTGAGAACAGAACTGCCAGGACAAAAGTACAAGGACAAACAAGCAAAATGATGCTGTTGGAGCAAGGTGTCCCCCAAGGAGGAGTTCTTTCACCAACATTATTCCTAGCATATATAAATGACATCACAGAAAATTTTCCAGCCAGAGTACACACATCCTCCTTTGCAGATGACCTAGCCATATGGACATCTGAAGAATATATTAGTACAGCTAACAGCAGAATACAGCAAGCCTTATTAGCGCTAGAGGACTGGTCAAAATCATGGCTAGTGAAGATAAGTGAGGAGAAAACAACATGCACAGTGTTCTCCCTCTCAAATAAAACTCAGCAACCTAAGCTGGTATTGAATGGAAAAATATTGCGCCATGAAGAAAATCCAAACTATCTAGGAGTCACCTTTGATCGTCGCCTGACATGGAAGACACAGGTTGAGAAAAATCGAACAAGAGCAAGGCAGAGAATGGCAATCATGAAAAAGCTTGCTGGTACAACGTGGGGAGCAGATGAGAAAGTTCTCAAGAAGTTATATACTGGACGGGTGAGGCCAGTACTGGAATATGGCATTGCAGCTTGGGCAACAGCAGCTAAGTCAAACTTTAACAAAATAAGTAGAATCCAAAACCAAGGAATGCGAATCATAACTGGAAGCCTGAAGACAACGCCTATTAATGAACTAGAAAAGATCACTTGTTTACAACCAATGCAGGATAGAAGAGATAGCAGAGCCCAGCAACAAGCAGACAAATTTAGAAGATTGACAGACCACCCTATGTATAAAAGGTTTAGTGGTTTTGGAAAGGGAAGACTGAAGCGTAGCAACTTTGTAGAAACTGCAAAACGAAAGATTAGGGCAGATCCTATACTTAACATATCAACAGTCAAACCCATTTAGAATGCACACAAGTTCCCAGCTTGGAGACAGCAGCAACTGCCTGAGATGATAGAAAACATTCCTGGTATTGAGAAAAAGAACACTCAGCATGAAACCGAAAGAAGAGAAATAACCCTAAACTACATACAAGAACATTACCCAAGCAGCAATTGGACCCATGCATATACAGATGCATCAGCCAAAAATTCAATAGAGAATGGAGGAGGAGGAATTCTCCTAAATTTAAAAAATGGAGTGAAAAAAACGCATTCAATGGCAACTGGAAAGTTTTCAAGTAACTTCAAAGCGGAGGTAGAGGCTCTGAAAACTGCAGCAGAAATGCTCTTGATGGAGGAAAATAAAGAGAAGCAAATAGCTATCTTCACAGATGCAAAGTCAGCTGTCTCAATACTGAAGAGCAATAATAGCACAGAAATAGCTGACCTAAGAGCAGCACTCCATGGTCTATGCCAGAAATCCAAAAAAGTTGTAATACAGTGGATCCCATCACATTGCAGAATACCTGGAAATGAAGAGGTTGACAGACTGGCAAAAGAGGGCGGACGACTACCACAGCCTGACATAGACATAACCTATAACGAGGCAAAGAGGTTGATAAAAAGCACCTATAGAACCAAATGAGAATCAGAACATCCAGGTTACCAGAAGGATGATGCATATTACAAACTCGATCGAAGAGAACAAGTAGCAATCTTCAGACTCCGCACAGGACATAACAGGCTGAAATACCACTTGTTCAATAAACTAAAGATAGGAGATACCGATGAATGCAATTGTGGAACTGGTAAAATGACAGCTAAACATTTGCTGCAGGAGTGCCCAATATATGCAGAACAGAGAAAGATATTTTGGCCCACACCTGCTTCATTTGAGGACAAGCTCTATGGAGATATCAACAAGCTCAAGTTGACTGCAGCTTACTTTAACTACATTCGGGTTGACATTTAAAGGTGCACGAAGAAGTATTTAGATTGCCGCATTTCATACCACAGGTATGCCCCAGAGGCATGAAATGGAATATTGCTTGGATAGCAAATCCATTACGTGGAAAGTCCGAACCAAAAGCTCACTGTGTGGGCTTCATAAAAGGTGTCCTAGTGGCACGAAATGGAATATTGCTTGGATAGCAAATCCATTACGTGGAAAGTCCGAACCAAAAGCTCACTGTGTGGGCTTCATAAAAGGTGGAAAAAGTGTCCTAGTGGCACGAAATGGAATATTGCTTGGATAGCAAATCCATTATGTGGAAAGTCCGAATCGAAAGCACACTGTGTGGGCTTCATAAAAGGTGGAAAAATTGTCTAGTGGTACGAAATGGAATATTGCTTGGATAGCAAATCCATTATGTGGAAAGTCCGAATCGAAAGCTCACTGTGTGGATGTCGTCTGCAGACTGCATACTTCTGGTTTCCGGAAGAACAGCCTATGGTGAACGGAAGGCCCAATATACGGAAGTGAGGGTAAGCAGCCATGTGCAGGACGTGACGATTCCTTGGGTGAGCCCAGTACCAGAGCGCTGTGTGTCGGCTCTGCAAGTATGGAAGCCTCCTTGGATGGTGGAGAATGCCCATGGTCTGCCCCTGCCTTCCCTTGAGGGCTGACCAGGATGTCTTTGGCTGTTCTATATGGGCCAGCTGGGATGGGGGATAACACCACAACAGTGAGAGCCAAACGTCCTAAGAAACCCCCGGGAAGGTTAACCCGGTCAACAAATGCCCGCAGAAGTCGAATGTGTCGGCCTAACGGCGCAAGAACGCAGCCCTGCTGTAAACAGGCACAACGCAATCACGTCCGGAAAAAAACTCCGGATGAACGAAGAAGAAGAAGAAACACCACAGTGGTTCGGAAATAACAGTGAAAGAAGACATGGTTCTTGAACGGAAGAACGAACAAACGAATTCTATTTTCACAAGAGTTAAGGAGAAAATGCAGGGAACGACCTGCTCAAAGATGTACACACGTTTCTAAAAGAAAATCTGGTATTGACAATGCATGACGCATGGGAACTGGCAGAGAGTCGAGAATCTTTTGGGAGCCGCGATGAGATCAACGTCCTGCAGAGGACCTGTTATGTGATGATTTAAGCTTCATGACATTATGTTGCTTATGAAACACTTTACGTTCTAGTCCAAATCTGGTAACATGCCAGTATTTTTCTTCTGTTCTATAAGTTTTCGTGCAACATTTAGAGTAAATACCCTCGATTTTCTTCTTCAATTGAGTCGAGCCAGAAACTGGCATCACAGCGCCTGGGACATTCCAATACGGACTCCGTCCACATGTTCAAGAGCCAGCAAAGAGCTCAAATATTAATGGTACCAGTGGCAATCTGAACAGAACAAATGCATCAATACGACAAGATCTGAATATTGAAGAAGGTTGGCTACTAAAGACGATAAAACAAAGACAATTGCAGTATTTTGATCACTTGAAACGTCACGAAAGTTTGGAGAGACCAATCATGGAGAGAGAGAGAGAGAGAGAGAGAGAGAGAGAGAGAGAGAGAGAGAGAGAGAGAAAGAGAGAGAGGGGGGGGGAATTGTGCCCGGGAAGAGAGAAACAGGAAGACCAAAGAGAAGATGGGTGCAGGATGTGGCGGATGATCTCCAGATGGGTGTATCGGACGCGGGACATCTTGCTAATGACTGAGAAGTTTTCTGGATGGTTATTATGGGAGCGAAGTTCTGCAAAAGACATGCTACTGAATGAATGAGTGAATGAATGAACGAATGAATGAGTGAATGAATGAATGAATGATTAGCAATCCGATTATGTGCCCATCTCGCCTTTCCTCAGACCATTGACTGTCGACTAGAACCTCAGATCACTTCCTGCCACACCATTCTCTTCAGGACAATGATAGGGTATCGCTTGAATATATTCTCCTTGAATGATTGTTAAATCTTCCATAATGTGTATGTATATGTTGCCACAAGATCTTCTACTTCTGCTGCGTTCATCCGGAGACCTTTTTCGGACGTGATTGCGTTGTGCCTGTTTACAGCAGACGTGCGTTCTTGCGCCGTTAGGCAGACACATCCGACTTCTGCGAGCATTTGTTGACCGGGTTAAACTTCCCGGTCGCAACAAAATTATATGTATATGTTGTCACAGGATTACATGCATATGTTGCCACAGGATTACATGCGTTTGTTGCCACAGGATTACATGCATATGCTGCCACAGGATTACATGCGTATGTTGCCACAGGATTACATGCATATGTTGCCACAGGATTACATGCGTATGTTGCCACAGGATTACATGCACACGTTGCAACAGGAAAGGTGCGTATTCTCAGAATGTTTACTGTTGTTTGTTTGTTGATATTGTGCTACAACTTCTTGATTCTCTGTATTGCTATAATTAGACTCATTTGCACTTCTTTTGAACGGTCCAATTGGAGAAGAGGAGAAAGAAGAAGAAGCAAAAGAAGAAGAAGAAGAAAGAGAAGGAGAAGAAGAGGAGGAAGAATAAGAAGATGAAGAGGACGATGACGACGAAAGAGGAAGAGGAGGAGAAAAACGAAGTTGAAAAAAAGAAGAAGAGGAGGAGGAGAAAGAAGAAGAAGAAGACGACGACGAAAGAGGAAGAGGAGGAGAAAAACTAAATTGGAAAAAGAAGAAGAGGAGGAACAGAAAGAAGAAGAATAGGAAGAAGAAGAAGAAGAAACATCATCTGCCTATTACAGACCTTAAACATATAATAAAAAGAGCTACAACTATCAGACCATATGCATATGCGACAACTTAAACACCAAACTCCACATGTATGCAAATAGAGCACGCACATATCACACAGCGTTTCTAACCTAACCTAATCGACCCTTGTACACGCTTTCCCTCTTACCAGGGTTCCTCGCAATCAGGCGATTCCTCTCCGACTTCTGAGGTACTTGTTATTTACGTCCCAAAGTCAATTGCGAGAAGTAAACATTTTAGTCTTGCTGACCTGTGTAGGGGTTGAACCCGCTACCACGACATCAGCACACCGGACGTTTAAGAGCAAGCGCTCTGATCAATTCGGCCATGCTGATCTCATGATAATAATGGTGATGATGATGGTGACGGCGACTATGATGATGATGATGACGACGATGACGATGAAGATGATCTAGTTTCTAAATTTACAAAGGTGGATCAACCCAATTCCTGATTCGTCATAAATCCAACCTGTCCACACTTGTAACTAAACCCTGGAACTACGTGCAGACAGCTAACCGCCCTCTTCACTACGCCACCACACCTCCAAGGCAACACCCGACAAGTATCCAAAAGAGGTACACTCCATCACTGGCCTGCTAACACCCACACACTTGTCAACGCAGGCGTATGCAAGACGAGTTTAAAAAAGAAAAAAAGGACAGGCCATTAACAAGAAGACCTTGCACGCCTCAATGATCTTCATCCACCGAAACCAAGGCTGCGGCCTTCCAACAAAGAAATCGCTATATACTTGGTGACGAATTTCCGAGGAGAATATGGGATCCCAAATTGACAACATTTCCATCACAATGGTGACTAGCGTTGACATTTTCATTATTCTATTCTTACCCTCACTAGTCTGTTGTGTTGTTGTTCCCTGCGAGCGACTATTAAATCTACCCACTCCTCTCACAAAAATGCCCCATTGTCAAGTTGTGAATTGATACCTAGTGGAAGAATGCACCCGTTATAGTTCACTTAAGGTTGGTTGTATTTCATTTGAGCCCCTTCCCTGAACTGTTTTTATGCTAAAGATTATTGTACACTAAGTATTTTGTTTATTTCTGATAACCATCTTTAGTTGTTGAATACTTCTATTTGTTTGTTTTAAGAGCCTGCGAGTTAACGGAACTTAACACTTATCTCACTTCATGAGAATTTGAGTAGTAAGTAAAGATAATCTTCATATTTGGTCTTTTATTATCGACTGCTAATGACTCATATCGTGAAAAGTAACAAAATTAAACCAACCAATCGTTTTGCTGAGATGTGCAGATCCTAGCGGTATCTACATATCCGTCAACAGTGGATAAAAGTCAACACTAAAGAACTGAATTGAACTACAACGAACAAGCCCCGCTGTACTAGTCAACAATGCACGTGTTTCTTTTCTGGCCGTGTATCTACAATGAAACACAAACATCATTGAATATTTCCAAATCTTTCTAGAAAAAGACTGCATTGTTTCGGCCCGCACGTAGAACCCAGAGAAACGGGGTTTTATGGGAACGAAAGGGCAATTTAGAGAACTACAGTGCATGCTCGCGGTGGTGGTTGGGGGAGAGGCGGTGCGAGGGAATCCTGCGGTATTTTAATGAGTACTAATAATTTACAATAAGGCATTGAAATTGCTGCCCGGCGGAGTCCCCAGGAAATGTTTTACGGCCCTACGTGTTGAGGTAGCGCAGCCGTATTTTTCCAACGGCCCCGATTTATTGATCTCCCGGGCCGAGGACACGAAGAATGTGAGCATTATTTTCTGATGACGTGGAGTCTCACAAAGAGGCCCGGGACAATGGAAGTAAGGTCGCCAACTTTGGGCACCTTTTTTTTTCACTTGGTCTAAGAAGAGATATTGTGATACAGTAAAGGAATCTGTGCTTCTTAAAAAACCTGGCTAGACAGAGAATATATTTTTGTTTGAGGGAGGGGGGGGGGTGTGAACTCAAGCGTAGTTCATACACGTGCTACTACTTCTAGTGCAGATAGCTGATTATTTTTTGGCGTGTGGATTAGCTTTCCCTATGACCAGTGTCCCTCGCCATCAAGCGTACTCACTACGACTTAAACGGTACTTGTAATTTGCGTCCCCATGTCAAGGACGAGAAGTTAAAATTTTAGCCCAACTGCCCGCTGTAGGGGTTGAATCTGATGTAGAGGTTGAATCTGATGTATGCGTTGAATCTGATGTAGGTGTTGAATTTGATGTTTAAGAGCGAGTGCTCTTATCAATTCTGCCAATCCTACCTCTGAGGCTACATGTTTGTACTGGAATGTTCTGGTCTCCTCATCTCAGCTGGCAGTCTTGCAGCCCCCAGAAGAGCCTGATTATGAAGACCATGTGACTGCTTCGTTCATATGCAACGTGTAAACTTGTACCCGACGAAAACGTTAACAGTTTCATCAAATTGTCTTCAGTACAGCTCTAATTTTTACTGTTCTATTGTCGTTCACGCCGGCTTCCTGGCCTAGAGGTTAGCGACTTTTCTCCGTAATCTCGTATACTATCATAAGTAACGTAACGACGGTGAGAATCAGCAGTGGTTCGAATCGCGTCGGTAACTTACGGGGTATGTGAGCCGGCCGCTTAGAAATCAATGGCAAACTACTGAGCGTAATCTTGCCAAGAAATCAACAATCAGCTGAAAGATGCTGATGTTGACAGCAATGCCCTGTAAAGAATATGCAAACATTTTATTTATTTATTTATTGTCGTTCACACACACACACACACACACACACGCGCGCGCGCACACACACACGCACACTCACACAACAAAATCCATTACCATAGTAGGAACTTGTGGCTATATGAAGTGCTAGAACCATCACATGCTGTAGGAACTTGTGGCTATGTGAAGTCCTAGAACCATCACATTCCGTTGGCCTGAGTACCATGAACGAATAGGTGGCCAATCTTACCCTCGCGTAGCGAACGGTGAGTGCAGGAATCGAACCCTCGTCCGACCAGGCTGGTGGCATCGTTAGCACTACTTTCTAGCAATCACACCACCGCGCCCGCTGTCATGGAGTAGACCAGGTTTGTTAACATTTAATGCGGGACCTTTTTGCAGACAGTCTGAACTTCAAAACTATATTAAAACTTCGCATATAATAGGTCACCATGGTGGTAGAACAACGGATATCTGAACATCAGGAAGCAGTTCTTTGACTGCGGACTATCTGATGCAGTCCTGTTCAGTATGCAATGGCATATCATGCAGCGACAATCAATTTCCTGTCATGGAAGTTTGCATGAAAATGTCGAGAGTCTGGGACTGTCCGGCGCCTTGGTAGGGTTTTTAAAGTGGTGGTGTTAGGATGGGCGAGAAGGGCAGGGAGAGGGCGGGGGTAGGAGATGGACGAAAGAGGAGGAGGGGGATTAACAACAGTACCAGCAGCAGAAGAAGAAGAGGAAGAAGAACGAGGAGGAGGAGATGCTAGAGCAGCAGCAGTATCAGCAGCAGCAGAAGAGAAGAAGAAGGGGGAGGATTAGGTGGTAGTGCAGCAGCAGTAACAGCACCATCAGTAGCAGCAGAAGAAGAAGAAGAAGAAGAAGAAGAAGAAGAAGAAGAAGAAGAAGAAGAAGAAGAAGAAGAAGAGTAGGCGGAAGAAGAAATAACTGACGTAATCAGCTGCCGGTAACCCTCCATCCCCTGCTTCTTGACAACTAAAACCGTAGCTAAGGGGAACGGCGGTAGGGTAGTGACCAGACACTCGCCGGAGGGCCCTGGTGGCCAAGGATCGAACTCCATCTGGACTAGTGCGAATTTTGTATAACTGACTTTCTCCTGGCATACAGGCTTTCTCACATAGAGCATAGAATAATACACGCAACACTTTTTCTCATGTCCGTCCTGTCTCGCAGTCCTGAAGCAGTCTGAGCTAACGCCGATGTTTCTCGTTAGCTCTGGTTTTAGTCCCCGTGCGCTTCGTGCGTCACGCTGACCACTGGGCATCAACTGCGTAGAAGCTGCCAGTCGGGTTATCGTCGTGCTTGTCCGTCGCCTACAGGCGATGGCGATGGAGATTCTGACACTGACATGGGCTGCCAGGTCGACCCAGCCTACACTAGCTACCAGGAAATATTTTAGAAAGTAAAGGAAAGTAAAGTCCTTCAAGAAACAAATGAAGATCGTAAACTGATTAGAGACATTAGACGTAGACATTCACAATTTTGTGGGCATGTTATGAGAAGAAATGAACTGGAGAACTTGGTGACAACTGGCAAGATCGATGGAAAGGAGGGACACTCATATCACTCAATGAGTGCCGATTGGTCTATACAAATACGGGCATAGTACGACATACCCAAATTGCCTTAAAGTATGGGAAAGAGTACTTTACTTACAACGCAAAGTATTTCATGGTAACCTCATTCTTCAGCATTGTATTATACACACTCATTATTTGGAAAACAAATCGATATCCATTGACATTTTATTTTCTGTCAGACGAAAACACTTTACGTTTTCTCAGCTTTGTGTCATGTCCATCCATCCATCATGTGCCATGCCGATAAGCGTGGGTGGTCATGTTTTACCATCTCACTCGATCACCAGAGTCGTGGATCAGCTCCGCAATTCTGTCTCGACCATGCCACGTGGCCAAGTCATTAAGGTATTTACTTCTCGGTCTTCCCCTTGGCCTCTTTCCTTCGATCTTGCCAGTTGTCTCATGTCAACTACTGCTTATAGTACGTTGCGGTGTAGGACGGGGCAAGGGTTGGTCTTCAACTTGGGAAATTAAGGCCGTTGGCTAGTGCGTCGCCAACAGCAAGTTTTTTGTATTTTTTTTTTTTTTAATGTTGCATATCCCTTACAGGACGTTGCAGTCAACACCAGCATTTTTGAGCTGCTGAAGTTATCAACGCGGCGTGAACCACTACCAATTCTCGCGCAAGTTTCGTTATTCACGAAAATATACGGGATTACGGAGAAAGACGTTAACGCAAAGGCCAAGGAGACCGGCATTAGGGTTTTCTTTTTGTCCCCGACCGAATGAAAATCCACACCTTACCAATGATTCGAACCGGTTTCCCCGAAGGAAAACCCGGCATTGTAGCCAATCGGCCAGCCGCTTTGTCTCGTCATTATCATGACAGCGTGAACGGCCAGTGTTCGCCATCACAATGATCACTACAGTAGGGGGGTGTGGGGGGTGCGGGCCGCACCGGGTGACACCATCAAGGGGTGACACCAAAATAAAAAAAATTGCAAATTTGACAAAGCAGACATAGCAAAATAACAAAAATTTAACTTTGTCCGAGTTTGTAGAAGTTCTTTATTTATGTTTTACCTGAAGTATTGAAGTTATATTGTTCAATTTGTTTTCATTCTTATGTCCTTATTAACTTTTTGACTTATTTTACAAACATTACTATATGCGATTATATATGGTACAGGAACACTCGGAAGAAGACCATGGTGAAAGTCTAGATGGGTGACACCAAGAGTTTACCGCACTGGGTGACACCAACCCCAGTGACGCCACTGCTGTGGTCTGGCCGCTAATCTGCCACAAAGGATAACCATCCAGGTATCTATCTTTTCGCCTTCCCCTGGCTCTTTTCCTCAGCAATTTCGACAATTGTCACTATTTTATTTCTCCTAATAAGGCCCCAAAAATCGTGACTGTCCACGTCTAGTTTGTCTAATCAATTTACGATTTTATTTATTTATTTATTTATTTATTTATGTTTGGACTTTTACGTTAGCTTTTTCTGTCAACCCATGGCATTCTTTGTTTTTTCCCCAGAAACCACATTTCCATTGCCGTGAGATGTTTTTCAGCTTGTCTGCTTGTTGTCCACGCTTCACATACGTACAACAAATACAACAAATAATCACGTTTGTGTGTTACGTGCACCCACAACAGAAGCAAAGAATTGTAATAATAATGTTACCTATAGAACATGTCGTAAGAACCGACTAAGGCGGTGTAGCCTTCGCAGGTGATCGCTGTATCCAAAGGCGACGTGTTGCGTTTTCCAGTTAATGAAAGGTAATGGAACAGCGCCAGTTTCACATGTCCGATTTGATGACAAAAGGCGTTGGGATAAGGTGTTTTCTCCTCACCTACCCGAGGTTCATGGTCGCCACTGTGATGAAGCGTGTCAAGGAACACACCTCGCAGACTTTGAAACTCCAAGCAAATCCCCACCATGATGGTAGAAGCTCAGCATCCGAGCATTATGTTCATGCTTATAGATATGCTCATGGTTGAAATGAATCTGCTGTTTGATTACCGGGAAGGATACATAGCCATCACCACACCCCAAACTAAAAATGTATAGAAAAAATGTAAAAATGTCCTATAAATGTTGGCAGCTTGATCCACGGGATCTACTTCTTTTTCTTTTGATGTTGCTATTGTTTATGTTGTTGTTGTTGTTGTTGTTGTTGTTGTTGTGTTGTTCTCCTCCTCCGCATCCTCCTCCTCCTCATTCTTCTTCTTCTTCTTCTTCTTCTTCTTCTTCTTCTTCTTCTTCTTCTTCTTCTTCTTCTTCTTCTTCTTCTTCTTCTTCTTATTATTATTATTATTATTATTATTATTATTCTTTTTCCACAAATAGTCAAGCCTCTCACATTTCAGTATTTCCAACTTCGATATGCATTTGTGTGAACTTTACTTACTCTAAGCAGGCTGCATTTAGGATAACGAACTCTGTCTATCCGCCTGTGATTTTCGTTCCTAAAATTTTCCAAGGTAGCGGCTTTATTGCCTACTCTTTACATTTTCCAACCACCATGAGATTTTTAACGAGTACAACTTGTACATAGGGCCTCCTGTTTTTCGCCCTCATCTGAGGGCGTTGGGTGTCCGATCTGACTCCCAGTTCGTGCAACAACAGCAGCTACCAACCGGCCAACCAACCATCACAGTAAATTACCACGCGCCGGTAAAGTAATCACAGTGTGTCGAGACCACATTTAGTGCTGTTTTACTGTTACAAGCTGGCGAATCAGTTTTCACACATTAAGTATGGAAAGCCATAGTGGCCAAGTTCTTAACTGACAGATTAGTGGATGGGTGGATCACTTCGGTGAGGCTGCTTAGATGTGGTTCCATATAAGAATGATGAAAACAAGTTGGGCAGATAAAAAGAGTAATAAATACTCTTGAAAGCAGCAACTAACTCAGGAGATCCAGTGAAGAACTCAAGCGAACCGCCCTGTTCTTGACGTGCAGGAAAAACCGCAAAGCAAACGTTGATCACTGAAGAAGCAGAAAAATGAGACAGACCCAAAGGTAAAACGAACTGATTACTTGTTTCGGAAGCAGGTAATCTACATTCATTGTCTGTCTGCCTGTTTGCTTGCCTGTATGCCCAGCTGTCTTTTTATATAGCTTTCTATCTACCTACTTACCTACCCACCTTCCTGTTTGCCTTCCCTGTATGCCTAGCTACCTACCTACCCAGCCACCCACTCACATGTCTGCCTGTCTGTCCATTGACCTTCCTACCTGCTTGTCTATTTGCACGCAAGATATGTCTGTCTGTGTGTCTGTCTGTCTGTCTGAAAGTCGTTAACCCCTTAGCCAGGGAGCCCAGCAACAATAAAGTAGAAACAATATATACGAGGAGGATTCAAATGAAAACCTTAAGCCTCCCCCCCCCCCTGAATATATTCTTAAAAAGTAAAGAACGAATGTATTATTTTTCTATGTGATCACCACTGTGTTCAATGCAAGTCTTCTAGCGCCGATAAAGTTCTTGGATTCCTGTAGAAAATAAAAAATTCTCTAGGTCGAGTGTGTGTAACCACTCATGCATATCTGATATACAACTTCATCGGACCGAAAAGTTTTGCAACTTCCTACTCCACTCATACACTTGCTAGATTGACAGGCATGTATCACAATACTGGACCTTCACTCGCTCATAAATTTATATAGGTTTCACCCCTTCACTGGTTAAAAAAAAAAAAAACGAATAACAGAACGCTTCTCCTCTTTTGTGCATGTAAAAAGTGGGATGGCCATCTTTAAACTGTCCTTATGACGTCACCGTGTTCGTCTACACCGTTATATCACGTGCTTAATACTCTTGACACCCTCAACAACAATATTGTCAGGTTACAAGACACTGGCATGGTTATTGTAATTTGTATCACACTTTTAAGGTTTTGATATGGAGTCCCCTCATATTTTACTAATCCCAGGTCCTCTGTAAGTACGGGAGCGTATGACAGAGATCTTCACTGTCTCATCCTTGACGAATGGGAAACTCCAGCTGCACCTCTAAGTGGTGGAGGGCGGGCTACAGTTGTGTGAGAAACTCCATTCTAGGATCCGGGTGTCTACCGATTTAAGTGGACAGCTCTGCATCTGAGCAGAGTAGGGCACCCACTTACCCTAAGTATATCTTCGTGGCGAAGTGGTGAAGTCGCTTGCCTTATGCTCCGAATATAGTGGATTTGTTTCCGGACGTCGTTTTTCGAATCACGTGTGGAGTTTTTCTAGGAGACTTCTGAAGGATTGTCACTTGAGCTACGGGTTTTGTGCACTGCTGAACACTTCCGGCAGGCTTCTCATTGGAAAGATACTGAGTAATATGGGATAAAACCCGGCTCAATGAAGTCGATCTTCTCGCCTAAAATCTATCCATTTCACTCACTTGTCCTGACATTTGGGAACTGTTATCAAAGGCACGTGGACGTCAAGGGGAAAACACCACACTATCTCCTCAAAGTTGTATGAATAGAAGCAGATGAGTTTCAGAGACTTTATTGTTATACTGGTTTTCTCAGTATGTGTCATTTTCTCACTTCTTTGATCACTTGTGTTTATTTAGTTCTCTCTACCAGCTCCACGTTAGTGACTCCGTCATACCACTGTAGTACTGTTGGCCACTGGCACCAGTTTATGAATGCATCTGTACTGCACCTTGCCGTCTTCACTGACGATAATTTGTTACATTGTACTTCAAAACAGGCATAATAACTACAACCCGTGGCGGTAGACCAGGAGTAGAGTTATACCTCTCCATAACACACAGCCTGGGCAGAATTGTAGAAACCATGTGTTGCCCATGCAGCATGATCCCTCTCTCGGCCTGCCTAGTTTACTCCAGAGGAAAGGTAACACCAATACGTCTGGAACAAGACAAGCTGCAGAAGCTGCCGGATCAGCAAATAAATGCTGTAACTGCCCGCCTATCTAAGCTTCGATCCTAGACCAGTTGATGAATGAATGCGTGTAGCCTACTGATCATTGCTATGGTCGCTTTCTGTGTTTATCATCCATGCCGGTGTGTGAAATGAACCTGCTACTCAGTCAGCAGAGAAATTATAATCGCGGGGGTATTAAACCCGCGGCCACGCCGACCTCTGGTTTAACATTAGAGTTAAATAATCTAAGTCTGTCGCAGTGTTTAATGTCTGTAAACTTCCACAAATAACCTAGTGCTATGAAAGCTTCTCTTGACCGTTGTATGTTTGTATTTTAATTTCTATCTGTTGCCTTATTCTAAAAGAAGAAGTCGCTGACGCTATGAAACATATGAAGAAAGGAAAAACGGCTGGGCCAGATGGAATCACAATAGAAGAATTAGAAGTATTAGGAGAATTTGGAGTAGATATATTAACCAAAATGTTGAATGATATTTACAGCAGTGGATATTTACCTAGCGACATGCTGAAATCTGTATTTATAGCTATACCAAAAAACCCAAAAGCAATTGAATGCGAAGATTTTCGTACAATTAACTTCATAAACCATGTCACTAAGCTTCTACTCAGAATTATAATCAGAAGAACAAGAAAGAAAATAAAAGTTGAAATTGGTAAAGAACAGTATGGTTTTATGGAAGGAAAGGGCACAAACAATACAATGTATATATTACGAACTCTAATAGAAAGGTCAATAGAAAAACAGAAATCATATATTTGTGCTCCATAGATTATACTAAGGCATTTGATAAAGTAAAACATGATGAACTGATTAAAATGTTAGATGATATCAACATTGATGGGAAAGATTTAAGAATAATAAAGATTATTTACTGGAACCAAGCAGCAGCTATTAAAATGGGAAATAAAGAGGGTAGTTACGAACAGATAAAGCTAGGAGTACGACAAGGGAGTGTCTTGTTGCAGGATCTCTTCTCCCTGTATAGCGAAGTAATAATGAGAGAGATCAAAGAGAAGCAAGGAATACTAATAGGAGGTTATAATATAAGCAATATACGCTATGCAGATGACCTCAGTATTAGTGGTGGATAATGAAACAGACCTACAACAATTGTTGGACATTGTAGTAACAGAGAGTGCATAGAAAGAACTCTCCTTGAATATCACGAAAACAGTAATAATGGTGATATCATAGAAAATGATGACACCAAAATGTAACATAGAAATAGAAGGGGCACTTCTTAACCAAGTGGATACTTTTAAATACCCATGGGCGCTTATAACATCAGATGGAAGATGTACAATAGAGATTAAGAACAGAATAGGGCAGGCAAAAGCCGCATTTCAGAAAATGAAGAGTATCTTATGCAATAAGACACTATCAATGCATGTAAGAAAGAGAGTGCTGAAATGCTATATAGAACCAGTTTTTTTGTATGGCAGCGAATCTTGGAATGTAAATGAATAAATTAGGAAGAACATAGAAGCAACAAAGATGTGGCTTTTGAGACGAATGTTGCGAATTCCTTGGACTGCCAGAGTAACTAATAATGATTACCTAAAGAGGGATGGTGGATATGCTTGCAGATCTACAAATTGATGGGAAAGACATTAGACTTATAAAAAACATATATTGGAAGCAACAAGCTGCCATAAAGATTGATAATGAAGTGGGACAATATCAACCTATTAAGAGAGGTGTTAGGCAGGGATGTGCAATGTCTCCAGATCTTTTTTCCCTATACAGTGAAAATATTTTCAGAAATGTAGAAGACATACATGGAATCAGCATTGGAGGACGAAACATAAATAACATTAGATATGCAGATGATACAGTATTGATTGCAGACAATGCACAGGATCTGCAACAATTAGTAGACGCGGTTGTTGTCCACAGTGAGCAGCTGGGGTTGGAATTAAATTGTAAAAAGACACTGGTTATGGTCGTCACTAGGAAGAACGAAATACCACAATGTAATATACAAGTAAATGGGGCTATTCTTCAACAAGTGAATCGGTACAATTATCTCGCAACAGTCATAACATCTGATGGGAGATGCATTGAAGAGATTAGAACAAGAATCGCCATGGCAGAAGTAGCCTTTAGCAAGATGAAAAATATTCTGACCAATAAAAAGGTGTCAATTGAAACGAGAAAGAGGGTGTTGAGAGGATACATAGAGCCTGTTCTTTTGTATGGCTGTGAAACTTGGACAATGAGCAGTCAAGCTGAAAAACATTTGATGGCTGCAGAAATGTAGTTTCTGAGGAAAATGCAAAGAATACCATGGACAGATAGAAAAACCAATGACCAAGTACTACAGGAGACAAATGAAAATCGTAGATTGATTAGAGAAATTAGACGTAGACAATCAAAATTTTTTGGACATGTTATGAGAAGAAATAGACTGGAGAACTTAGTGACAACTGGCAAGATCGAGGGGAAAAGACCAAGAGGAAGACCGAGAGGAAAATATCTGGATAGCTTGGCCACATGGCATGGACGAGACAGGAACACTGATCTGATCCACGACTCTGGCGATCGAGTGAAATGGCGAGTCACGACTGCCCACGCTTTCCGGAATGGCACATGATTGATTGATTGAAAGAGGCTAATGAAACTAGAACGTATATACAACACTAAGAAAGAGACAAACAGCTTTTTTTGGACATGTGATGAGAAGAGAAGCATTGGAGACAACTGGAAAGATGGAGGGGAAGAGAGGCTGGGGCAGACCAAGAGAAATGATGCTGGACGGACTGAGACGGTGGCATGGAGGAATATCATCATCAGAGTTGATCCAGAAAACCAAAGACCGAGATCTGTGGAGAGCCATGAACGCCTACGCCAGCTGGCAGGGCACTTGATGATAACGATGATCTGTTGCCAAGATCCGCCTACATTGCTACCTAAACAGGTATTTTGATTCCACTACTTATACACATTTTTTTATTGTTTGCGCTCGCTCGCTTTGAACTCAAACGTAGTCCATACACTGCTACTGCTTCTGATGCACTGGGCTGATTTTTGTGTGTGGATTAGCTTTCCCTATTACCAGTGCCCCTCGCCATCAGGTGAACCCACTCCAACTGCTGAGGTACTTGTTATTTACGGCAACGAGGAAAAGACAACATTTCAGCCCAACTGACCTATGTAGTGGTTGAACCCGCTACCTCGGCATCAGCACACAGGAAGTTTAAGAGCGAGCGCTTTCATCCATTCTGCCCTGCCTACCTCTACTTCAAAGATAACATTCAGAGTTAATGTAGTGGCATCCCCTTGTCTTCTGCACTCCCATGGTTAGTTTGTCGCCCTCGCCGTAGACAGAACAAGACAAGTGAGTACCCTGCTCTGATGAGGAACAAAGTAGCCCGCTGATCTCGAAAACACCATCACGTGATCAACGTTTTCTGCACTCCGTACTTTGTCTGTCTTCTACCTCAAACAAGTGCAGTCATGGAAGGCAGGACTTGTACTTCACTGAAAAGAATCCCAAATGGAAAAACGAACGGTATGTGGATAAGAAAACAACAAACCTGTGAAATAAGAAGGAAGCGACACAAGACAGACAGGAAATTGCTTGTCATTGTGTTTTTGTGCGTTTATAATCAAGATTCGAGAGAATGAAGACACGAAATTGATTTCCAGTGGTTTAAGAATGTTGCTTGTTGTTCATCGAAGATTCCGTCGTTTCTAGAACTCGCCTTGCGTGTGTAAGTTATCCATGTCGACAATTCTCCTTTACGCGTAAACAGTCAAACAAGTACTGTCGCATTTTATTCTTTCTGTTTTTACTGTTGTCTGTTCCTTTCAAACATTATAAAATAATGTAATTCAGCCTTCATCATCATCCGGTGCCTTGCCGGCTGGTGTGTGTGATATCCACAAATTGCGATCTCTGACGGAAGGGATTAATTTGTGTGTTGACTCCCTTCCATGCCATGACACAAGACTGTCGAGAATCTTCTCACGCTGTCTTCCTCCCTATCTCTCTTTCCGCAAATCTTTCCGGTTGTCACAACATGTTCCAATGTATGTCTTCTCATAACCTGTCCAAAAATTATGACTGCCTCTTTCTTATGTTTGTGATAAGTTGCCTTTGCGACTCAGTTTTCCTTAAAACGTCTTGATTGCTCATTCTGGATGTCAAATTAATTTTCAGCATTCCTCTATAAAACCACATCCCAAAGGCTTCCAGGGATTTTTTCGCCTGTTTACTAATTGTCCAGTATTCACATCGTTTGTTAAAACTGGTTCTACGTAACACTCAAGTACTCTATTTCTAACTTGCAAGGACAGTGACTTTTTGCACAAAACGTTCTTCATTTGATAAAATGCAGTTTTTGCTTGTCCTATTCTATTCTTTATCTCAGCGATGCATCTTCCATCTGTTATTGTGTTTCGTAAAGCTGTATTTGGATAATCATGCTTCGAAATGCAGCTTTACAGAACACAAGTACTGAAAACACTGCATTTCTGTAATAGTGTTCTGTAAAACTGCATTACTTTGTGTTATTGAATATTGTTTACATATCCACAGCTTTACCGCGGTTCCACTAATTTTATTCATACTTTAACTCTGTTCCTGGCCGGACATTGCGATTAACACTAGAAGTTGATATTCTAAACAATTTTACGTTCAGTAGTTTGCCATTGCTTTCTGAACGAGAAGTGAACGCCTAAGCCCAATTGGCCTGTGTGCACAATGTTTTTTATGTGTCCCGTTGCAATTTCCTGCCAGGAGTCTGCGATGTGACAGCGCCACCACAGTTTGTAGGCCTAGAACATGGAGGAGGAGGCGGCCAGTCTTTCCCTCACTGTGGTTATTGCGACGAGCCCAGGCGTCGAAGCCCCGTCCATTCGAGTTCATGCCATTTGCTAAATCGGCCAATAATTGCTTTTACATAATAACATTCAATGTTTGAAGTGGTTAAAGTACACATTACGCGGTACTGTAGCACACACTAGGGTTGATTTCGTAAAAGTGATAATCAGGGTATGTTTGCTTTAAGTAACTATTAGTATAACATAGTAGTATAATAGTAGAGTGTAATTCTAGTATAATGAAATATAGTATTTAAATTAACAACTAATGTAAAAGTAGTTTAAATAACAACTAGGGTAAAAGTTTTTAAACTAACAACTAAGGTAACAGTATTCAAAACTAACAACTAAGGTTAGTCAGTTTTTTTTTTCCTTTTTTTTCATATCTTATTTACAGGACATCGCTGTTAACGTCAGCATTTTACTGCAGTTGTTGACATCTTGGCAAGTTTACGTTCAGTAGTTTGCCATTGCTTTCTGAACGACCGGCACTCATACCAACACGTTAAAAC
This sequence comes from Cepaea hortensis, assembly GCA_963921405.1. Classification (NCBI taxonomy): domain Eukaryota; kingdom Metazoa; phylum Mollusca; class Gastropoda; order Stylommatophora; family Helicidae; genus Cepaea; species Cepaea hortensis. The sequence continues at coordinate 29,561,440 of OY992888.1, read as the reverse complement.
CCAGCGCGACATGGTTTGCTGCCAAATCGGTTGCAGCTGTGGTTCGAACGCAGGTAAGTGGTCTCACGAATTGCGTTCACAAGCTCTTAGTCACGGAGGCCTGCAGTCAGTTAGTTACAATCACAAAATAGTCGCTTGTTAAAGTTCGCAGAAGCCATCATGATTAATCTGCATAGGCCAGCTTTGTGCAAACAGAAAGACATGACAGTCAGTTTTAAATTATCATGGTTGATAATTGAAATTACTGTGCTAACATGTATATATTTCATCTTGAAGGATTTATCTAGTTACATTACTTTATGTTGTGAGATTTGTACAGTGTGTACCTGATGAGATGCAGCGAAATATCCATACATCCATCTTGTGCCATGCCGATAAGCGTGGGTCATGTTTTGCCATCTCACTCGATCACCAGAGTCATGGATCAGCTCCGTGTTCCTGTCTCGATCATGCCACGTGGCCAAGCCATCCAGATATTTACTTCTCGGTCTTCCCCTTGGTCTCTTCCCTTCGATCTTGCCAGTTGTCACCACGTTCTCCGAGTCATTTCTTTTGACAACATGCCCAAAAAATGTTGACTGTCAACGTCTAATGACTCTAATCAGTTTACGATCTTCATTCATTTCTTGTAGGACTTGTTCATTGGTTTTTCTGTCTGTCCATGGTATTCTTTGCATTTTCCTCAGAAACCACATTTCCACAAACATCAGCTGTTTTTCAACTTGACTGCTCATTGTCCACGCTTCACATCCATTCAAAAGTACAGGTTCTATGTAGCACTTCAACACTCTTTTTCTCGTTTAAATAAATCTCTTTTTATTGGTCAGAATGTTTTTCATCTTGCAAAAGGCTGCCTCAGCGAAACATGCCAGGCAATAAATCGTGTAATCTATTGTTTGTGTCTTCGTTATTCAAATTCACTACTGGAAAACATTGTTTTGATAATCTAGATAGAGTATTTTAAGTAAAAATCTACACAGAGCATTTAAAGTAACAACCTAGAAAGGGCGTTGTAGACGGTGCATTTAAAGTAACAACTGGGACAGAAGCACGTAAATAACAAGGGTAAATAACAAGGGCATACAGGAGTAAGACGAATTATTGTCTGTAACTGGAACATAATTGAAAGCATTTTATTAACCATATTTTACCATATATTTAGAATCTTCTGCCTTCGTCTGATATTATTGTTTAACCGGTCGGGCTTTGGGTTGCAAGTGTTCATTTACCCTGGTTTCGAATAAACATATTAGGTGCAACGGGTAGATGGCGTTGATAGATTAAGGTGTCCCCCTCAAGTTTATAAGGTATTGTGTTCGTTCCCAGCTGAGAGCAGTGATTTTTACCACGAACAGTTCATCATCATCATCAAGTACCATGCCAGCTGGCCTAGGAGTTAATGTCTCTCCACATATCTCGGTCTTTGGTGTCACTGCCTCTGATATGTGAATATTCATGAACACTTGGGGAGATAATGTGGGGTTTCCCCTTGCCTTCCACATCAACATGGGGGGTCTTTTAACTCTGCTTTTACAGCCATTTCCGGCTGTCAGGACAAGTGAGTGCCCTGCCCTGCTCAGCTGTAGAGTTGTCCACTTATTCTGGTGGATAATCGGTCCCTAGGGCTGCGTTTGCCACATCGTGTCGTATTTCCCATCCTCTACCACTGGGAGGTGCAGTTGGGATTTGTCTTCCTAAACTTATGGTCTCCCTGGCGTAGGAGTTAACGTCTTTGTTCGTAATCCCGTATATTTTTGTGAGTAACGCAGCTGCGTGAGACTCGGCAGCGTTTCGCGCCGGGCTGCTAACTTACGGAGTATATGAGCCGGTCGCTCCGAAAACAATGGCAAACTACTGAGCGTAATCTTGCCTAGTATACCAACAGCAGCTGAAAAATGCTGGTGTTGACTGCAACGTCCTGTAAGGGATATGCAACATAAAAAATAAAATTAAAAAAAAAAAAAAAAAATAAAGTTATGGTCCAGTACTTTTAGAGGATGAACAGTTTATACCTAGCGATAGCACACGCCACCTGATCTCTTGGGTAGTGAGATCTCAGACCTCGCCTTCTCAGAAAAGGGCGAAAAACAGGAGATCCTTTGTGCAGATGGTGTATGCTGAACATCCCACGGCGGTTAGAAATCGAGAAGAGTAGGCCGTAGAATCGATGCCCTGGCATAATTATTAGGAAAGAAAACTTACCCACGAGTAGATAGAGCCTGATAATCTTAAAGGGAATCCGTCTAGAACTCTAGAGGAAGCAAACCTTTCTGAAATGCTTGCCGATGTGAAACACGCGGAGTTGTCAGGTGCACAAGTGAGTGTGACGTACTGCCTCCCATGTAGGAGACAGAGGAGGAGGAGGGGGGGCATATGAGGAGGAGACGAAGAAGGAGAAGAAGAAGAAAAAGAAGAAGAAGAAGAAGAAGAAGAAGAAGAAGAAGAAGACTTTACTTTACTTTACTTTAAATAAAAAAGTCGCTTAAAAGTCGACAGGGACGACTTTATTGCAACGGGTTTTTATCCCATATGGCTCGGACTCTTTCCGCAGCGAGGAAAGAATCGAACCCACAACCTTCGGAGCCCGAGTCAAACGGTTTTGAACACTTGGCCACTGAGACTCCCGCTTTACTTTACTTTACTTTACTTTACTTTACTTTCTACTATATATCCAGGGGGATATGGGGAACTTCATCTGATGATCAGAAACCTCCTTTCCTGCTGGCTCCCCGGCGGAGATTTTATCACACTGCTTTACACACCTACATGGCTGCGAACCCTTCAGAAGTTGGTTACCCCGAGTTAATGTTTTTAAAAAAATTAAAACAAACGTACAAGTGAAATGTTAGTTAGGACCACTACCATTTTGTAGACCTGAGTTAGAAGAGGAATAGATCGCCAGTCTTCCCCTCTCGTAGCGAACGCCGAGAGCTGCTATGGAAACCTCGTCTGACCGCGCTAATGTTATTTTCAGCGTGATCTGTCTAACCATTACATCACATCGCAGGCTACTGAGTTAATCAATATTATACTAACCATATCACCTCTTAAGTCGAAGTGGGTTCGCCTGATGTCGAGGGACACTGCTAGTAGGGAAAGCTAATCCACATGCGAACATCAATCCTGTCGACTAGAAGTAGGTACTACGTTTTCAGTTACCGAATTTACCGGCAATTTTTTTGCGGTGACATTCGTTTTCTTGTTTTTATGTCTCCGATTTAAAGAGGTTTCGAGTACTCATTATGTTAAATTCCCCGATTATTTCAAGATCGCGTTAAAAAAGGAACCGATTACTTTATATAGTTTCTCCCACCTCGGTTTACGTTGGGCACATCTCGTGTTTCTGAAATTCGTTTCCTACACAGAAATACAGAGTTACTTTTTGAGACGTAAGTAGACCCGCAAATCACGTTTTATGTAGATGTCTGTGTTTGTTCTTAGATGCATTATTAGATCTATTATCCATTTTTACATAAATTGTGTAATTTTGGACTATTAAAGTCGGAGGGCACCTGTCAAACTAAAATGATCAACATCGCATGCTGTGAAGTGTCACGAGCTCGCCATGAGTTAACCAGATAATAATACCAACGTTTGCTTGGCGTATATTTTCTAGGCCACAACAGTCGTACTACCAGAGTAAACACAGCTGCACGGGATACATCAGGTCAGCCCATATACACATTTGGTGGTGAGTGAGGAGGAAGTGAGTGCGCTGAATCATATATCACTTTGACAAGTCATAAACATATCAGAGGGAAAACGGAAGTACTTAGCACGGAAGTAACAGTACATATGTCAATTCTGGGTTTCCGGAACATCGAGAAGATTGACGGGGTTATTGGCAACTCTTTGTTGGAACTGTACAGTAACTCTCTAGATTGTTTTGGATGTCAGAACCAGTGATGACAAATCTAACATTGAGGGAGCCAGAGGGGGGATTGATCCCTGACAGGGGATGATCTGCCAATGTGCCACCTGTGTGGGGCATAAAGGATAACGTCACGTGGCCAACTTTGGTAGTTTGCCATATAAACCCGAGTTGGGACCAACTAGGGGGACTTGAAAATGCTGTAGTCGGAGTGCCAGGGCACTGCAGTGCTTAGTGGAAATAATATCTACCGTGTGTTAATTAGTGACTTAATTTTACACGTGCCTATAATGGCAGATGTAGATATGATTGATAGGACTGCAGTAGTGCCATTTAAGGTATAACCTATTATAATATTAGTTCTAATTAATATAGACTGTGGCCTTGTTAAACTATAGTGTGATGATTAGCACTGTTAGTGGAAACTAGTTAGAGTAGAATAGTGATATTAACTCTGCTAGTTAAGAATAGATTAGTGAAGTGTTGATAAGCTTTACTAGTTGAGAATTGAGTAATGAGGGATAATTGGGATCTTCCCGTAGGTGTCCCTGGTGGGCGGGGTTCCGCATTCTGTTTGCTGATTTTTTCTTTGTCATAGCCTGATTCGGCTCTAGGTGGGTAGCTAATCTGCTCTATGACTAAGTCTAGTTAGCTAAAGATCATTAAGCAAGGTGATAGGCTTACACTCAGCCGAAAGGATCAGTGACTAGTACTATCACCAGATGTTTTGTTTCTATCCTAGGTTCCCTACCAGATCCGAGGAAACTCAACAAGTTTTAGGAAAGGTTCAAATCCAAGTCGGAAGAACACCAGTGGAACAGTCAATAAAGTTGCTTACAGAACGTAACTAAAGCTAGAAGGAAGATGATTCACCAAAGAGGGTGATGATTACTGATGCACCACACAGCATCAGACAGTAGTAACGAACTGAAAACATTAAGTCTAATAATTACATAGTGTGATATAATCTCGTGTAATAGAACACAAGACTTGATACTTGAGGCTAGATAGACACGAGGGAGGATCCAGTACAGTAACAATTAACATTAATCTGTGTACACACTACAAAGGACTTGTGCGTTTTTTTATGAACGATAGGAACGGACATTGTGTAGGGTGCAACCGGTCCATGATTAACTGTTTATACCACCGGTGTCTATTTCGGATGTTCATGAAATGGGATTACCAGAGGTCTACAGAGGCAAATCAGTATCCAGCAGGATGGTTTCGGCGCTGGGTGAGAAGTACATGTTCTGACGTAACGTGTTGTGGTCTATCCTTGCTGGGATCAGCTGACTGGGTTGTTGTCTGAGAGTCCGATTCTACACACTTTATAGAACACGTCACACATTTTCTTCACATACACGTCTCATATACGTTACACTTTTCTTTTAATAAATTAATCTTTATTAATCTTTAGAAGCAAGAGTTGTTGAGTATGTTGCGTTGGGGAAGTATGAGAAGGGGGCATAGTACGACAGTGAGAGAGTGATAGGAAAAGGTGTCCATAGGCTGATGGAGTGTGTTGGATGGAAGCTGGTGGATTCTCCAGAATATTAAGAGAAAAAAAAAATATTATAATGTGGGTGTCGAATCTCCTCACTCCAGGGACGACACTTTAAAGGAGGACACGACATGAAGTGATATTTCAATGGCGGGAAATAGCCGTTGCCTTGTCGGCGATGATTACTTAATATTGTTATTGAATATTCACAGCGATTTGCATGCCCATGGACGCGTCTTTGCATTCAACATCAATTATAGTATTTATCTGTAGGTTTTCATCACTCTACACGGTCGGGATCATTAATAATTCTTCATCTTTACGACAGGACTTCTTTTGTAAGAATACACCTACGATGGCGGCTTCGCGTTGACAAGACTGCGAGTGCCGATAAGCGCGGTCTGACGTCATCACAGCCTGATGTTGAGATTTATATATCTGAGTGTGTGTGTGTGTGTGTGTGTGTGTGTGTGTGTGTGTGTGTGTGTGTGTGTGTGTGTGTGTATACTGGAAGAGTTATCAGTCCATGAGTTAGACAGCGGCAGTGGTAATAACACTTGTCGACAGTGTAACCAAAAGTTGTGTGAGTGTGTAGGTAGGGTCACAAAAAGTGAAAAGGTCAAAATCGTTTTTTTTTCTTTCTATATGCTTATATTAAATGATAAACTGACACACACATTTTAATATCTCGGCTTATAATTGACCTACAGACTTGAATAAGGTACCGTTGGATTTTTTTTTTCAAGAGGTATCCAACTATGCATGTTATATAATTAAAAAGCAATTCAGAAAATGTTACTAAAGTGGCTAAAGAAGTTGTAGCAAGTGTATGGACTGCGCATGAAGTCAAAGCCAGCGAATGCAAAAAAAAAAAAAAATAATAATAGCTTCTCTCATTTTTGCCAATTTCTTTTTAAAAAACAGAGGTAAATAATGTTATACAAATTATTATCTCTACCTACTAATCTTCATGCGAGCATTGTGTACACAATTCTCACATATCTCTTATGCTAGAAGACCTTCCGATCCAGTAACCCTGGATTAAGAAGGCGAGAATATAATATCCACAGATTTCTTATTGTAACAATGGTTTGGACGTAATTGGTACAGAAAACACATTAGTGGACCAAGAGGAAGAACAATACTGACAATCTAGATCAGTGGTTCTCAACCTTTTTTGGCCTATTCACCCCTTCACCATATGTTCAGAATGTCACCCCCCCCCCCTTTCGTATTTCCTCCCCATAAATTCTCCCCACCCACCCCGTCCCTACATAGTATACGTAAAACTGGAAGCTAAATGTAATAACACATACTAGAACAAGTCTAGACTTCCACATAAAATGTGATTTGCGGGTCTACTTACGTTATAAAACGAATTTCAGAAGGGCGAGAAGTACAGAACCGTAAAGTATGGAGGGGAAAACAATATCAAGTAATCGGTTCTTGTATTAATGTGATCTTGAAATAATCTTTAACCCCCCCCCCCCTCCTGGAAATCCTAAAATTCCTCCCGAGGGGGGGGGGGAAATTCCCCACCGGTTGAGAATCACTGATCTAGATTCTAGAAGATCTGAAAATCGAAGAAAACTAGCTCATGAATAGGATGATGTCTCGAGAACTGAAATACTTTGGCCTGGTTAAAACGTCACAGTGATTTGGAAAGAACAACACAGAAAGGCAAGCTTCCTAAAAGAACATTCAGGGGCCTATCACCACAAAGTATGGCGTTTACAAGACTTTACAAACACCTTGGGCATGTTTGTGCCCATCTCCTATCCAAGTCTAGGACTGGTCCTCATCAATCAATCCAGAATTATCATTACCAAATGCAAGAGGCCAGATGTCACTGCAGACAGCGGAGACAATGGAAACACGAACGGGGTGAGTCATTCCGGGTCGCCACGCAAGAAATGAAGCCAGAACGAATACATCATGTTTGTCACGCGCCACAAGAGACATTGGAGATTTTAAAACCAGGTTAACATGATCCAGCTGCCTTCCCTTCTGCTTTTCACTGACATCCTTGTGTCTCTGCGTCCACTGCGGGTTGCATCTGCAAATGGCGTGTGCATTTTCGTTTACATAATTTCATTGTCTTCCTAAGTTGGTAATTAGTCAAAGATGGCGCTTTAGTAAGGGAGATCACCTATGCAAATATTGATTGAGTATAACTCGTGCGATTGTGTCCCTGTTCCGTGCGGATTAGCTTTCCATATTAACAGTGTTCCACGCCATCAGGCGAACCCTCTCCGACTTCAGAGGTACTTTAATTTACGTCCCCAAGTCAAGGACGATAGGCCAACATTTTAGTCCAACTGTCTGGTGTAAGGGTTGAACCTGTCACCTCGGCATCAGCACACCGGATGTTTAAGAACACGCATTCTTATCAATCCTCCATGCTGACCTCCCGGGCGAGTAAATCATGCGAGCGATTTATGTGATTTTGCAATTTTGTTCAGACTGCAGGAACATCCGGTCCAACAGGTGTCGTCAGTTACTGGGTGCTGAAAAAATAATGAGCAGGGGATCTGAACATTTGGGAACTAGTAGTTTGATATGCGATGAGGGTGATTTGTTGACTAACTAACTAACTGACTGACTGACTGACTGAATGACTGACTGACTGACTGACTGAATGACTGACTGAATGACTGACTGACTGACTGAATGACTGACTAAATAGGTGACTGATTGACTGACTAACTAACTAATTAACTAACTACCTGACTGACTAATTAACTAACGAATTAACTGTCTGACTGACTAAATAGCTAACTGACTGACTAACTTACTAACTGACTGACTGGCTAACTAACTAGCTGACTGACTGACTAACTGACTGACTAATTAACTAATCAACTAACTAGCTGACTGACTAATTAACTAACGAACTAACTGTTTGACTGACTAATTAGCTGGCTGACTATTTAACTTACTAACTGCCTTCCAGCCTGACTGATTAACTGACTGACTGACTGACCGACTGACTAACTAACTAACTAACTAACTAACTAACTAACTAACTAACTAACTAACTAACCAACTAACTAACTGACTGACTGACTGGCTGGCTGGCTGGCTAACTAACTAGCTGACTGACTGACTGACTAACTAACTAATTAATTAACAAGCTGTCTGACTAATTAACTAATGAACCAACTGTCTGACTGACTAATTAATTAGCTAACTGACTATTTAACTTACTAACTGCCTGCCTGTCTGGCTGACTTACTGACTGATTGACTGACTAACTAATTGACTAACTTTCTAACTAATTAACTAAACTGATTGACTAACTATCTACGTAACTAACTAACCACCTAACTGACTGACTAACTGACTGACTGATTAACTAACTAACCACCTAACTGACTGACTAACTGACTAACTGACTGACTGATTAACTAACTAACCACCTAACTGATTGACTAACTGACTGATTGATTGATTAACTAACTAACTAACGATCAGACAAGTTAGTATCTAATTAAAATAGTAGTGTGCTCCAGGTTCACGATATTCCCCTACAGGTTTTAAGTGAATAAGTCAGTATAGCTAAGCATGTTTCTTGCACTGAGTTTCATGCATCTAGCGATTTAAGCATCCGACGTCAGCTGGCGTGTGTTTGTATCTGATATTTGTAGTCAATTCTGAGTTTTCTGTAATGTCATTGCCACGCAACCATTTTAACATCTCCAATTGTTCAATGACAATCAAGATTGTGTGCTTCCAATTCTATAGATAAAATGCTTTAATCAGCAATAGTGTCGTCTTCATTGCAGCGGGTTGTATTTCATGTAGTTCGATCTCTCTCAGCAGAACAGCTAAATGATTGCAGACAGAATGAGACAGGCAGACAGACAGATAGATAGATAGATAGACAGAATAAGACAGACAGACAGGTGGCAGGCAAGCAGACAGACAGACAGGCAGACAGCAGACACACAGAGAGGCAGACAGACGGACAGACATACAGACAGATAGACAGAATGAGAGAGAGAGACAGGCAGGCAGGCAGGCTTGCAGGCAAGCAGACAGTTAGGCAGGCAGACAGACATACAGACAGATAGCCAGACAGGCAGGCAGGCATGCAGGCAGACAGATAGACAGACAGGCAGACATAGCACGAACATCCCAGCGAACCCCTTTGGCCTCCACACAAAAATACCTACTTTTGAGAACGGAGTGAAAGAGCCTGAAAGCAAACCCCAGACCCCCAAAGCGCAAGGCAGACGGCATCACCACTTGCCCACGCAGACCACCAATCCCATCACTCTCTGGCGTTTAAACCCAGAAACCCCCGGGACAGTCAAACCGCTCACAACGTACTTCTTAATAGCAGCTAATATTTCAAAAGCGCAAGCACAAAAATAAAACAGCAAAACAATGCAAAGATATACGTATGTTAGACAATTCCTTTTCACGCCACGAGGAGTACTGGGTGAATGGTGCCAGCGCCATATTTTAGACTCAATGCGCGATGCGGTCAATGTCATGCGGGCAAAATATAGTAATAAATGCATATGTAAACGTAAAAGACTCTTTTACACAACTAAAGGCCTAATGCCAATATGGTGCTGGATCTGTAATTTGTATAGAACATAGAACAAATTCACACCGGTCGTGTTTACTCCCCAGTACATTTCCTGATAACCATTTAGGCTTCGTTGACCTAGGACAGTTTTTAAAATCTGCCTCGATGAGGGTTCAAGTTCATGAACCCCAGAACGGCAGGCGAAAGTCTAGCCTCTGCGCTACGGCCGCTCCCATATGAGAATTACGGGGGGGGGGGGGGGCTCGAATGAAAACCTTCAGTGTTAGTTAGTTAGTCGACAGATCATCCTCATTGTACATCGAACCATTCAATCCATAAGTGCTCGGATCCCCTCCTCACCAAATCCCGCAGCGTGTAGCGGCTAACGACGCCAGTTCTGTGTTGGTTTATCAATCTTCTTTCGCTTCCTGCGTAGTGTTCTTGTTTGGCCACCCCTCTTTTAATTTGCTGTTCTCGCAGTCTGGCCATGGTTGTAGATTCACAGTCATCACTTGGTTCACGCAAAAGGCTTACTTCTCGTAGAGCATTCAGAATGTCAGCCTGGTCCATGGCGCGTCCGCCCTCCACAGTAGCCTCACCTGCGAGCTTGTCAGCCCGCTCATTTCCTTGTACTCCCGCATGCCCTGGCACGAAGATGAAACTATTCTTTGCCAGCCGAGACCGCTCCAGAGACAGCAACCATTCTCTTCGGATCGACCCCTCCTCTATCCTCTTGATCATGTTCATTTAGTCGCTAAGGAAACATGCCCTAGTGAATGTCTGTGTCTCGAGCCATGTTATTGCTTTACTTACTGCCATGCCTTCCATAGTCAGGCTACTTGTGGTTTCAGTGAAAGCACCAGAGTCCTCCTTGACAATTCTCCCTCCGGCCCGAGCCGTAAATGCCCATGACCTTCAGTGTGTGTGTGTGTGTGTGTGTGTGTGTGTGTGTGTGTGTGTGTGTCGTTGTGTGTGTGTCGTTGTGTGTGTGTGTCGTTGTGTGTGTGTGTGTGTGTTTGTGTGTGTGTGTGTGTGTGTGTGAAAACATTATGACAAAGTAAAGAACAAATGTATCATTTTTATTTATGTCATGTCCACTGCGATCAATGCCAGTCCCCCAGCGACGATAAAGTCTTGGATCCCCGTGGCAACAAAATTATCTGAGGTCACTACTCCGAACTCGGTGTGCCTGACCTGGTCGTAAACAGTATGTCACAGTAGTCACGCCGTTTTGAAACTTCCTACTCCACTCACACACTTGCTGGACTGACAAGCACGGATCAAAATATTGGTCTTCAATCGCCGATGAATTTCTATAGGTTTCACCCCTTCACTGATTTAAAAAAAAAAAAAAAACAGAACGCTTGTCCTCTTTGGGGCATGTCAAAAGCAGTGCGCCCATCTTTAAACTGGCCTTATGACGTCACCGTGTTCATCTGCATTCTTAATACCCTTAACAATATTGACAAGTTACAAGCAATGGCATGGTTATTGTAAATTCTATCATACTTTTAAGGTTTTCATTTAAAGCCTCCTCGTGTCTCATTTGTTTTTTCGTTGGCTTGCTTTGAACTCAAGGGTAGTCCATACACATCTTACTACTTCTACTGCCCTGGACTGATGTTCGCGTGTGGATTAGCTTTCCCTGTTCTCACTGTCCATCGCCATGTGGCGAACGCACACCGACTTCACAGGTATCTGTAATTTATGTCCCCAAGTCAAGGACGAGAAGTCAACATTTTAACATTGACAGGTTTAGGGGTTGAACCGGCTGCCTCGATATCAGCACACCGGATGTTTAAGAACGAGCACTCTTAACCAATTCTGTCAAGCTGACCTCCAGAATATCTTATTCAAGTTGTAGCTTGCGATGAAGGGAGACCACTGTTTGCAGCCAAATCAAAAGGACGAAATATTAACTATTTCACTAGTTATCTCCCGATTGTGCCTATGGAGTATTGGAATTATTGTTTCCTGCACTACTTTGTTTTTGTCAGACAGTTATCGCATTACACTACTTTGGGAATTACCATAGTCAGATTCTTGCACGGATAGGGAAACCAACGATTCCTTAGGGAGAGAAGACTGATATGAGAGCTAGCACGCACATTATCACACACATTTTTGCGCTCACACACACACAATTATATATATATATATATATATATATATATATATATATATATATATATATATATATATATATATATATATATATATATATATATATATATATATATATATATATATATATACACTAGCTGACCCGGTCCGGCTTCACCCAGCCGGCGAAGTCCATAAAGTACCATAACTTTATGAAGGAAAATCCCAACTGCACCTCCACGTGGTAGGGGATGGAAACACACCACGGTGTGGCTAACACAGCTCTGGGGACCGAGTATCCACCGGAATAAGTAGACAACTCTGCAGCTGAGCAGAGCAGGGCACTCACTTGTCCTGACAGTCGGAAATGGCTGTCAAAGGCAGAGTTAAAAGACCACCGTGTGAATGTGGAAGGCAAGGGGAAACCACCACATTATCTTCCCAAGATTTCATGAGGGCACACATTTCATAAATAGTGAACGACGTTAATGGCTGTCTTAAGACATCCTCGTCCGGTAGGGACAGTCATGAGCCACAGGTGACACCAGACCGTCATCCAGCTACTGATGGCAAAACTAAAACTATAACTAAACTAAATAAATTTAGAGTAGGAACATGGAATGTTAGGACATTAAATGAGCTAGGAAAGTTAAACAATGTTCTAAGAGAAATGGAAAACATGAAAATGAATATACTAGGCATAAGTGAGATGAGATGGAAGGGATCTGGCAAAATTATAACCGACAATCAATCAATCATGTGCCATGCCGGAAAGAGTGGGTGGTCATGACTCGCCATTTCACTCGATCACCAGAGTCGTGGATCGGCTCAGTGTTCCTGTCTCGTCCATGCCATGTGGCCAAGCCATCCAGGTATTTTCCTCTCGGTCTTCCTTTTGGTCTGTTCCCTTCGATCATGCTAGTTGTCAATAAGTTCTCCAATCCATTTCTTCTCATAACATGTCTAAAAAAATTTGACTGTCTACGTATAATTTCTCTAATCAAATTACGATTGTCGTTTGTCTCCTGTAATACTTGGTCATTGGTTTTTCTGTCTGTCCATAGTATTCTTTGCATTTTCCTCAGAAACCACATTTCTGCAGCCATCAGATGTTTTTCAGCTTGACTGATCATTGTCCAAGTTTCACATCCATACAAAAGAACAGGCTCTATGTATCCCCTCAACACTCTTTTTCTCGTTTCAATTGACATCATTTTATTGGTCAGAATGTTTTTCATCTTGCTAAAGGCTACTTTCGCCATGGCGGTTCTTCTTCTAATCTCTTCAAGGCATCTCCCATCAGATGTTATGACTGTTCCGAGATAATTGTACCGATTCACTTGTTGAAGAATGGTCCCATTTACTTGTATATTACATTGTGGTATTTCATTCTTCCTAGTGACTACCATAACCTGTGTCTGTTTACAATTTAATTCTAACCGACAAACACACAATAATTTATTCTGGAGGGGACACACATGAAAAAGGTTTAAGATTAATATTTGATGAAAAAACAGCCAAATCTATGAATGGATACTGGTGTATTTCAGATAGAGTTATAATGGTCGAAATCAAAGATAAACCAATAGATATAAATATTATACAAGTATATGCACCAACAACAAGCAGTAGTGATGAAGGAATACAACACTTTTACGATGAAATGGCAATAGCTCAAATTAGATCACAAGAAATAAAAATAATACCACTGGGAGATTTTAATGCAAAAGTAAGAAAGGGAAAAATAGAGGATATAGTGGGGAATTACGGTTTAGGTACAAGAAATGAAAGAAGAGAGAAACAAATAGAATGGGCAAATATTAATGATATGATAATTGGAAACACATGGTTTAAACACCATAAAAGACGATTATACACATGGAAAAACCCTGATATGAAAATACGCAACCAAATTGACTACATACTTATTAATACAAGATTTAGAAATGTATTAATTAATGTAAAGACAATGTCTGGTGCTGACGGTAATAATGATCATGTACCACTATGTGGACAAATAAAAGATAGATTAAAGAGAGGGAAAAATAATGGTTAAGAACTTGAGACTTGATAAAGAGGTTCTGAAAATAGATAAAGAAATCCAAGAAAAATACAGTGACTATGAAAAATAGGTACAATGTAATAGCTAAAATACAGAGTATAAATAAACAATGGGAAATGTTAGGGGACTCCATTCATCAAACTAGCAAAGAAATATTACCGGAGAGAAGCCAAAAAGCTAAGACAAAAAATGGATGAATGAAGAAATCTTAATGCTGATGGACAAAAGGAAACAGGATAAAAATGACAAACAAGAGTATGCTAAGATAAATAAAGAAATAATAGATAAATGTTTGAAGGCAACAGAAAGTTGGTTAAACAAGCAATGCAAAAAAAAAAAATTGAATTAAATTACATTAAAGATAAAAAAAAAGTATGCACAGACAAATCAGTGAGCTCACAGGAAGAAAAAATAAGAATACATACAGGGTGTTTGAAATCAAAAACAGGAAAGATATTATTAGAGAAAGGCGCTATAATGAAGAGGTGGAATGAGTATATAAGAGAATTATATAACGGAGAAAGGGAAGAATTAACAGAAGAAAGTAACTTAGAAGGCCCATCTATTCTAAAAGAAGAAGTCGCTGACGCTATGAAACGTATGAAGAAAGGAAAAACAGCTGGGCCAGATGAAATCACAATAGAAGAATTAGAAGTATTGGGAGAATTTGGGGTAGATATATTAACCAAAATGCTGAATGATATTTACAACAGTGGATATTTACCGAGCGATATGCTGAAATCTGTATTTATAGCAATACCAAAGAGACCAGGAGCAATGGAATGCGAATATTTTCGTACAACTAACCACATAAATTATGTCACTAAGCTTCTACTCAGAATTATAATGAGAAGAACAAGAAAGAAAATAAAAATGGAAATTAGTGAAGAACAGTATGGTTTTATGGAAGGAAAGGGTACAAACAATGCAATATATACATTACGGACACTAATAGAAAGATCAATAGAGAAACAGAGAGACATATATTTATGCTTCATAGATTATACTATGGCAATTTATAAAGTAAAACTGATGAGCTGATTAAAATGTTAGAAGTATCAACATTGATGGGAAAGATTTAAGAATAATAAAGGATATATACTGGAACCAAGTAGCAGCAATTAAAATGGGAAATAAAGAGGGTAGTTACGAACAGATAAAGCTAGGAGTACGACAGGGTTGTATCTTGTCACCCGATCTCTTCTCCCTAACTAGCGAAACAATAATGAGAGAGATCAAAGAGAAGCCAGGAATACCAATCGGACGATATAATATAAGCAATATACGCTATGCAGATGACACAGTATTGGTGGCGGATAATGCAACAGACCTACAACAATTGTTGGAAATTGTAGTAACAGAGAGTGCACAGAAAGGACTCTCCTTGAATATCAAGAAAACAGTAACAATGGTGATATCAAAGAAAATGGGGACACCAAAATGTTACATAGAATAGAAGGGCACTTATAACATCAGATGGAAGATGTACAACGGAGATTAAGAGCAGAATATGACAGGCAAAAGCCGCATTTCAGAAAATGAAGAGTATCTTATGCAATAAGTCGCTATCAATGAATGTAAGAAAGAGAGTGCTAAAATGCTATATAGAACCAGTTTTGCTGTATGGCAGCGAATCTTGGAATGTAAATGAACAAATTAGGAAGAACTTAGAAGCAACAGAGATGTGGTTTTTAAGTCGAATGTTGCGAGTTCCTTGGACTGCCAGAGTAACTAACAACGATTGCCTGAAAGAGGATAATGAAACTAGAACACTATATACAACAATAAGAAAGAGACAAACAGCTTTCTTTGGTCATGTGATGAGAAGAGAGGCACTGGAGAACATCGTGACAACTGGAAAGATCGAGGGGAAGAGAGGCAGAGGCAGACCAAGAGAAATGATGCTGGACGGATTGAGACGGTGGCATGGAGGAATATCATCAGCAGAGTTGATCCAGAACACCAAAGACCGAGATCTGTGGAGAGCCATGAACGACTACGCCAGCCGGCAGGGCACTTGATGATGACATCTTGACAGACGATAGTTTGTGCTTCAAAAAGGCTTAATAACTACAACCCATGGAGGTGGTGACTGTGATAGATAAGGCCAATTCGCGCTGTGAATGTTCGTCCAAAGTGGATGCATCTGAACACGTGGTCATTTCCACCATCATGCACCATCTTACGTCTCACACGCTGGGTGTGTGACTTATCTGCAATAATTTTCTCCTTTGTCTTTATTCCATTTCTGATATTTGCCCTCCATGCAACACGTTCAGCGGCGACCTGCTCCCAATGTGCATTTTCGATGCCTGTATCAATCATGTCCCGCTTACACATATCTCTGTATCGTAGTTGAAGCCGAACCTGAGATCTCCTACCCGCCTGTAATTCACCAAAAAAGATGTCCTTAGGTATTCTACCATCATCCATCCTCCTAACGTGTCCTATCCATCTAAGTCTACGAAGACTGGACATGGAATATACCGGCACACAACCTGGTCTTTCCAATACTTCAGTAATGTGAAAGATGTCAGAATAATAAAGAATATTTACTGGAACCAAGTAGCAACAATTAAAATAGGAAATAAAGAAGGCAATTATGAACAAAGAAAACTATAAGTACGACAAGGATGTGTTTTGTCACCAGATATCTTTTCCCTTTATAGCGATGTAATAATCACATAGCTCAAAGAGAAGCCGGAGTTACTAATCAGGGATTATAATATAAATAATATCCCAGGAAGGTTAACACGGTCAACAAATGCTCGCAGAAGTCGGATGTGTCGGCCTAACGGCGCCAGAACACAGGTCTGCTGTAAACAGGCACAACGCAATCACGTCCGAAAAAGCTCTGAGGATGAACGCAGAAGAAGAAGATATAAACAATATTCGCTATGCAAATATCACAGTGTTGTTGGCGGATAATGCAAAACATCTACAACAATTGTTGAACATTGTAGTAACGGAGAGTGCAAAAAAAGTCTCTCCTTGAATATCAAGAAAACAGTAACAAGTGAACCGACATCACTGCACACGGTGAATTCCCATAAGCTCTCAATTCTCATCTTCAACAGCCAGCGTAGGTAGGTAGGTAGGTAGATAGGTAGTAGATAGGTAGGTAGGTAGGTAGGTAGGTAGGTTGGTAGGTAGAACGAACGGACGAACAAAGTTTATTTTAAAAGGGTAACAAATTGGGCACGCAGGCCCGTCTTACATTCGGCCCTTTCGATCACTCATCTTTCATTCATCAAATGTGCATATTACATTAACATAGGGGGGAAAAACATTGTCAAATGGATTTTGTAAGCATAAACAATGCATATTACGCATGATACATTCACATGAGAAAGCAAAAAAAAAAAAAACATTATCAAATGAAAGTTGTAAACATAAACAGTGCATATTGCAATGTTGTGAGACACATCCCCCATCCACCCTCATATCCCTTCAGCCACTAACACATCCCCCACTCACCAAACCTCCCCCAACGCACTCACACAGAACCAGGCAAACATACATGCCGCCACCCACCCACTGATCCCCCACCTACACACATTTTCCCACCCACACACACATCCTCACACACCAAGAAGAAGAAGAAGAAGAAGAGGAAGAAGAAGAAGAAGAAGGAGGAGGAGGAGGAGGAGAAGAAGAAGAAGGAGGAGGAGGAAGAGGAGGAGGAGGAGGAGAAGAGGAGGAGGAGGAGAAGAGAAGATAGGTAGGTAGGTAGGTAGGTAGGTAGGTTGTTTGGTTGGTTGGTTGGTAGACAGATGGACGGACGAACTGACGGACGGACGGACGCACAAACAGGAAGCTCAACTTTCTAAGAAACCCCCTCTTTATTGCTGTGATATCAACACGGCGCTCATTGTTCCTCACCTGGCTGCCTCGCTTCCTGCTGTTGTTCTCAGGAATAATATCTGTCACAGTGCGATATGGCCACAATCGATTCTTGATGCAGTAAGAGTCGAAGCGACAGTAATCCTCCTCTGTACAGGCCTCGACTTACTGCCTGCCACTGGCTGTCTGCCATCATTGACTGCCAGTTGCCGTCTGCCATCATTTACTGGCAGTTGTCGTCTGCCATCACTCCTGCAATGTTTGATTAAGGCCCGCGGAATGTCGTCGACCCAGGGCGCGATCGTGATTGTTGTTTGTTGACCTTCGCTGGGAATAAGTACTTCGAGTAGATGACAAAGATGAACTGATGGCATTTTGTAAGTTTATTTTATCTTTGTGTGTGTGTGTGTGTGCGCGCGCGCGTGCGTGCGTGTGTGCGTGTGTGTGTGTGTGCTTGTCTATTTTTGCATATAGTACATACAGAGGTAAGGGGACCGTAATTAAAAGAACCGTCTCCCTGGCCTAGAGGTTAACGTCTTTCTCCGTAATGTCGTATATTCTCGTGAGTAACGTAACCTGTGCGTGAAATCGGTAGCGGTTCTCGCCGAGTTTGTAACTTACGGGGTATGTGAGCCGGTCGCTCAGAAAGCAATGGCAAACTACTGAGCGTAATCTTGCCTACTATATCAACAGCAGCTGGTAAATGCTGATGTTGACTGCAACGTCCTGTAAGGGATATGAAAAAAAAAATTAAAAGAAATAGGTGTAACAATTAAGATGTTCAACTGATAATGACATGAGCTCCCTGAGGTAGGAGTCCGATTCCTGCTCTTTTTGTTCGTTACTGGAGGAAATAAAGGCTGGTAACCTATTTCTCCGTGCACTAAAGCCAAAATAATATGATGGTCCTAACATTTCTCATACGTAGAACATATTAAAAAATAGGTTGATCACCTATTTCTCCGTGCGTTAAAGCCTAAAGTTTGGTGATCCTAACATTTCTCATACCTACAACAGACTAAAAAAATGTTGCTCGCCTATTTCTCCGTGCACTAGAGGCTACAATGTGATAGTCTTAACTCTTTTCACACCTACAATAGACTCAAAAAAAAAAGGTTGGTCACTTATTTCTCCGTGCACTAAAGCTTAAAATACAAGTATGATTACCCTAACACTTTTCATACGTACAACAGACTATTAAAAAAAATGGTTGATCACCTATTTCTCAGTGCACTAAAGCCTCACCTAATTCTCAGTGCACTAAAGCCTCACCTATTCTCAGTGCACTAAAGCCTCAAATATGATAATCCTAACACTTTTCATACCCACAACAGACTAAAAAGAAAGGTTGATCACCTATTTCTCCGTGCACTAAATCCTACAATGTGATGATCCTAACATTTCTCATACCTTTTGTTTTTAAAGTCCCTTACATGACACTGCAGTCAACACCAGCATTTTTTAAAGCTGCTGTTGATGTTCTTGGCAAGATTACACTCAGTAGTTTGCCATTGCATTCTGAGCGACCGGTTCACATACCCCTAAGTAACCAACACAACGCGATCCGCTGCCGAATCTCGCGCAGCTGTGTTCCTCACGTGGATATATGAGATTACGGAGAAAATCTTTAACCCCTTCGCTAGTGAGACCAGCTCTCATACCTACACTAGACTAAAAAAAAGGTTGATCACCTATTTCTCAGTGCACTAAAGCCTAGAGTTTGATGGTACTAACACTTCTCCTACCTACCACAGATTCCTGTTACTTGACTTGTTTTTGATTATTGTAACATTAAAAAGTTAGTTGCATATCCTTTACAGAACGTCGCAGTCAACTCTAGGATTTTTTTCCTTTTTGTGATCTATTGGCAAGTTTACGTTCAGTAGTTTGCCATTGCTTTCTGAGCGACCGGCTCACATACTCCAGAAGTCACCAACGCGGGGAGAACCGCTACTGATTCTCGCGCGCTGCGTTAACCCACGTGGATATACGGGATTACGGAGAAAGTCGTTTAACACCTAGACTAGGGAGACCGACAATGGCAAACTACTGAATGCACATTTGCCTATTACGTCACAAACTGCCAATACATGCTGGGGTTAATTGCCAAGTCCTGGAAAGAACATACAACTAACAAGACAGATACTCCTTTGGGATGTAAAGTGCTAGACCTTCACATATTCCAGGCCACAGGATAGAGAAATAAGGTGTTCAGCTCTTTCCTAGCATCCCGTTCGCTACCAGATAACCTCTGGATAATTCAACAATTGTCTGGTGCCCATTTTTTGAGCGAGGGTGAGTACTGGTGCCGTAATTAACATTTCGTACGCCTCAAGGCACAGTGGGTATATGGTGCTAAACCCATAATTGTATAGACCAATAGGACTGGGTGCGTGATGTGGTCTATACCCTGTCGGCCGCCTTTACTTCCCAAGGTATATCCTAGAGCCCCTTTTAGGCTGTGTCGAACTCTGAACCCAGGTTAATTAAATAAAATTCCTTCGCGATGCCGATTCGAACACAAGATCATCGAGTCGGGAGGCGAACGTCTAGCATTTATGCCACCGTGGCTCTTCCGTGCTGATCTGGTAGGGAAAATATGCTTCAGCCACTGGTGGGGTTTGAACCCATACCACTGCTTTGACAGGCAAATGTACTAACCAATATGCCATATAAGCTAATCATAGTCAGAACTGCCTTCCTTATTTGATACGAGTAAGGATATTTCGGCTCGAGGAAGCCACGTTTTATTTAATAATGAATATGGGGTTGAGGGGAGCTGTGTCTGAGAAGTTAGGGCATACTTCTAAAGTTCTGAAGGAACCGGTTCGATGCCAGCACAGGGCTACGAATTTTCCCCAAAACCAATGGTATATAATGATATCACACGCTCCCTTGATCACTTGGGTAGTAGATCGGATAGCCAGCCTTCTCTGGAATAATGTGAAGAAACAGCAGGGCCTGTCTGCAGGTCGTGCACATTAAAAATCCTACTGAAGTTGGAAACCGCAAAGAGTAGGCCGTAAGCCCTGTGGAAAAATTGTTAGGCAAGAAAACCTACCCACGGGAAGGTAAAACTCTATAACTTGGATAGAATCTGTTGAGAGGAAGGGAACATTACACAAATACATGCCTAACACACTTAACTTTATCTCTTATCTTCTCATCATGTTCCTCTTGTACCTGGCGGTGTCGGGGTGAAGTATAAACAGCGGGAGAGTGCCCGTTTATGGGCTTTATATATCGATATTCCCGTGGACTCTGCTATTCCCCCGTCCATCGTTTACGTGGTCGACCTCTTCCCCTGCTTCAATTCGGTATATACATCATTGCTTGTTGTGGTACACTGTTAGTTGGTAATCTACTTGCAGGGCCAAACCATTTGACTTACTGCCTTCTAATAAAATCTTTGAGGTGTAAAATAAGCTATTCTCAATCCCCTCGACAGAGAAAGGAAGAAGAACACTGAATGTAAGAATCGACATTCCCGCACTCCATACATTCACACACGTCCTGAGTTCCCTTCTTCAAAGGCCACTGAAGAGTTCCCCTGTCGATTATTCCGGTAGCAGTTTGATTAAACGTCCGCCTAACTTTTCCTGTTCACACTTTTAGCTCATATAAAAATGTCAGGGAACCCAAATGGCCATCGACTTAGCATGCGAAATACATTTACGCGCTGTGATCGCCACTTATAGAATTATAGTAAAGATGTAAATATCAGACACGCCCGGGATTCGTCGCTTTTTGCGGAAGGTTCAAATCCAGATTGTTTACTTTTTTTCAATTTGCTGCTCACACGCTTTGAAATCAAACGTAGTTCATACACGTGCTACTACTTATAGTGCACTGGAGTGGTTTTTGCGTGTGGATTAGCTTTCTCTATTACCAGTGTCCCTCCCCATCAGGCGAACCAACTCCAACTTCAGAGGTAATTATAATTTACGTCCCCAAGTCTAGGGATGAGAAGTCAACATTTTAGTCCATCTAAACGGTTGAGTTGAGTTAAGAACCGACATACTCAGAACATTCCCACACGTGCTCCGTCCCCTCGTTCAACAGCCAGTGAAGGGTCATACTACTAATCGTTCCGCCCGCTATCCATCTAACCGGTATAGGGGTTGAACCCATTTCCTCGGCATCAGCACAGCGGATATTTAAGAACGAGCGCTCTTAGCCATGGTGTTCTCCTAAATCCAGGAGATAATTTCCAACTGGTGTACTGTCTTAAAGTGTCATCCCACGCGTAATAAGTTCAAGATAAACTAAACACACCGGTCAAGAGATCACGACAACTAGATCTCAACATTCGCAGGGGACAGACACAGATAGTGAGATTCAACAACACAGGTAACAACCCGATCTCTCTTGGCGAAACCTCACATCAAGAGGCGGAAGCATACACCAATTTGGGAAGCAATGTGGACACAAATAGAGGAACAGATAGTGATATAAAAATAAGAACGCAATAGGCAAGAGGGGCTTTCATACCTAAGTTAAAAGTGTAGGGAATTTGTAGAAGTCAAATGAAATTTAAACTGAGCACCAAACTTAGGATACTTATCTTCAAAATTAAATCGGTGCTGGTGCAATAAGGAGAACAATTAAAATAATTACTAATAAACTAAAAACATGCATTAACAGGTGGCTGGGCAGAATAGTGGAGCTAAAATGGTATAACAAAATCACAAATTTAGACTCACGGAGAGGACTAAACGAATTCCTATGAATCAAGAGGTGGGGAAAAGACGCTGGACTGGATAGGACACACACTGAGGAAATCTTAGGATATTAGAACCAGACACTTCCTTGTGGTTCGGTTGAGGACCTGTGCCCCAGTGGAAGATAACAAAGAAACTACCTTGCACGTCGTAAGATGCGACCAAGGAGGGTTGGCTTGAGACTGGATATCTCATCCTGTAGAAAGTATTGTGAAATATCCATCTAATTATGATCAAGTGAACTTCAAGCTTGGCCTGAGTTTGTTCAAGGCCTAAGCTCTATTCGGACTTGAAAGCCTAAAAAAGACGAAACAAGAAGTTTGTCATCTAACTTAAACCTCTTTCTTATTCTTATTCTCATTTCATCTTGTTCCTCTTGTACCTTGCGATGTTGAGGTGAAGCATAAACAGCGGGAGAGTGCCCGTTTAGGGGCTTCATAAATCGAGATTCCCATGGACTCTTATTCCCACTGTCCTTCGTTTACACGTCGGCCTCTTCTTCTGGTTCCATTTGGTCTGTTCATCATTGCTTGCTGTGGTATACTGTAAGTTGGTAGCCTAGTTATGTGACCGAACCATTTAACTTGCTTTCTAATGAAATTTAGCGCTTCTATACCCCCTACCCCCCACCCACATCCCCACTTTAGTCTTGATTTCATCATTTCTGATTTTCCTTCTTCATTGAGTATTCTTCTCAGTATCAATCTCATTCCCGTTGTTGTAACACTTCTCTGTTTTTGTAATTGTTCAGGTTTGGCATTGGTAGCATAGAGTTGGTAGGAAGATTGTACTGCAGAGTGCTTCTGAAGTGTCTACTGATACATGTTTGTTCTTTAGTATTAGTGCCATTCGTCCAATGAATTGATTTTCCTTATATGCATCTATTTCCGATCAAGTTTTCTAATTTACCCTTGACGATATTATATTACCTAAGTACTTGAAGCTCGTTACCTTTTAGATTAATCTTTGTTTATTTCCCCCTTTTCTTTGGTTATAGTCATTACCTCTGCTTTGCTTTTGCTAATTTTCATGTTATGCTCCTTACACACTTCGTTTAGACTATTTATGTGGACATGTAATTCTGCCTCTGATTTTGCTATTAGTGCTTGATCGTCCGCAAATAAGTGTTCTTTAATGGTGTAATTTGCCGCTGAATCACCTTCTGTGTTCTGTTCTTCATGAAGTATTGTTGCGGTCTCTGTTTGGCTATTCTATTTACATATACTTCTTTTTCCTTTAATGTGTGCCAGTCGACACCTGTGAATTTATTCTCGTTACCTGTGAATTTATTCTCGATGCCTGTGAATTTATTCTCGACACCTGTGAATTTATTCTCATGCTATTTTAATGGCCCCAGACTTTCCCCATCAATTAGTACTTGTTTCATATAAAATGTTTCCTTCCATGCACTTTCATTTAGTGTTCAAGAGTTCGGGTCAGTTATTTGCAGGTACAGATCGATACAAATGAATGTATTTCTCATGTTGCTTCCATGGCCTCGGGGATTCCGCAGAAATTGATATTTTTCTGTATGTGCTGTTTGTTCTCCCAAAGTCACTTTCATGGCGGTGAAAGCTATTAATTAAACAGTAGTTACCAATCCACCATCACCATCATCATCATCATCATCATCACAACTACTAGCAATACCACCACCACTACCACTACCACTACCACTACCACCACCACTACCACCACTACCACCATCACCACCACCACAACCACCACCACCACCATCATCATCATTATCATCATCACAATCACCACCAATACCACCACCACCACCACCACCATCATCATCATCATCATCATCATCATCATCATCATCATCATCATCATCACAACCACCACCACCACCACCACCACCACCACCACCACCACCACCACCACCATCATCATCACCATCACCATCATCATCATCATCATCACAACCACCACCAATACCACCACCACCAATAACACCACCACCACCAATACCACCACCACCACCACCGCCATCATCATCATCATCATCATCATCATCATCATCATCATCATCATCATCATCACCACCACCACCACTACCACCACCACTACCACAACCAATACCACCACCACCAATACCACCACCACCACCAATACCACCACCACCACCACCGCCATCATCATCATCATCATCATCATCATCACCACCACCACCACTACCACCACCACTACCACAACCAATACCACCACCACCACTACCACCATCACCACCACCGTCGTCGTCGTCGTCGTCAGCAAGCTGTGGTAGTACATCAACTATTGCGCTTGTATTTCCGACCCAATGATCAAGTGCCATGCAGACCGTCTTTACTTCCCAGACAATGTCCTGGACCCCTTCTAGGCTGGGTCGACCTGAGATCCCAGGTCAAAGAGACAAAATCTTCGCCTCTAAGGGGATTTGAACTCAAGACTTCCTGGCTGGCGATGTCAATTACCTGTCATATACTGCCTATAGTACCATGCAGTGTAGGACAGGGGGTCTTGTGCCTGAGGAACTAAGTCCAACTGGCTAGTGCAGTCTCAGCGAACTGTGCAGGTTAGGGGTTTCTTTTTGCCCCTGACAAAAAAAAAAAAAAATCCACATCTTACCAAGGATTCGAACCATGCATTGTAGCCACGCGGCTAGCATCTCCTCGTCAATTACCTTATGAGTAAACTACATGACAAACTTAAACAAAGATCAGCCTCGTTGAATTTCGCTTGGGAATTAAATTAGTAATCCCGGGAAGGTTAACCCGGTCAACAAATGCCCGCAGAAGTAGGATGTGTCGGTCTAACGGCGCAAGAACGCAGCTTTGCTGTAAAAAGGCACAACGCAATCACGTCCGGATGAACGCAAAAGAAGAAGAAGAAATTAGTAATTATTGATTGACGTGAGCTGCCGCACGCAACGGCTAGTACACTTGACTATAGGTGGATGGCCATGTGTTTGAACCTCCGTCGTAGCCAGGCGACCATGTGTTGGAGGCGGGCATATCTTGAAAGTAGACTTTGGTTCCCAGGTCGACCCAACCTCCATCCATCCATCATGTGCCATGCCGGTAAGCGTGGGCGGCCATTTCACTCGTTTACCAAAGTCGTGGATCAGTTCAGTGTTCCTGTCTCAGTCATGCCACGTGGCCAAGACATCCAGGTATTTACTTCTCTGTCTTCCTCTTGTTCTCTTCCCCTCGATCTTGCCAGTTGTCACCAAGTTTGCCAATGTATTTCTTTTCATAACATGTCCAAAACGTTTTGACTGTCTGCGTCTAATTTCTCTAACCAGTGTACGATTTTCATTTGTTATCTGTAATTAGGCGAATCATGAAACTATGTAACTTTAAAGAAGGTAGTTTGCCGTTGCTTTCCTTCCTGGCAGTGATCATACTGGCCGAGGACCGTAGCCATTGTCTCGTGAAAAAGATCTTCTGCCTACCGTCGCGAAACTTGAGACCATAACCAACAACTATCTGCGGACTGCCCTCAAAATTTCATCCACCACCTACCTTCCTTTGGTTTCTTGTGAACAACTTCCAAAAACGAATACGAAATAACACCACATCTTCCACAGAAATACACTAAAACGAGCATCCCCTGAAGAAGGAACGTTATTTCGACGCCATTTTACCGGAAATGGGAACAAAAATATTCTGGGAAGTAAAGATAGTCGGAGCGATATCCACCATATCACCCATCGAGTGTCGATTGGTCTATTAAAACAGGGCTAGCACCATATCACCCATCGAGTGTCGATTGGTCTATTAAAACAAGGCTAGCAACATATCACCCATCGAGTGTCAATTGGTCTATTAAAACAGGGCTAGCACCATATCACCCATCGAGTGTCGATTGGTCTATTAAAACAAGGCTAGCAACATATCACCCATCGAGTGTCAATTGGTCTATTAAAACAGGGCTAGCACCATATCACCCATCGAGTGTCAATTGGTCTATTAAAACAGGGCTAGCAACATATCACCCATCGAGTGTCAATTGGTCTATTAAAACAGGGCTAGCACCATATCACCCATCGAGTGTCGATTGGTCTATTAAAACAAGGCTAGCAACATATCACCCATCGAGTGTCAATTGGTCTATTAAAACAGGGCTAGCACCATATCACCCATCGAGTGTCGATTGGTCTATTAAAACAAGGCTAGCAACATATCACCCATCGAGTGTCGATTGGTCTATTAAAACAAGGCTAGCAACATAAAGCCGTGGGAAGATTAATTGTCTTAAGCGACTTCCCGTATCTGCCGTGGGCTTATATATCGCCGAAATGTTAATCATAACTGTGAAGTCATAACTGTGAAATACGCATGCTTCCCATTTCCCGCCATTAATTTTTATTTGGTCCAAATCTACTTTTTCTTTGGCACATAATCAGTTAGTTTCTATGGCACACCGCGCGTCCATGAAGTTAGTGAAAGTAAAGGACCCTTATAAGCACCATAGTCGCATTGTGTATATCGTGCTAGACCCGCCGGCTCTTGATGGTGGTGTACTCAGTTTCACGCCGTTAATCTTTATTTTCTAATGCTCAGTTTCATGCCGTTAATCTTTATTTTCTAATGCTCAGTTTCATGCCGTTAATCTTTATTTTCTAATGCTCAGTTTCGTGCCGTTAATCTTTATTTTCTAATGTTCAGTTTCATGCCGTTAATCTTTATTTTCTAATGCCCAGTTTCATGCCGTTAATCTTTATTTTCTAATGCTCAGTTTCATGCCGTTAATCTTTATTTTCTAATGCTCAGTTTCATGCCGTTAATCTTTATTTTCTAATGCTGAGTGTCATGCCGTTAATCTTTATTTTCTAATGCTCAGTTTCACGCCGTTAATCTTTATTTTCGAAAGCTCAGTCTCACGCCGTTAATCTTTATTTTCTAATGTTCAGTTCCACGCCGTTAATCTTAATATTCTAAGAAATTTCCTGTTACCCATGTTATATTGGGTCGACCTGGAAGCCCAGTTCAATAAATAAAATAATAATAAAAAAAAAAAAAAAAAAAATTCGTCCCGAAGCGGATTCGAACCTCAGACCACTGTGGCGAGATTCTAGCGAGATTCTAGCCAGCACGCTATCGCGGCTTGTGTTGTCTCCAAAATACGGAAACGTCACCCTTAAGGGACAACGATACTTCTACTTTCCTTTCTTCAGGTGCATTTCTTTTAGAAGAAATTAGCAATCATGGCTATGCAATACTTTCTGTAGTGTGATATTTTAATGTAGTTGGTGTTCTTTGCATTATTATCCGTTGTCTTGATGTTTACACTTTCCTCACATTGTGAAATGCATGTTCAGAAAAATGACCTGTGCGTGCCGTTGGTTTGTGGGGACTGCTATCTTTTCATCTTGTATACTTTTCACATGGGACAGTGGGAAGCATTTTGTGTGGTATTGACTGGCACAGGAATGGAGTGTCATCGGGTGACCATTTGTCGTGAAGTTGGAGCTGCAACTAACAACTAGCTTTCCTTTATTTTGCTAGGATATACTGATCTTACTCGATTAGATATCTGTTTATGCAGACACATGCCTGCACGTTTATGTACGTATATACATATCTAGAGCAATTTGGTTTTGCGGCGCCAGAATCTCGTCGTCGCCCATTCTCCTGTTAGTTATAACTGTTCTGCCACGTGAAGACCAGGAGTAGGACCTTTGCTGCTATAAATGATGGAACACAAGCCATTAGGGTATTTTGCAAGGTTGGGGGGGGGGGGGGCATTTCCAATTATGGTCCCTTGGCTATAATAGCAATTTCGAGCCCATAATCGGGATAAGAAAACAAACTTGATTTGAGGCTCCAGTGGTCGTGTGAGATGGCAAACTATGAACCCCTAACTATATTTTATCAGATTGGTGCGAACTCGGGAAGACTAACCGGTCAACAAACGCCCGCAGAAGTCGGATGTATCAGACTAAGGGCGCAAATAAAACTGGCACAAGGCAAAAACGTCCCAGTGGGAGTGTAATGTCTTTCGAAGCACCCGGGAAGGTTAACCCGGTCAACAAACACCCGCAGAAAGTCCGAACCGACAGCTCGCTGAGTGGATGTCGTCTGCAGACTGACCGTTCCTGGATTGCGTGGGGGAGCGGCCAGTAGCGAACGAAACGCCCAATATACGGAAGTGAGGAGGTGAGGTAGTCATTCGCAGGACGTGACGATTCCTTGGGTGAGCCCAGTACCAGAACGCCATATGTCGGCTCTGCAATTGTGGAAGCCTCCTTGAATGGCGGGGAATGCCCATATTCTGCCCCTGCCTTCCCTTGAGGGTTGACCGTGAGGTCTTTGGTCGTTCTTCTTCTTCTTCTTCTTCGTTCATCCGGAGTTTTTTTTCGGATGTGATTGCGTTGTGCCTGTTTACAGCAGAGCTGCGTTCTTGCGCCGTTAGGCCGACACATCCGACTTCTGCGGGCATTTGTTGACCGGGTTAACCTTCCCGGGGGTTTCTTAGGACGTTTGACTCTCACTGTTGTGGTGTTATCCCCCATCCCAGCTGGTCCATATAGAACAGCCAAAGATCCTGGTCAGCCCTCAAGGGAAGGCAGGGGCAGACCATGGGCATTCCCCGCCATCCAAGGAGGCTTCCATACTTGCAGAGCCGATACATAGCGCTCTGGTACTGGGCTCACCCAAGGAATCGTCACGTCCTGCACATGGCTGCTTAGCCTCACTTCCGTATATTGGGCCTTCCGTTCACCATAGGCTGTTCTTCCGGAAACCAGAAGTATGCAGTCTGCAGATGACATCCACACAGTGAGCTTTCGATTCGGACTTTCCACGTAATGGATTTGCTATCCAAGCAATATTCCATTTCATGCCACTAGGACACTTTTCCACCTTTTATGAAGCCCACACAATGGGCTTTTGATTCGGACTTTCCACGTAATGGATTTGCTATCCAAGCAATATTCCATTTCGTGCCACTAGGACACTTTTCCACCTTTTATGAAGCCCACACAGCGAGCTTTCAATTTGGACTTTCCACATAATGGATTTGCTATCCAAGCAATATTCCATTTCATGCCTCTGGGTCTTCATGCACCTTTAAATGTCAACCTGTATGTAGTTAAAGTAAGCTGCGGTCAACTTGAGCTTGTTGATATCTCCATAGAGCTTGTCCTCAAATGAAGCAGGTGTGGGCCAAAATATCTTTCTCTGTTCTGCATACGTTGGGCAATCCTGCAGCAAATGTTTTGCTGTCATTTTTCCAGTTCTACAATTACATTCATCAGTATCTCCTATCTTTAGTTTATTGAACAAGTGGTATTTCAGCCTGTTATGTCCTGTGCGGAGTCTGAAGATTGCTACTTGTTCTCTTCGGTCGAGTTTGTAATATGCATCATCCTTCTGATGGCCTGGATGCTCAGATTCCCATTTGGTTCTATAAGTGCTTTTTATCAACCTCTTTGCCTCATTATAGGTTATGTCTATGTCAGGCTGTGGTAGTCGTCCGCCCTCTTTTGCCAGTCTGTCAGCCTCTTCGTTTCCAGGTATACTGCAATGTGATGGGATCCACTGTATTACAACTTTTTTGGATTTCTGGCATAGACCATGGAGTGCTGCTCTTAGGTCAGTTAGTTCTGTGCTGTTATTGCTCTTGAGTATTGAGACAGCTGACTTTGCATCTGTGAAGATAGCTATTTGCTTCTCTTTATTTTCCTCCATCAGGAGCATTTCTGCTGCAGTTTTCAAAGCCTCTACCTCCGCTTTGAAGTTACTTGAAAATTTTCCAGTTGCCATTGAATGTGTTTTTTTCACTCCATTTTTTAAATTTAGGAGAATTCCTCCTCCTCCATTCTCTATTGAATTTTTGGCTGATCCATCTGTATATGCATGGGTCCAATTTCTGCTTGGGTAATGTTCTTTTATGTAGTTTAGGGTTATTTCTCTTCTTTCGGTTTCATGCTGAGTGTTCTTTTTCTCAATACCAGGAATGTTTTCTATCATCTCAGGCAGTTGCTGCTGTCTCCAAGCTGGGAAGTTGTGTGCATTGTGTATGGGCTTGACTGTTGATATGTTAAGTATAGGATCTGCCCTAATCCTTCGTTTTGCAGTTTCTACAAAGTTGCTACGCTTCAGTCTTCCCTTTCCAAAACCATTAAATCTGTTGTACATAGGGTGGTCTGTCAATCTTCTAAATTTTTCTGCTTGTTGCTGGGCTCTGCTATCTCTTCTATCCTGCATTGGTTGTAAACAAGTGATCTTTTCTAGTTCATTAATAGGCGTTGTCTTCAGGCTTCCAGTTATGATTCGCATTCCTTTGTTTTGGACTCTACTTATTTTGTTAAAGTTTGACTTAGCTGCTGTTGCCCAAGCTGCAATGCCATATTCCAGTACTGGCCTCACCCGTCCAGTATATAACTTCTTGAGAACTTTCTCATCTGCTCCCCACGTTGTACCAGCAAGCTTTTTCATGATTGCCATTCTCTGCCTTGCTCTTGTTCGATTTTTCTCAACCTGTGTCTTCCATGTCAGGCGACGATCAAAGGTGACTCCTAGATAGTTTGGATTTTCTTCATGGCGCAATATTTTTCCATTCAATACCAGATTAGGTTGCTGAGGTTTATTTGAGAGGGAGAACACTGTGCATGTTGTTTTCTCCTCACTTATCTTCACTAGCCATGATTTTGACCAGTCCTCTAGCGCTAATAAGGCTTGCTGTATTCTGCTGTTAGCTGTACTAATATATTCTTCAGATGTCCATATGGCTAGGTCATCTGCAAAGGATGATGTGTGTACTCTGGCTGGAAAATTTTCTGTGATGTCATTTATATATGCTAGGAATAATGTTGGTGAAAGAACTCCTCCTTGGGGGACACCTTGCTCCAGCAGCATCATTTTGCTTGTTTGTCCTTGTACTTTTGTCCTGGCAGTTCTGTTCTCAAGGTAGTGGCTGATCCATTTATACATTTTTCCACAAACATGCATGTTTTGCAGTTTTACTTTCAGTCCTTCCTTCCATACTTTATCAAATGCTTTTTCTAAATCTATCCAGACTGCTAGTGTGTGCTTTTTCTCTTGGAAGGCATCCTCTATTTCCTGAGCTATATAGGTTATTTGATCTTCAGTGGATCTGTATTTTCTGAATCCTGCTTGGTGTGGTGTTAAGAGTTTGTTTTCTTCCAGATGCCATGTTAGCCTGCCATTGATAATGCGTTCCATTAATTTTCCTACACAGCTAAGTAGACTGATAGGTCGATAGCCATTTGGTTCTTCCAGGTCTTTTCCTTTCTTTGGGACTGGTATTAGTATAGCTTCCTTCCATGCCTGTGGGACTATTCCTCTCTTCCAGCTGTTATTTAGGACTGCTAGTAGTTTCTTCTTTGCCTTGGTGCCTAGTCCTATTAGCATTTCATTTGTGATTCCATCCTTTCCTGGTGATTTCTTCTTTTTTAGGGTAATCATTGCCTGTTCCATTTCTTCCATTGTTAGATTTGCCATCATATATTCTGCTGCTGTCTCTGTATTTCTATGATGTATCTGTTTGTCTTTGATTGCTTTTTTCTGTTCGGTTGTAATATCAATGTGGTTTGCATTTGCATAGTGTTCCATTAGTGCATTTGCAGCCTTTTTGCCTGTAAGCAAGGCATTTCCTTGTTTAATTGTTATTTGTTTGTTTCTAGGTCCTTCATTGTTCATGGCTTTCACTAGTTTCCATAGTTTGTTTCCATCCCTGTCAAAATTCAGGTTTTCTGTTTTTTCCCTCCAACAATCTCTTGTTGTTTGATTTACTGTTCTTTTATATTTTGCTGAGATGGCTTTGAGAGAGATGTTTGCTTCAATTGTTTGTTCTCTCTCTGCTGTCTTCCTGGCATCTTCAACTTTGTCCTCCAAACTTTGTAGTTCTTCAGTCCAGTATGGTTTGTAATTTTTCCTCGCTCCTCTTGGAATGGACTCAGTGGCTGCCTGTATTATCTCTCTGTTTAGACTTTCCACCATTTGCTTTATGTTGCCATATCGTGTATTTATGTTTTCACAATATTTGTCTGTTAGTATGGCAAATCTGTCCCAATCTGCTCGTTTGTAATTCCAGCGGGGCAAGGGCTTTTGCTCCTGTGGAACATACTCCATATTCATTTCAAGCTTGATTGGTCTGTGGTCACTACCTGCTAATTGGTCCAGCACATGGCGATCGATTTTGTGGAGGATGTCTCCTGTGCAGAAAGCTAAGTCTGGAGTAGAAGTGGTAAGCCATCTTCTGGAGTAGAAGCTCGGTGTGTCATCCGCTTTGTTGAGTAGATGGAGATTTGAGTCTATTTCCCAGTCCTCCAATTCATCTCCTCTTTTGTCAGTATCTGGGTATCCCCATCTTTCTGAACGGCTATTAAAGTCTCCGACAATGATGCAGTTTGTGTCAGTTATTTTCATGTTTGAGAGTGTAAGGTCCTTATCTGCTGGGCTATACAGATTGTAGATTCTTATTTTCACGTCCTTTATCATTATATCAACACCTATAATTTCTGTTTGGTTGTCAGAGATCACAGATACTTCGCTGCAAGGTATTGTATTTCGTGTAAGTATTAGAACTCCTCCTTTGTGTCCTTCGCGGTCGAAACGTGTGGCCTGATATCCTCTGACTGAGAATTTGTGATTGGCGTTGAGGTGTGTCTCTTGAATGCATGCCACATCTATTCTATCTTTATGAAGACGCTGTGTTAGGGAGTCTTTCTTCTTGTAAACTCCTTCGGCATTCCACTGTAGTATGTTGAGTGTCCGGGGTATTTGGTCAATAGCTCTTAACCTACTCCTCTGTGCCTTGACTCCACAGCACAGGGGAAGGTGACCACCAGTAGTCATGGGTGGACCCCCTCGAGGCAGGGGGCCCGGCACTATCACCGCCTGATGGGACTTCACGGGATTAGCACCATATCGATTAATTTTGATTTGTGACATCATGAATTAAGTTACGTTGCACTGCTTTGTCAAGCCTGTGGCTCAGTACATCCGATTTCGACAAGCATTTATTCGGGATGCTTTCCCTAGCTTTTGACTGTCCCCAGTCTACCTACAAGGCAGCAGGTTTCACGTTGCACTGCTTTGTCAAGCCTGTGGCTCAGTACATCCGATTTCGACAAGCATGTATTTGGGGTGCTTTCCCTAGCCTTTGACTGTCCCCAGTCTACCTACAAGGCAGCAGGTTTGTGTGTCTCTTCGTCTGGTCCCTCTCCCTTGACCTGTCCGACATGGGTGGCCCTACCAGTAGCTGTGCTACCGTCGGCATAGCTCTTGGGGTCATTGGGACGCACAAGCCCCTCTACCTCGTCACGGTGGACACACAGCAGAGGGGTGGTCGTTCTAAATTGACCAGCTTGAATGTGAACGACACCACAACAGAGAGAGAGAGAGAGAGAGAGAGAGAGAGAGAGAGAGAGAGAGAGAGAGAGAGAGAGAGAGAACACCCCGGATGAACGCAGCAGCAGAAGAAGAATATTGATGAGAAAACAACATTCACTTTACGCTCGACAGTTGCTAACATACTTTTCTTAACTCGTGGAGAGCCTACTAAAAATACTCCCACTTTCTCAAAGATTGCTTTTAAGAGTAAATTTACCGGCCTGGTTATATTGATAATGATGGCTGGGCTAATTAAAATCGATTTCTTCTTTCACCTGCAATCACGCATGAGTGCATCCAGTACGTTGCATTTTATTGGGCCTCCTTCGACCAAGTGCATACGATTTCTGGGAGTAATGTCTCTTCAGGTCTGTTTTCACAACCGTTGATTTGTTTCATGTCTTTTTCCTTAAAGAAACACTTCATTTGTCTGCTAGGAGAAACTGACTTAAAAGCCACCTCGGCTTGGAGACGTAAATTACAAGTACCTCAGAAGTCGGTGAGGGTTTGCTTGATGGTGAGGTACACTGGTAATAGGGAAAGCTGTTTCTCGCACAGAATCAGTTACTCGCTAGTAGTTTAAAAAAAAAGAAAGTTAGATGCATATCCTTTTACAGGAAATCGCAGTCAACCCAGCATTATTCTTGCTATTTGTGATCTCTTGACAAGTTCACGTTCAGTAGTGTGCCATTGCTTTCTGAACGACCGGCACCCATACCATTTTGTAAAAAAACAACGTAAAGTGGTCTGCTGCCAAATCACACTCACTAGTATATGGTATATTTTTCATGACTGTGGGGTTTTTGAAATTATTGCCGTTCCAAGTTTTGTATTCACCCTCTGTGGGTTCATGCAACATAAAAGGTAAATACAAAACTTGGAACGGCAATATTTTCAAACACCCCACAGTCATTAAAAACACAGATTGTAGTAGCAACTATTAATATTGGTAGCACGTGTGTGGACTACGCTCCAGTTCAAAGCGAACGAACGCAACAACAACAACAACAACAACAACAACAACAACAACAACAATGACCACGATCATCAAGTGCCATGACAATAAGCTTCATGGATCTGTGTTCTTGACCCAATTTTGCCATAAGGTCAAGCCATCAATGCATTGCTCTCTGTGCCTTCCTCCTGCCTTCTTCACAAACAGTTCTGTTCATTGGTTAGTTTGTTTAGTTTAGTTTAGTCGACGGATCAACATCACGGCACACGAGTGTAACCTATAAGTGCTCCGTTCTACTCCTAACTCAAGCCTGAGTCTGGAGAATCTCAGCTCAGTGTACGAACTCCCTAGACCCGGCGAGGATCCTGAACTACTTTGGGTAGATGTTTTAACTCGAAATCTTGCCCGGGCAGCGCCGTGAGTCTACTAATTTTCGATTCCCAACTGCCAAGTGCACAACAACACATACGGACGTCCGATCTCACTACTCAGAGACCAGGGGAAATTGTGTTACTAGAAGTCCACGTGAAAACCCGGGACCTCCAGCACTCGAGAGGGACAGCATACCTCAAGACCACTCTGTCCCCCCCCCCTCTCCCCACGTCTGTTCATCGTATACAAGTGTGAGTGGGTCGCGAACAAATTTGTTCTGGTCAAAATGAAAAACGGATGCAAAAAATATGGAGAAATTTGAGACACCCTGCGCACGCACGCACGCACACACACACACGCACACACACACACACACACACACACACTCACTCACTCACTCACTCACACACACACTCACTCACTCACTCACTCACTCACTCACACACACACACACACACACACACACACACACACACACACACACACACACACGGTATATACTTTACTAAATTCACGGGAAGGGCCCTGGTTTTGTGTAAAGTTCCGTGGCGATGGTGTTACGGACGCAATTTGTAATCTCACATACCGCGTTCGAAGCACAGTTACGGGCGATTTCGCAACACACCGCCTTGCGTTGAATTTTTTAATTAAATGGTATGGTTGCCGTCGTTCAGAAAGCAATTGCAAATTACTGAAGGTAAACTTTCCCAGAAATCACGAACAGCAAAAAAAAAAAAAAAAAAAATGCTGACATTGACTGCTACGACCTGTAAAGAATATGCAACACACATTTTTTTTCTTAAATAAAGAGGACATAAACCATATATTGCATGACTGGAATCACTATGCAAACAGAAGGACTTTCTGTTAAATCTTAGACTCCCGTCGGGATAACATCTCCACATTCGAAAATATCAGTGTCCATGTACTTAGTATTTCAACCAAAGTATTATTCCTTTGCCGGTCTCTCTGGCTGAGGGGTTACACCACTTTCTCCGTAATCCCGTTTATCCACGCAGGGTCTCGCAGCGAGGCGAGAACTGGAAGCGGTTCGACCCGCGCTCATGACGTGCGGGATAATGAGCCGGCCGCTCAGAAATCAATGGCAAACTACTGAGCGTATTCTTGTCAAGAAATCAACATACAGCTGAAAGATGCTGATGTTGACAACGATGTCCTGTAAAGGATATGCAAAACAAACAAACAAACATTATTCGTTTATTCATTTCATATGATATAAAGCTCTGCAGTATGCACCTGACGAGATGCAACGAAATATGCCAGGCAATAAGTCGTGCAATATAATGTTTATGGCTTATATTTCTATAAAATCACTAAGGGGATACATTGCTTTGAATTTGCGTAATGTGCTTCCTTATCAACATTCTTCTTTCTGGTCTCCCCAGCTTCACGTGCCTAGCACTGTTATTTGCTCTGTACGGAGGCATGCTAATCTTGCCGTTATTGTTCAAGCAGCTACCGAAACATTGCTCACTCTTGTGCGACTTAAGGAATTAGGGACTGCTGATGGCTTCGTTCCTTCCTTAAGGCAAATAACACACTCACTCCTATCGTGCCTGTGAGCTTTCCATGCCGGTAGTGCAAGATGTGGGTGCTCATTGTATAGCATCGTTATGTAGAATTGCTTGGACTCTCTTGCAGTCTCGTATGTTGCAATGTTTGCGTTCTCGACAGGCTTCCCCACCCTGGAGATCTCGGCAAATCCTCCTCTTGTGCAACAGCGTGCCCCCCGACCAGCACTTTCCAGGCGGACGTGAAGAAATGTCTTGTTCGATGTGATTACTCACGCTGGGACATCAGTGCCACTGCATCCATGTGATCCTACAAGTGCTTCATGTGTGGCCGGGGCTTTTAAGGGAAGCAAACATCACCCAGTGCCAATTGATCTACAGTCAAACCTCGCTTTTCGTCGGTTTAGGTTTTCGTCGATTTTTTCCTCGGAAAATTTGTCTCGGATTTCGTCGGTTGCCTCGGATTTCGTAGACGTGCCCACGTGACCTCGCTGCTAATTTTGCGAAAACAAAGGGATCCGCGCATTCTTCTGCTTAGTTTGGTGTTGTTTTTCGTTGGGTGAGCATCACTTGCTAATAATAAAATACGAGAGCGGCATTAAGATTGCTGAAATCGGCCGCATGCACATGAATTCGCCATCCATAATAAGTTCCATTGTGGCGAAAAGAACAAAAAAAGCAATAAAGGAGGCTAATGTAGCGGAAGGCATGAATGTGCTAACGAAACAGAGATCGCAAACAGTTGAAGATGTCGAATAGTTATTATTAATTTGGATAAATCAAAAACAGTTAGATGGCGATTCTGTTTCGGAGGCATTCGTATGTGAAAAAGCAAAACTGTTGTATGCCGATCTCATTAAGAAAATGCTTGGGACGAGTGCTAGTGTACTTAATGATGTTAAGGCCAGCAGAGGATGGGTTGAAAAATTCAACAGGCGCCCTGGCATACACAGTGTTACTACTAGGCACAACGAAGGAGCGACTTCGGACAAGTTTGAGGACGAAAAATAATATTAGACACTATACTTATTCTCTATAAAATGTGTTTTTGGTATTATTTTGGAGCGTCTGGAACGAATTAATTGGATTTACATTGATTAATATGGAAATAATTGCCTCAGTTTTCGTTGGTTTCGGATTTCACCGATTGTTTTCCGACTGATTATCGACGAAAACCGAGGTTTGACTGTATAACACTCTGTGTCTAGCAACATTTCCCAATGTGTCTTTACTGATTCAGTACTGAAGGATTGCATACCGCCAAATGTAACCTCTTATTTGGGAAGAAGGCAATGAATGATTCACCAGAAATAGAGAAGTAGATTATGAACTTTACTAGAACATGATTACAAAAAACTAAATGGACGTTGCGGCTGAAGCCTTCGTCGGCAGAGAACAAACACAAATCGACACAACTATATGAAAAACACTACATGCAAATATAACAAGTTATATATCTGTAACCTCGTAGTGGCTGGATACGTCTTAATCGATCAATGCTAATGATGACTGTCAATGGACTGAATCGAGTGTTAACCATTTGACCAGAAGGATCATAGCGTTATTTGTTTTGTTTCGTGGTATCTTCCCCAATTTATTGCCCAGTAAACGGAGATTTACATTATAACACTCGTTCATTTGATTGTGTACCATGAGTGCTCCATGCCTACTGTTCGCTTGGCACAGAATCAGGCGTGTACATGGGACCTTTACTAAGCTGATTGAAACAAAGACAAGTAACACTGTAACTTACCTTGCATGTCGTAAGAGGTGACTAAGGAGGGTTGGCGTGTGACTGGCTACCTCATCCAATATAAAACATTAGCTACATAAATCAATCGATCATGAACAAGTGTAAAGGTAAGATGATTATACCTGAACACATTAAACATAATTGTTACTTGTTATATACGAGGGGCTTCAAACGAACGCCTGCCAATATTGTTGTTAAGGATCTCAAGAGTATTAAGCACGTGACATCACGGTGCAGACGAACACCGTGACGTCATAAGGGCAGTTTAAAGATGGCCGTCCCAATTTTGACATTCACCAAAGAGTAGCAGCGGTCTGATATCCGATGTTTTTAATCAGTGAAGGGCTGAAATCTATATACATTCGTAGGCGAATGAAGGTCCAGTATG
Organism: Cepaea hortensis; assembly: GCA_963921405.1. Lineage (NCBI taxonomy): Eukaryota > Metazoa > Mollusca > Gastropoda > Stylommatophora > Helicidae > Cepaea > Cepaea hortensis. Next base: position 29,522,451 of record OY992888.1, on the reverse strand, counting down.
GTAACGAAAGAATATAATTCCAGCAAGTGCATGAGTGAACTAGGAAGTTTCAAAACTGTGTGGCTTCTGTGCCAGACTTTTCGGTCCGATGAAGAGGTACAGTAAACGCCACCAAGATATTTTTTTTATCTACATGAATCTAAGCACTTTTCGACGCTGGAGGACTTGCATTAAATGCAGTGGTGACTACATCAAAAAAAATTATATATTTGTTCTTTATTTTTCCAGAATGTATCCACTAAAAGAAAACAAAACATTTAGGGTTTTCATTTCCCAGGTCGACCAAGCCCAAAACTTGTGGGAAGCAAAAGTGACCGGCGAGATATTTCCCATAAGACACGAGATATTTCGAGTGTCGATTTGTTTATAAAATATGGTGATGGCACCATAAAATTAGGACGCTATAAGGCGTGTAAAATGAGTCCTTCACTTTGACTTATTACTGTTCCTGAAACCCTTAAGCTTACAATTACCACATACTTTAAGCACTGCTGTGCTTCAACTGTGTCTGTCATCCTTTAGCTTACAATTATCAGGTTCGAATCCCGGTCGCTAACTATAGCTTTCAGATTTTATGTTGTCTGGTGCGTCCTCTAGTCTCTACTTCTTTCTTCCCCTTCTATGAGCGCCAAATAATACTACATGTGTTTATTTATGTAACTGTTTTAGTGGCCTCAACTAGTTCCCAAATTGATTTCCTGTGTTTAATACGTGTACAGCATTAGAACCGACCAATCATTCATCATTTCTTTAATTCATCATTTTTTAAATCAATCATTTCTCTTCTTTAAATGTTTGTTAATATACTGGACACAGCATTTACAGTCCGATGTGTTTGTGTGTTTGTTATTTGACCTATGCTGGTTTAATATAAATTATGAGACCTATGGTGTTATCTAAATGGTTTGATACGAATTCTGTCCGTATTCCATAGTTGTAGGTTCGTGTGTTTGATAGACATGACTAATGAAGACACTTTTTTGGAGTGTCTAGTTGGTCACGCGTCGAAGTACACTTGTTCCTGCAGCGAGGCGCTGTCGCCATTTGGAGGTGACAGGTTCGAATCCCGGTCGGTAACTATAGCTTTCAGATTTTATGTTGTCTGGTGCGTCCTTTAGTCTCCTTCTGTGAGCGCCAAATAATACATGTGTTTATTTATGTAACTATTTCAGTGGCCTCAACTAGTTCCCAAATTGATTTCCTGTGTGTAATCAATTGTTTCTGTCATCCTTTAGCTTACTTCTTCTTTTTCTTCTTCTGCGTTCATCCGAAGAGTTTTTTGTTCGGACGTGATTACGTTGTGACTGTTTACAGCAGAACTGCGATACTGCGCCTTTAGACCGACACATCCGACTTCTGCGGGCATTTGTTGACCAGGGTAACCTTTGAAGGACATTCAACTCTCACTCTGACGTAATTGCGTTGTGCCTATTTACAGGAGAGCTGCGTACTTGCGCCTTTAGGCCGACACACCCGACATCTGCGGACATTTGTTGACCGGGTTAACATTCCCGGGTCTTTAGCGTACTATCACCATTTAGTTTAAGCCCCACTGTGTATCACCTGTTACTGTCATCCTTTAGCTCACAGTCGCCATCTAGTTTAAGCCCCGCTGTGCATAAACTATTTCTACTCCGATATTCCCGCCCCACTGTCCTTGTTGGCATAAGCACTGAACGGCAAAAATGTCCAATCCAGATAATGGAATAACAAATTAATAATTATTGATCCTCTCTCATGGAATTAAGATGAGATAAAAGGATGAGCAGTGAAATTAAATGACACAGCAGGCAACATACTTTGATAGATTGGTGTCGTTGCTGAACACAGACGATTGTCAAAGACATATAAACTCATACCTTGGACTGAAAGTAAAATGCCGTATATTCTATAGAACAGGGATTCTCAAATCCGTTCCTCTGGACACCCGCCACATTTAGCTGATTCAGTGTCGAATGGTATTATATCGGCAAATATGACCCCCTGTTTGTACAGAAGGACGATATATCGTCATACCAGGGTCATCGTGTTTTTTCTTTTATTTCTTGGTAACTACCGCAGTTTCAATGTTAAGTGAATGGAAATTTACATTATAATACTTGTTTATTTGATTGTGTATAATGGTAGGTCAAAACCTTCTTTTTGTTTAGCACTGAATAAGTTCCCCTAATCCCTTGGCAGTTGGAAATCGAAAAAGAGTAGCCTAACGGCGCTGCCCGGGCAAAATTTCGAGTTAAAAATCTACCCAAAGTATTTCAGGATCCTCGCCGGTGTTACGGAGTTCGTGCACTGAGATGAGTTTCTCCAGACTCAGGCTTGAGTTAGGAGGAGAACGGAGCACTTATGGATTACACCCGTGTGCCGTGATGTTGATCCATCGACTAAACTAAACTGAATAAGTTTAAAAAAAAAATAACATAAGTTAGTGAGCATCTGTTGGATCTTTTCCACATGACAAGCTGGTGTGGAAGGGAACGAACAGGCGGGCAAACAGTCTGGTCTGTACCTTTGTGTGGTGTTGTGGTGCATGATAAGCAGACGTGGTCAGGGTCCTTTGATATCATGTGTATAGTGTGGAGGAACAGAAAAATCATCATGGTCCGGAGAGAATGGTTCAGCAGGGAGTGGCCAGAGGATCTGTCCGACACTCATTACTTCCAGGAGATAACACATAATCGGACTGAAGCTGGTACCATAAGTATTGGGACTCTTCGCTAGAAGTTGAAGATGAGGACGGAGTTCGTTTGGGAATGTCCCGAGAGTTATGATGTTGGTTCTGGACTCGAGTCGTATCTGCCAGTGTTTAATCAGGACTGTTAATTTAACTCTGACATGAGGTTTTTGTGTGGTCTTGTATGTGCAGACTTGCTTCTTTCCTTAGGCTTCCCCATACAATTAACGCTTTAATATCCTGTTATTTATAACTTCATTGACCTCATTTATAGTTATAAAGAAATGAAGACTGAAAAGAATCATATATGTGGTTAGAAACCGCAAGTACTATTCACTAGTCAAAACGATTGCAGATATCTGCCACAAGTACTATCCTTCCTTAATAAACGATTGGGGTTAATTTTTTTTTTTTTTTCCGCGTTTCCATCCTGTTTCAGGATATTGCGGTCAACACCAGATGACGCTCAAAAATCGGCCTCCCGTCGTAAACGGATGGACATTTCATCCCCCCCCCCCTTTTTCAATAAAAAAACGGGAAATATCATTTAAAAAAATATACCTTCCGCTATAGACGACTGGAAATATGGAAATACCATATCCAGACATTTGCCACGCCCACACCCCAATCCTCGCCCCCATTCCACTCCTATGTTCCCAGCCAGGGCCGGATTTAGACTTGATAAGGCCCTAAGCTATTTGAAATATGGGGCCCTTTATAAGTCCAGATATTCTATGTCTTATATACATATATGACAATTGCTCACTCGGACAATATTTTTTGGGGCCCCCCTCCCACTTTCTTGGGGGCCCCAAGCTATAGCTTGTGTAGCTTATACGTAAATCCTGCACTGTTCCCAGCCATCATTTTTTTGTTGTTGTTCGCATATCCTTTACAGGACATCGCTGTCAACATCAGCATCTTTCAGCTGATTGTTGATTTCTTGGCAAAGATTACGCTCAGTAGTTTGCCATTGCTTTCTGAGCGACCAGCTCACATACCCCGTAAGTTACTGACGCGGAGACTACCGCTACCGATTCTCTCGCAACGTCATGTTACTTAGAGAGTATACGAGATTACGGAGAAAGTCGTGTAACCTCTAGACCAGGGAGTGCGGCCAGCCATCAATAGTGGCTATAAAAATATCAGATTCAAATATGACTTTCCGTCATTTAAGAGTTGAGCTTTTCGTAAGATAGCGCTTTAGTTGTAATAACCCCACAACACATGAAACAACCCCCCCACCCCCGTCCTTCCCGCCTCCTCGCACACTCACACCCACACACATTCAGAAACATTCACACACACTAATAGCATACATATCATTACCGGAAATGTTCTCAATATCAACGAAACGTTTCATAATTGGATACAACGAAGCTACAAACTGTTATTTGTCAGCTGCTGCTATTAGGAATGTAACCTTAAACGTTATTAAATACAACTGTCGTCTCCCACTCGTTACCACTGGGACACTGATTGGGACACTGTATTATCTATGCTATGATAGTTGTAGTTTTCTTATTTTTTTATATTCTTAATGAACTGAAAATTAATTAACCCTAATTAAAATGGCAGCAACGATCTAAAAAAAAAAAAAAAAGTTGCAATAAAACTGGTACACAGATTCCTTATGTTCTGCGTCGCCAGAATGACAGCGTGTTAACATAATTTACAACACATTAGAACTTTTCATTGATATAAAAAAAAGGGGGGGGGGGGCAGTTTCCTTGTAGTAAATGCCCAGCATAAAAATACGAGGGTTTGTTAATAAGTAAGTCACAAATGGCTGTAGAAAAATAACTAACTATGAAAACAACTTGAAACCAGTTTATTTTTATACATACATTGTCCATTTATTTCTTAGCATAATTTCCACCAACATTGATGCGCTTATCCCATCGTTTTATCAGTTCTCCCAACCCGGCTGCATAGAACTGCGTGCTCTATTTTCTAACCCACGTTTTCACTTCACATTCAACTTCGGTGTCACTCGCGAAATGTCTCCCGCCAAGGTGGGTTTTCAGTGGACTTAGCCCCTAGCGATGTCCCGTAAAGCGGTGCATAGCTGGGTAGAAAAAAAAAAAGGGTTATGAGGACGAGTCAATAAGTAAGACACACAGTTCTGTGGTATGGCAGGCAAATGAAAACAAAGCATGCATTTCTATGCCCCCGGTTTGGGAGGACTGATAAAACGATGGGATAAGTGCATCAATGTTGGTGGAAATTATGTTGAGAAATAAAGAGATAATGTATGTATAAAAATAAATTGGTTTCTGGTTGTTATCATATTTAGTTATTTTTCTACAGCCATTTGTGGCTTACTTATTGACTTACCCTCGCACGTCCATCACCAGTGCATTATAGGTAACCGTGTTCGATCAAGGCTGACCATTTCATTCCAGATAAGGGTGGCCAAGTACTACAGGAGACAAATGAACAACGTAAACTGATTAGAGAAATTAGACGTAGATAGTCAAAATTTTTTGGACATGTTATGAGAAGAAATGGATTGGAGAACTTAGTGACAACTGGCAAGATCGAAGGGAACAGACCAAGAGGAAGACCGAGAGGAAAATACCTGGATGGCTTGGCCACATGGCATGGACGAGACAGGAACACTGAGCTGATCCACGACACTGGTGATCGAGTGAAATGGCGAGACATGACCGCCCACGCTTTCCGGCATGGCATATGATTGATTGAAGGGTGGCCGATCATGGCTTACAATCTTATGCGATTCCCGGAGTCTCTGACCCAGGGAGCATACATTCATCAACTCTGACAGCTAAAGTCCAGCTCCTGACTTTAGACGTGGCGGAACTGTTTAAACTAATAGGAGAAGGTGCGACGACGAGTCTCTGGCGCAGTAAAACCTGACTACTCTAGATGCTTACGTATGTACGTAGGTACATAATTAGATATGCATGTACGCGTATATCTAATATCGAGAAAGACCACAGTCTACCCCAGCAAAAGAGGTGCTGATAACGAAGACAACTAGCCATGAGGCGTTCATGCAACATAAAAGGTAAATACAAAACTTGGACCGGCAATATTTTCAAACACTGCACAGTCATTAAAAATACTCCCTGTGTATATCTAGAACCATATGCCCAGTGCGCCATAATGGCGTGTAAAATGAGCTTTTACTTGACCTAATTACCCGGTGACAAGTTAGCCACTTGTCCTTTTAAGGGCGTCGTGATCAACCCCGGCATTTATTTGTAGCGGTTCTTGGGGTATTAGGAATTGCACTCCACCACCAGAAGCCGTTGGCACAATGTGGGGTGTCGGGTTTGATCAGCGCAGCTCACCATTCAACGCTAACAGAAAGCAGGTAGTACCATCTACTGTAGGTAATAAGATATCTCAGTCATATCTGACCAAGATCTGACTCCCCCCCCCCCCCCCGCCCCCTATCCTTTATAGGACATTGCAGTCAACACCAGCATTTCTGCCGTTGTGATCACTTGGCAAGTTTACGTTCAGTAGTTTGCCATTACTTTCTGAACGACCGGCACCGATACCAACACAAAACCAACGCAACGCGGTCTGCTGCCAAATTGTGCGCAGCTGTGTTTCGAACGCGGGTATACGGGATTAGGAACCGCGTCCGTAACACCTTCGCCACGGAGGTCGGCAAGACCTGGCTGGCACTTACTTATTTACTTACTTAAATACTATGTTCAGCGAAAAGGCGGCATTGTACTTAAGCGAGAACGACAAAACACAAATTAGGAAATGGGAAGCGTGATATAAGAAATCCTAACTACTGAGACTAATGAAATAGTTTTGTAAAAAGAAATACCTATACAGAACTAGTTTAAAACACCCACATTGCACCGCGGTTTTCACAGATAGAATACAATTTTTAGCCTTGTGCAATCTACGATGAATTTCAAACGACAGCATTGATTTTGGGAGTTTGCAAACTTGCGAAATGACGCTGAAAATATTAAAAACATACCCGGACATCTGACCTCTTGTGCACAATTTATTTAGGTCAGTTGTTCCCAGACTGGGCGGCTTTGTAAATAAATAACCTTGGTAATATTGTGACATACATGAAGATTCTCTGTGGGTGTGCTTTGTGATTACGCGTGATTGTGGGTGGATAGGTTTAGAGGTCGAGCGTTTAGCCGTGTGGGGGTGGAGTAGATTTGAGGTCGGGTGTTCAGTTCTGTGGGGGTGACGTGGTATAAGTGTAAGTCTGCTGGCTGTAGAGATCGACAGGGTTTAGAGGTAGACGTTCAGCTCTAGGATTCTGTGACGTTTAGAGGTTCAGCTCTAGGATTCGGTGAGGTTCAGCTCTAGGATTCGGTGAGGTTCAGCTCTAGGACTCGGTGAGGTTCAGCTCTAGGAGTTTGTGAGGTTTAGAGGTTCAGCTGTAGCTGTTGATGAGGTTTAGGGCTAGAGCGTTCAGCTCTAGTATTCGGTGAGGGTTATAGGTTCAACTCTAGGAGTTGGTGAGGATTAGAGGTTCGGCTCTAGGAGTCGGTGAGGTTTAGAGGTTCAGCTGTAGCGGTTGATGAGGTTTAGGGTTAGAGCGTTCAGCTTTAGTATTCGGTGAGGTTTATAGGTTCAGCTCTAGGAGTTGGTGAAGATTAGAGGTTCGGCTCTAGGAGTCGGTTAGGTTTTGAGGTTCAGCTCTAGGATTCGGTGAGGTTTAGGGAAAGAGTGTTCAGCACTAGGAGTTTGTGAGGTATAGAGGTTCAACCGTAGCGGTTGATGAGGTTTAGGGATAGAGCGTTCAGCTCTAGTATTCGGTGAAGTTTATAGGTTCAGCTCTAGGAGTTTGTGAGGATTATTGGCTCAGCTCTAGCAGTCGGTGAGGTTTAGAGGTTCACCTTTAGGAGTCGGTGAGGTTTAGAGGTTAAACTCTAGGAGTCGGTGAGGTTCAGGTATAGGAGTCGGTTAGGTTTAGAGGTTCAGCTCTAGGAGTCGGTGAGGTTTAGAGGTTCAGCTCTAGGATTCGGTGAGGTTTAGAGATAGAGCGTTCAGCACTAGGATTTGGTGAGGTTTAGAGGTTCAGCTCTAGGAGCCGGTGAGGTTTAGAGATAGATCTGAAAAAAGCATTTAACAAATGTATCATGTTTCGATGTAGTCAGCACTGCGTTCAATGCAAGTCCGCCAGCGCCGATAAAGTGCTTGGATTCCTGTAGAAAAGTGGACCCTGGGGTCATTACTCGGCGTGCCTGACCCAGTTGTACAGTCTGTCTCACAAGTCACGCGGTATTGAAACTTCCTACTCCACTCATACACTTGCTGGACTGACAGGCGTGAATCACCATATTGGATCTTCATTCGATAATGAATTTCTATAGGTTTCAACCCTTCACGGGTTAAAAACAAAAACAGATAACAGAACGCCGCTCCTCTTTGGTGCATGTCAAAAGTTGGGCGGCCATCTCTAACCTGCCCTTATGGCGTCACCGTGTTCGTCTGCACTGTGTAGTCGCGTGCTTAACACTCCGACATCCTTCACAACAACAATATTGACAGGTTACAGAGCAATGACATGGTTATTGTAATTTCTATCACACTTTTAAGGTTTTCATTTGAAGCCCCCCCCCCCCATCCCCTCTTAGTTCATTGGTAACCTTTTCAGTCGTTCTCTCAGTTAACGATTGAAAACAGAAAACTATTAGCTTACCATCATTCTTTCCGCGTGTCTTCAAATGACTATTGCCTCACTGTAGCATGAACCCACCACCAGTTACCCGCAGGTTCAAATCCAGGTGTGCCTGCATTTGTTCCTTCTTATATTGCCTAGTGTGTCCTCTAAATGCTACTTGTTTCCCTTACTTTTATGTGTGTTAATCAATACCTGTAAAATAATGTCTCACGGTTTATCGAAAATGTTGTTGCCTCAGATAGATCAATCACAGGCCAGTGCCTTTCTGGGGACAAGATTACCACTACATTTTATGTCTATTGATTGAAGTAATGACTTCTCACATATGCACTTTAAAAGCACTCTTATATATAGAGTATCATCAGCTGCGCTATATACACATCCCAGGGAATATTATGAATCAATCAATCCATCATGTGCCGTCTCCACAATGAAGGTTGGCTGCAATGGATCTCCAACATTGTCTGTCTCTTGCCTTGACTGTAATTTCTGTCAGACTGATGTTCATCCATCTCTTGATGTTATATTCCCACTTGTATCCTTGCCTACCTCTTGCTCGCTTGCCCTCAAACTTGCCCTCCAGTATAGTTTTTATAAGAGTGTTATGTCTTTTAAAGGGGTCTAATGAATATGTGGGATACAAATACAAGCAATAAATAACCATAAAGTATATTGACACTCATCACTATGCTGTAGCCAATCTTTTGAGAACGTCACTCTCATCGCAATTCGCTGGAAAGACCCTCGATCTCTCACCATTTCCCTTGCCTCATGCAGTTTGCGTGCCCATGGTGCCTTCGTTGTCTTGCGCCTACCATGATGTTTTATCAGCACATGCCACGTCCTGCAGTGACCATGCCTTCCTGTAGATATGTCTAACCAACCGACGTTTGATGTGGCCAAAGTGCTCCAGATGACGACATGTGATGCTGCTTGTGGGCCAAATAACATTAGTGGAATTGCGGTAAAGCTGTGGAAATGTAAACAATATTTAAAAAAAAAAAAAAAAACACAAACACACGATGTGTTGCAGCCGTACATAACACAATTAAGAAAAACGAAGGGCGTTGCTCTGACTAGCCTTCAGCAGGAAAAAAAACACACCAATAACACACAATACACACGGGGGAGGACACGACACTGATTATATTAAATCATAATAAGTGAATGAGAATAATGGAAAGATTTAAAATAAACCGAGAACATTGAAACCCCCCCCCCCCCCAAAAAAAAAAATAATAATAAAATAAAATGAACAAAATGTGCTATGTATCTTGGAATCCCCGGCTGTGAAACTAACTTGAACCCTGGCCTTGATACTCTTATGTACACAGCCGTGAGAGTACTTGGTTAATATTTAGAGGATGGGACGGTCCGCAATCCGTAATTGTGTTGTGTAAAACTGCATTACTTCTTATTATTTCACACTGGTTCAGAGCCAGTTTCATTCGATGTTCAAATCTGGTAAAATACTTGCAAGTTTTGTTCTGTTTGATCCAGATATTCAAATAATGCTTCTGTAACCTATAAGTAAAAAGCCTCGATTTTCTTCTGTACTGTTTCTGAAATAGTTCATGATTTATTTCCGTATTTTGCCACAGAAAACATACATGTTCTCAAAACGTTTACTTGTACTTGTTTACTTGTGTTGTCCTTTAGGTTCGTCATGTCGTCTAACCCCTGCATCTCTGTGGGAGTCTCTGGGGAGTCTCTGGGAGTCTCTGTGGCGAAGTGGTCAAGCCGTTTGACTCGTGCTCCGAAGGTTGTGGGTTCGATTCCGGGCCGTGTCCTTCGGTTTACGAGCTAAATGTTTCGGAGACTCCTGTGGGCCGTCGCTAAAAGCTGCGGAGTTCGTGCTTTGTGCGACGTGCTGCGGAAAGAGACAGAGCCATATGGGATAAAACCCGGTGCAATGAAGTCGGCCCTGTTGACTTTTAAGCGACTTTTTTAACCCCTGCATACATCTACATTGCTCAAGTAAAGTTCATTCTTTCGTTCCTCCTGATTTGTCTAGAACAGTCCCTCATTACTGTTAATTACGCACACGAAATAATTGAAGTTGGGGACATGTTCGGTGTCTTTATTGCTGATTATAATGTTTGGTTGACATGTAGATTTAGCAGATTGAATTATCTTTGTTTTTCAGTGTTCAGAAAATGCTCAAAATTGTGTCTTATTATTGATTGGAATTAACTGTTCTAATCCATCGCCAGTGTATGAGAGGAGAACAGTATCATTTGCATATCTTAGTTCTGGAATCGGATTGTTTTACCGGTTATGAATGGTTAAGAAGAGTGACATGTTTCATAATGTTTGATAGTAATCATTACATCTTCTGTATCGATGTTACAACAATTATGATGAGTGAAGACTTAACCTTTCCCATCCCCCTAACCCCTCCTCCCTTTCACATTTGAAACAAATTTGATGTTTCACTAGCTACTCTGACATCTGCTTGTTGTTCATGGTACAATATGCGGATTAAGTGGATTAAATTTGGTAGGATCCCCACGTCTCTCATGATGTCCCAGTTTTCGTATATTGAACACAATCGAATTTATTAGTGTTATCTATCAAACTAGTATGAACATTTGCATTAAGTTTTCTATATTTCTCACACAATGTTTCTTACATTAAAATAGGTTCTTTGATGCCATTGCTTTGTCTGAAATCCACGTTCTTTTGTCTTGTTGTGTCTCTTTTTTTTTGCGTGCGCTCGCTTTTGAATTTAAGCATAGTCCATACATGTGCTAATATGTCTATTTTATACATTTCACATTCCAACTTCTTTTTATCCTCTTAAATTTTATTTATAAGTAAATTTATTTTGTACCACTTATAATGATAGTATAAATGTCGGTACACATTTTACATTGTCTTTCTTTGGGAGAGGAATGTAGATTATTCTCTTCACTGCTTTGAGTCAGATAATATTGTCCCGGATCGTCACATATAATGTATGATAAATACGGTCGCTGTCTGTTCCCCTTGTCTTCATTGTTCAATTAGTATATCGCCACAGCCTGGTGACTTCCTTTACTTTAGACGTTGTATTACAGATTCTGCTTCTTCTGCCAAAGGCTTTTTATCGCCTTCTTCACTTTTCGTTATATTATCTGGATTGTCCCACAGTATACTGTTCATCTTTGTAATATATTGTAACTTTATGTAAACAAAATATTGTTATTTCTATTATTTATTACACGCATCAATGATCTGAATTCACCTGTTGATGTTCTGATGCCCTTGAGCATATCTCCAACTTTTTTTTCTTGCAAATGGATAATTTTCATTCCATTACTAGTATGCTTTATATACTGATTCTTGTCTTTTCTTATTTCTTGTTTGATTTTTCTTGTGCAGTTTTTATTTGTTTATTTGTTTTGTTTTGTTTTGTTTGTATTTAATACTATTGCTTTCAATACAGTTAACGTTAATTTTCTTTTCTTCTATAAGCCTAGGTGTTTCCTCTTTGATATTTCTCTGCTTCTTGTACTGTTTTGTTTTAAATCTTATTTTGTGCCAATGAGATGAGACGATCTCTCGCATGTGTTTTGTAACTCAGTTTTGTATTCAGACTGTACACCCTCTTCTTCTTTTATCATTTTTTCCCCAATGGAGCAAAGGCTCTCAGCTAACTCACTCCAGCTGTCCAATAAAAAATAAAAAGATTCCACAGTATTGCAGCAGGTTTTATTCTACATGGCTCGCTCTCTTTCAGCTGGACGGAATGTCGAAAGCATCGCATAAATCACGAACTCCGTCGTTCCAGCGTCGTTCCTAGGAGTCTCCGAGAACAGAACGGCGTAAGCCGGAATCGAACGCACCACCTTGGAGCGCATTTCAGGCGGCGCAATCACTTCTCCACGGAGACTCCCACAGCTATGTGCAAAGCCTCCCTGTATTATTAATTTTCGTTTCTATTTTTTACTCTCCGAGTGTTCATACAGAGATATAACATCCCGTATGCCAAGTCAGGAAACCTTTCTTGGTGAAAGGAGGAAACTCCGGGTGAAATCCCCCCTAATAGCTTCTTACGACATGTCTGGTAGGTGACAGTGGCAAAAATCTTCGCGTCGGAGCAAACACGAAAGGAGATTTCCGATCAGGCCGCATTACCTTCTTGCTATGACTCCCAGGCGTTTTCTCCTGTCGTCTGTATTCACCTTCGAGACTTTCGTTATCGTGCATTTCCCATATCAACATCACTAAATGTGTTTGCCCAGAAACCACCTCACCCTCTGAGAGCGAACATTGGGCACCCGGTGCATCTACCAGCGTGAACACTGCACCGTAGTTGACCGCCAGAAAGCCAGCCTCTTCCACCGACAGTCAGCCTCAGTCTTCTCCTCCGCCTCGGTAGCTAGCTATGGCCCAGTCAGTAGACTTCGTTGCTACCATGTTGCTACCTTCTTCGTACCCGGTTTCCCAGCTGTTTACATTCGTTTCTTCCCCGTAGGGTCCTGTTAACAAACAGACGGAGATTCCGTTGTCGTCTCTTACGACATACATGGTGGGTTACAGTGTTACTATTCGTTGCTTCCCCTCAATGTGCCGGTAATACACGGCGCGTTGGTATATCACTTGCATCAAAATGTACTGGTCATGCTTCTGTGACCACGTTTTCCAGTTGCAGCTTGAAATCTGCAACCCGCATCCCATAATCTGTGTCGCGTCTTCCCCTGGGAGATGTTGGCAATGATACATTCATATTTCACTAATGGTTATATTATTATTCAATATGAAATAAATGCACACGTATTGATCGACACTCATAGAAGTAGCGGACAGATGCAGAGATTAGTGAACACACTAGACAGTATAAATAATTTAATTCTCTACTGGCCACATTGGGCTTATTGCTTACGCCAGAAATATGTTCATCCCTCCCCCTCTCCCCACATTCAATGTCAGATCATCATTTTTTTCATACCTGGTAAAGGTTTGTCTGCAGCTCTCAAATGTTAGTCCTTTACAGGAGGTTATAATCAATCCCAGCAGTTCATCATCATCATCATCATCATCATCATCATCATCATCATCATCATCATCATCATCATCATCATCATCATCATCATCATCATCATCATCATCAAGTGTCATGCCGATCATGCGGTCATGTTCTGCCATCTCACACGATCACCAGGGTCGTGGATGTTTGTGATTTGCTAGACAATGTTCTGTCTGCGGAGAGTCTTGGCAATAATTGGAACGGTGGGCAGACTTAGAGCCTAATCTGTAAATAGGGAACGCCTCGAAAAGGTGCCCCTAGTCCTTTGTCAGTGTAAAACCGGGTTCTGATTTAGCAGCCTGAACGGACTCAAAGCCACAACTCCATGCAATTGAGAGTGTCAGAAACACATCATCATCATCATCATCATGTTCAATGCCGATAAATGTGGGCAGTCATGTTTCGCCATCTCACGCGATCACTACAGTCGTGGATCAGCTCTGTGTTCTTGTCCCGACCATGCCATGGGGACCAAACCTTCCAGATGTTTATTTCTCTGCTTTCCCCTTGTTCTATCTCCCTCAATCTTGCAGAAACACAAACACATCACTATTGAACACACAAAAAACATATCTGCTTTATACGCCATTACAAGGCAAAGCAGAATATAAAAGGTGTGAAAATCAATACTAAGAATAAGCAAACAATACGCATTAGTGTAAATTTAACCATTGAAGCGCAGTGTTTACACGCGAAGTAGCAGGAAGAATAAGGAAACATAAAAAGGGAGGGGGAAATGGGTCTAATATAGTCAATTATCCTCTGCGATGCTCACAAACAAAAGTGCATTAGCAAGAATCAAAGCTGCAAGTGATCAATATAAAGATTTGTGCTTAGAAGAATGAGGAACAATAGCCGAGGAAAATTACAGGTTTCGAAATGGGGTAACCTGCAATTGAACCTGCCATAAACAGTGACATTTTATTGCAACAAAAGAAGTTTGTGGCATCATTTGGTGAATTGCATTTCACTATTTCGTCAATGAACAAATTAAGAAGAGCTTGGAAGCAACAGAGATGTGGTTCCTGAGAAGAATGTTGCGAATTCCTTGGACTGCCAAAGTAACTAACAACGACTGCCTGAAAGAGACTAATGAAACTAGAACATTATATACAACAATAGAAAGATACAAACAGCTTTCTTTGGTCATGTAATGAGAAGAGAGGCATCGGAGAACATCATAAACAACTGGAAAGGTCGAGGGGAAGAGAGGCAGAGGCAACCAAGAGAAATGATGATGGGTGGATTGAGACGGCGGCATGGAGGAATATCATCAGCAGAGTTGATCCAGAAAACAAAGACCGAGATCGGTGGAGTGTCATGGACACCTACACCAGCCGGCATAGCACTTGATGATGATGATGATATTTCGTGAAGCCGGAGGCTCACATGAAACTCACAAGCATTTTCTTTTCTGGTTTTCTCTCCCTAGCCTTTGATTGTTCCCAGTTAAGTTGAGTTCAATTGAGCTAAGAAAGGATATCGCTTGCACTCACGACATTCCCATACACGCTCCGTCCCCTCGTTGTACAACCAGCGAAAAATCATGCTACTAAACTGTTCCCAGTCTATCTACAGGCAGCAGGTTTGTGTCTCTCTGTTGATTCACGTCCCTTGACCTGTCCAACATATGAGACCATACCTGTAGTTTCCCTACAGTTGGTATAGCTCTTGGGGGTCATTGAAATACGCGAGCAATTCTACCTCTACAAGGTGGAGACACATCAGAGGGGCAAGCAGTTTAAACGTGCAGATAAGGGTAATATACCACGTGGTGTAGATGACGCGTTAGTGTAATCGTTAGGTGGCTGCTCGTATAGTATGTCTGGAGTCTCCGTGGCGATGTGGTCAAGCCGTTTGCCTCGCGCTCCGAAGGTTATGGGTTCGATTCCGGGCTTCGTCTTTAAATTCACGAGTGCATTTTTCTCGGAAACAACTGGGGATTGTCGCTGGGGCTACGGAGTTCGTGCTTTGTGTGACGCTTTCAGCAGACTGTCCTGCGGAATGAGACCGAGCCATGTGGGATTAAACCCGGTGCAATGAAGTCGATCCTCTCGACTTTTAAAACTTTTCAAGACTCGTATAGTGTCATGCGCGAGGTCGGACGATAGTTCGACTCCTACGCTCGTCATTTGCTAAGATAGGGACAGACTGGCCATCAATTCCCCCCCCCCCCCAGCCCCTGCACCCAGGCGTAGAAAATGTAAAAGGCCTCACATACTCATGGCAAATTTCTCTTCGTGGTTTGCGTCATTCGCACTGCGAGCGCTAACAAGTCAAGTCGCCTTAACCAGTCACGAAGCCTGATACGCGGGAAAATGTCACGTTGAAAGTCCAACAACAAGAAACACGAGGTAGCCAAGATGTGCAGCGTGGGAGCCGACACCAAGAAGAAGAACGTGGAGAGACTACCGGCTAGCTGCATCAAAGAGCCTGATACTACAGCTATTACTGAAGCCACTACGAGGGAGAAGCTCGACAGCCCAACACAGTCAAGACCTAAGACAGCAGAGAAGAAGGAGAAAGACACCAGAGTCAGAGACACCGACTCAAAAACAGTAAGATGGGTTGTCAAGCGGATTCAAGTGGAGCTTACAGACGAAGAAATCCTGAAGCAGCTACGAGAAGAGAATCCTCACATCCGATTCATGAAGGCGGAGCGGCTCTTCACCTACTCCAAGATACCTACAACCTTGGCGGTGGTGATATCGGAGGGCAGCGAGATACCGATAACAGTATCAATCTACAAGAGAATGCAGCAGCCAGAGAGAGTCATCCCTAGAGTCAACCAATGTTCCAGATGCCAGAGGTTCGGCCACAGCAGAGCAATATGCCGCAGTAAGACGGAAATCTTCCGTTACTGCGCCGATCACCACGCCTTCAAGGAGTGTCCGCTGGCCAAGCTGGACACGGACCTCAGAGCTCCGAACAACAAAAGAAAGTGCGCCAACTACCTGGGCAAGCATGGAGCCAGATACCTGGGATGTCCGTACCTGCAATGACACAGAGACGCCTTAAAGATCGCAACTACCACTAAGACATCAGTCAAGGAAGCAATGCGAAGGAGTTAGACAGCCACGGGTATATCACAAGCTGAAAGAGATCAACTGCAAAAACAGATAGACGAGTTGAAGAGTGTCAACAACTCAACTGACAGGCCTCAACGGGTACTTCTCACACACCCATACAAGACAACTTGCAAGTCGTGTGGGAGGCAAAATGTATGGTCCATTTTATTGCCGTTGGCTCGCTTACAAGCGGTAAACAGTCGCTAATGCAATACACAATATACAGCCACAGAATTATCTAACACAAACTGCTAACCCTATGCTAGTTCCATCTATTAGTGAACACAAAACTCCTAACGCTATTCTAAACGATGTGAACGCCTCAAGTCCAGTCTCCCGTCCCCCTAACCTCTCTCCCGTGGTTACACACCACGCGGGGTGACCTTCACCTTCGTGCGTGTTACCTCACATCGCACTCTGCTGGCAAACGTGGCCTGTTGAGTGTCTACTCAACTGTGCTATGGCTTCACGAGGTGTGGTACTATCGAGTCTTTGACACACACCCACCCCTCTTGTGTTGCGTCATCAACTTTCACTCATTGGTTGTGACGCAAGAGGTTCCTAAACAAAAAATTAGTGTCTCTAATTTTTGTCAAAGACTCTAGATAACCTGGCTTTGGGCATTCCAATAGACTATTAATAACTATTGTCACAATGTAGCAAAGCCTTACTTGGCTACTGGCAATCGCCACAAACTTGACTGGTTGGCGTGAGCCCCTTCTCACATGCTATATTATATTTATCAGAGGTATGTCTGAACCGGACCGTTGTCTTATAAGACCTGCCCTCACATAGTAAATTAACTTACTACCCATACAAAGTTGACTTTCTTAGGGTCAACACATGAATTATTTCATGTCCCCCATATAATATTTAACAACCATTCTACAAGAGTGTGTGCGACAGGCTTTACCTCCTTCGCTTCCGCGCGTAAGACTTTATTTCACTGTTAATTTAGTTCTTCGTTGTCTATTATGTCCCCTGGCCCCATAGTTATCTGTCTTTGATTTACAAATAGTGTATGCAATTTATATGTTTGTTTTTCTGTTTGTTTGTGTGTTTGGAAGTAATAAATCTACTAATCTAATTTCTATCCTCTATTTATAAATTTTATGTGTATGTATGTTAGTTTTTTGAGTGTCATAATTTGGTTCAATGTGGCCACAAACAGGTGTATAACACTAATTCGTGACTACATTCACTTGTTATGAAACCCAAAATACTGTAATCTAAGTTCTAAACTATATTACAGACAACACATTCACACTAACACAATTTCACTAACGAAAACTTTACATTCTAACATACCATTCTAATTCTATACCTAAGTATTTAATGTGTTACCTAAATTTATTAAATTTGTTATGTTAATTATATGATATGATTATATTACTTCTTATTTTTTCTAATCTAAGTGATGTAATCTAACTATTTAAATGCAATTGTTGTGATGTGAGTTATGTACCTTAATTAAATGGATTATGTGACCACAATTTATGTACTTTTCTAAATACTATGCTAAATAATGTTTTTAAATGCACAAAGGAATTATATGAGTGATGTTCTTAATCTAACTGGTGTAAATGCTGTATGTTACCTTATCTACTCTTTTTAATCTATTATGATGTCAAATGATGATACTAATAAATGGTAATATTTGAAAGATGGTATGGTTTCATTAAGATGGAATAAACTAACTACAATGAAACTAAGTGAAATATAACAATCTAAATGGTACTATTCATATCATAAATTTACTTTAACTTGTAATAAACTATTCTTATGTCTAAACTAATATTCTAATCTAATTTTAATGGGTTAATTACTGTACTAACTACATTATTAAAATAAATGAGAACTGTTATAGTTCCTAACCTACATCTAATTTATCACTATCTTAAAATATTATATTACATATCACAATAAGTTTATATACATAGTATTTGGTTTACACAGGTTAGTAGTTGCCTTCATGTATGTGCAATGGTTGTATAGGCATAATATAACCACACACTTTGCCTGGGTATCTGAAATACATTACACAGTCATCTTAATGTTCTCTCGGTAGTGCACGTGTAGAGTTCGCTGGTGTTGTAGCTCTGTCTTTTCGTGTCTGTAATTAAGCACTGTTCTGACACTGTTTTCTGCGGTTCATATATATGATACACCGGAATGGAGCTTAGTTGGAAATGAGCTGTTCTAGTTCACACGGTGGTATCTAAGTATAGCAGCACAGTTCTTAATCTGATGTCCACGGACACATGATAGTTCAGTGTTTTGGTACATGATTACGCCAATAATGTGGATATGTATGTAAGCTATTTTACATCTTATATTATCAGATACCCATGTACCAACCATCACTATACATTTAACTGTTGGATTTCAGGTATTTCTACCCCAGATGGTCTACTAAGGGTATCAGCTAGGGTGTTGTCTTTCCCCTTAATATGCTCTATACTGAACGTATAGTTTTGAAGGATAAGAGACCACCTGTATATCCTGTCGTTTCGGTGCACACCAGTCTGAATGACCGTAATGGGAGAATTGTCGGTCTGGATAATGAAGTGCACACCCGCCAGAAAGCGGTGGAGCTTTCTCACTGAGTAGATGACGCTCAGGGCCTCCAGTTCTGCTATCGAATATCTGGACTCGGTAGGTGTGATCTTACGGCTCACGTAGCAAATCGGATGGAAGATGCCCTCATAAAATTGGCCTAGGACTGCAGCGATGGAGATCCTGCTGGCATCTGTCCTAAGATAATAAACGAGCCCAGGGTTAGGCAAGCGGAGGATGGGAACATTACTAAAAAGAATTTTCAATTTTGACAATGCAGAAATTAATAATGCATCTTTCACATCCAATTTTACTGATGCTTTTAGCACATTAGAAAATACACTTGTAATTTCAGCTAGGTTTGGAATAAATTTACTGTAGTAATTAACTAATCCTAAAAGACTTCTAACCTGCTTTTTCGTAGTAGGCATGGTTAGATTCATAATTTTTGTAATAATCCTATTGTCAGTCTTCAGTTGACCTTGAGAGATGACATGACCCAAAAATTCAATTTCTTTTAGGCCTAATTCGACTTTGCTCGGTTTGACTGTGAGACCGAAGAGTCGCAACCTATCAAACACATGTCTCAGTTTCAGTAAGTGTGTAGTCCAGTCTTCAGTATGGACACATATATCATCTATATAGGTCACAGTATTCGTCACTCCATGTAACAGATCTCTAGTTAAGCGTACGAAAGTGGCAGGAGCATTTCGAAGTCCGAAAGGAAGAAATCGCCACTCGTATAGTCCTAAAGGTGTTGAAAACGCAGTAAGATGCATAGATTGAGCTTGCATCGGGACCTGCCAGTATCCTTTAGTAAGATCTAGTTTTGAAAAGATTTTAGAAGTAGACATGTCCAAGATAAGATCTTCGCAGGAAGGAATAGGTTCTGCGTCGATCTTAGTGATGTTATTGAGTTTCCGGTAGTCCACGCACAGACGAATTGTGGAATCCTTCTTCTTAATTAGGACGATTGGAAAAGAGTACTCTGATGTAGACTTTTGGATAATCCCGCTAGCTTCTAAATTAAGAATTTCCTTATTTAGATTTTCCCTATAGCTGAGTGGGATAGAGTACGGCCTACATTTAATAGGCTTAGAATCCGAAAGAAGAATGGAGTGTTCGATTCTGTCCGTCCTACCTGGGATGTCAGAGAATAAGTCTTTGTATTCAGTAACTAACTCCACTAATTGTCGTCGTTGAATGTCTGTTAGTCCCTGATCTATATGTATGCTGTCCACTGTCGCAGTTTTGTCTACAATGGGAACAGGTAGTTCCATTCCGTCGTCGTCTACCTGATTCAGTACCGTGGTGGTGCTAAGTGTGTATTCTGTTAACTCACTGGGTGTATTGCCATTGTCGGAACTGCCAGTCTCGCTAACTAGTGTAGTTGCGTTGTGTATGTCTGTCGTCTGATCACTGGGTGTTGGTGCACTCTGTTCGTCTGTCACTACTTCTGTTTCTTGTCTTGTATAGTAAGGTTTCAACATGTTGACATGGAATATCTTTAAGTGTCCGTTTATCGATATTTCATAGTCAACATCTGAAATTCTGCGTACCACCTTGAATGGCCCTTGCCATGAGGTTAATAGTAAATTTCTTTTGTCTGGAAGTAGCAAGAGTATGTCTTGATCTGGTTCAAGTTCAATTGTTCTTGTCCCTTTGTTGGCATATTGGCGGTAGATTTGACCCTTCCTCTCCAAAGCTGCCTTAGCTATAACACACGATTTCATGATCTTGTCTCGTGTCTCTGTCACCATTTCATAAGGTGTTTTTGGGGTAGGAATTTCTATCGAATTTGTTAGTACCTGATGGTAAATAGTTAGGGGTCCACGTGGGTTAGCCCCGTAAACTAATTCAAAGGGTGAGAAACCCGTGCTAGAATGGGGAATCTCCCGATAGGCGAACAGCACTGTTGGTAACAGTGTATCCCAATCAGCTGGGTTTTCTGCTGTAACCTTAGCCAGCATGTGCTTTAGGTCCCCATTAATTTTCTCTACTATTCCATTGCTGGCTGGATGGTAAGCTGTCGTAAAATGTTGCTTAATGCCTAACATTTTTGTAAGGGCTTGCGTTGCAGCCGATATGAACTGAGTTCCACGATCGGATAAAATGGTCCGTGGGAATCCGAATCGTGAGAACAGGTGTAGAAATACATTGGCAACGTCTTTGGAGGTGATGTATTTCAAAGCCACCGCCTCAACCCACCTTGTACATAGGTCGACCATTGTCAATATGAAGCGATTTCCTTTGCTGGACACCTGGTTTAGGGGTCCAACAATATCTACCGCCACACTTTCAAATGGCCTAGAAGCCAGTGTAGAAGGCTGTACTTCAGCTGTAGGATGTTTACCTTTACGTACCAATTGTTGACAGACATTACACGAACGACAAAATAATTTTATGTCATTGCAAAAACCTGGCCAATAGAAATGAGCCTGAATTCTGGCCCTGGTCTTATCATATGCAAGATGACCAGCAAACGGTGACTCATGTGCAATCTTTAGCACAGTTAGACGATGTTGTTCAGGTAACACCGTTTGCTGAATCTCATGGTTACCAGTAGTATAATATCTAGTTAAAATACCATTGTTAAGTCTAAAAACCCAAGATGCATTTTTGGTCACTTTGGCTTTATCTTTTAACAATTTTAAGTATGGAGACACAGTAGTATCAGCTTTTTGCTGTTCTATAAATTTCTGTCTGCTGGTGTCATCTGTGCCAGTTGGGGAAAGCAACAGTAGTCTCTCATCTTGTAGTGTGTCTTGATGTTTCACACTGTCTGCTCTTGTTGTTGCATTAGCTGCATTTAATTTCTCCCATGCAACTATTTCCTCATTAGTACATTGTTTCAGTTGAGGTAAACACCCCAAAATTAAATCAGTACAAGGGTTGTTAAGTATTGCACAAGTAAAGGTACCAGAAAGAAACGGAGAATCAATACGGGCTTTTGCCAAAGGGTAAGTCTCAATGTTACCCGAAAAGGTTCGGCATCTGACAGTGTCACCTGTGTAATCACCCGGGCTCACTAGTTCTTTCCGAAGACCGATAAGGGTGCTGCCGCTGTCCAGCAAACATTGACATGGTACATCATTGACCATTGCATTGTGGAACACTAACTTGCCTCTGGAGGCTAATGCTGCATTCACACTCACAGATGAGCATGGTACTGTATGTCCACATTCTAGTCTTCCGTCTGCATGGAATTGGTGACATCGTTCACAGCTGTCAAAGCTTAATATATCGTTAGCAGCACACACATCCTCTGCTTGGTTAGTTGGTAAGTCACTTTCAATCTCACACTCATTCTCACTACCACCATCTGAAGAGGTGTCAATCAACATAGCGTTGTTAGCTTTCAAACGTTGGCGGCCACGGCACTTATTAGAATAATGGCCATAAGAGGAACAAAAAAAACATTTGATTGCACGCCTGTATGCAGACCGTTTGCTTTGCTGCTTCTTGATCACATTTTCAAGATGCGCCGGATAATTCGGCGATTTGTCGCACATAGCATAAGTGTCGTGCATTAGTTGACAGTACATGCATTTGGAAACTTTTCTGTCTTTCTTATCATACTTCTGAAAAGGTTTTCTGTTACCCTGATAGTGTTTTGATTGGTCTTTGACAAAGGAAACTATCTCAGAGTCACTTGAGGTCTTAAAAATCTCTCTGTTAGAAGAAAAATATGCTGAACCTTTTTTTTCGAACTGCTCGATGTTTTCAATGTCTGACTGCTGCAAAAACTTAGCAAAAGGAGAAGGTATAGTAGATATACACTTGTCCATAGCTATTAGGTTTTTTAATCTATCAAAGTCTTTTCCTATGTTAGCTGCTTTAAGCCACCTGTTTAGTACACTCTGCACATTTGAAAAATAATCTATAAAAGTTTCACTAGGTTTAGGTTTTAAATTTGAGAACTGAACCTGATACCCAGGGGCATCAAGTAAAAAGTGCTGCATAATCCTATCATGGATGTATTGATAGCTAGATCTAAGTTCAATAGGAATAGACTCTATTACTTTAAGGGGCTCACCACTTAGATTCTTCATGTAAATCGGAGCCCACATATCTAAAGGAACTTGGTGATATTTAAATTGATACTCTACATTCTCTGTCCAGGCAGATATGGAGTCCTCTTTACAATATGGTTTGATAATATTTTTGTATTTGTTGAACTTATTTTCCTCTTGTTGACTTCTTAGTTTAGTGGCAGAGATCTCTGCGTGTGAGTCTACATCCATGCTTTTCATCTTTAATTGTGTCTCTGATTCTACTTGAATTTGTTTTTCTTTAACTCTTGCCATTTCATCTATCTCTTTTTGCTTTAGATCTAATTCCTTTTGTTTTAATTCTTTCTCTTGATCTAATTGTTTTTGTTTCATCTCCTTATCATGTTCTCTTTCTCGTGCGCGTTCGTCCCTCTCCGCATTCTCTTTTCGTGTTTGTTCCTCTTTTGTTTCTTTAAATTTCTGATCAGCATATTGTTGTAGTTCTTTTCCTGTTAATTCCAGTTCTTTGCCTGCTTTTATGAAATCTGATAAAGTTGCCATCTTACTTTAGTACTTGGCTAACAGTGATAGGCAATGATGACTTTAATCAGTTATTTATCTTTGATATGTTATGTTTGTTCTTATCTGATCACTATCAGTTGTGCTTTCTGTTTTTATCCTGCCCAGATTTATCTTGCAGAAAAACAGAGTATACAAATATGTCAACGCGTTACATGCTGAAAAAGAGATGCACTATTAATCAAATTGCATGACAAAATATATAAGTGTACTCAGCTTAATGTGGGAACGAAGCTCCTTTGACACAGGTCACCTTGTTTGGTACACTGGGGTGGCGACACGTTTCGTACGTAGCACACGGTATTTGGCCCACAGGTGTATGTGCACAGCTGTTGTTTGCCCTCTGATATATAGGGCAGCAGTAAACACGCCTACTAAACGATATGATTTACTCGACAACTAAGGACAATGACTTAGACAATGACAGACTTACGAACACCTAGAATATGTATTAATTAATTTTAATGTCAATGTCCTGTCTTTGTTTTAAACAATAATTGCCTTTCGTTACTAACCTAGTTAATTTCTGTAAACGTTGTGCAGCTAAGTATCAGATGCTTAGCCCGAAAATAGTTCCATCGTGACGATAAGCAAAGAGAAAATAGACCCAAAAATGAATAAATGCTTGTAAAGAAATCAAAATAACATAATAATGTGTCAACAAATAAATATATTCATTTAGTAACTTAAATAAGTAAATAATAAACAATATACAGCACAGATTCAGGCGGGCCTCCGCTAAGCGATCTTGTAAACACTCGACTGCTTTATGCTAATGACGCAGAACAACTGTCTGTCAATCACTCTACGTCATCGCGCAGCGCTATTTTTAGATCTCAAAAATCAATATTGTCGGCTGCCTGTGTATTCCTGCGCCGTGAATCATGTTTGGTGCTTATTCAAGAATAAATTGGTAAATATATGAATAAATATAAGAAAATAAGAATATTAATACTTACAGCTTCGAAGAATACATGATTTCATTCAATAAATATATCATAAACACAATTAAACACTATTTTGTCACGATAGGCATATTTCTAGCTCGCAAATTCTCCTGTCTGCACAAATTATCGTTACTACAAAAATGAAACCCTAGTCTCGAGCCCGTGGATGAGTGGATTAGCTTGAACTTTTCGTTCAAGCTTCACTTCTTGACACCACAATTACCCTTTTACTGTGGGTATTAGCTTGGCGCTTTCGTCCAAGCACCACTTTCTGACACCACAATTACCCTGGCCTGTCAACAACTCAACTGACAGGCCTCAACGGGTACTTCTCACACACCCATACAAGACAACTTGCAAGTCGTGTGGGAGGCAAAATGTATGGTCCATTTTATTGCCGTTGGCTCGCTTACAAGCGGTAAACAGTCGCTAATGCAATACACAATATACAGCCACAGAATTATCTAACACAAACTGCTAACCCTATGCTAGTTCCATCTATTAGTGAACACAAAACTCCTAACGCTATTCTAAACGATGTGAACGCCTCAAGTCCAGTCTCCCGTCCCCCTAACCTCTCTCCCGTGGTTACACACCACGCGGGGTGACCTTCACCTTCGTGCGTGTTACCTCACATCGCACTCTGCTGGCAAACGTGGCCTGTTGAGTGTCTACTCAACTGTGCTATGGCTTCACGAGGTGTGGTACTATCGAGTCTTTGACAAAGAGACAAGTCAAGGCACTGCTGACGCCGACATCGAATAGCGACAACGAAAAACTACTGGCGGAAATGAAGGAGATTCAGCAAAACATCAAGCAAGAAGTAGAACATATGGCACTGATTAAGAAGGAGAACGAAGAGATCCTACAAACCATTAAATCAGAGCGAGAACTACAGAAAGCTGAAATGGAAATATTCCGAAACAAAACAACAGAAGCCGTACAAGAAATTACAGAGAAATCGCAGGATGAAAACCAAGAGACCGAGCTTGCACCGCAAGCGAAAGCCAACAGCCCAACCACGACGCCCGAGACATTCAAAGGGAAGCCAATATCCCATCAGACAACCGAAGAAAACAGAGATGAGCACCCTGACGACGGCATAGAGGACGACCCGATAGTGCCAGCATGGCACGCAGAGATAACGAGGAAATATGAACTCAAGTGCGAGGAATACAGAAAGCGCATGGAAGAAAAAGAAAAGAAGTACAAGAAACTCAACGGGAAACCAATGCCCCGCCGTACCGCCACAGTACCAGATATAAAAGGGAATGACGAACACCCATGGCAATACTATATAGATGATGACGGAGAAATCATCTCATGGCTGACCACGGAGGAAGCAATCAAAAGACAGCAAGAACTCAAACGCCGGAAGCGGAATGAAAGAAAGCGGAAGGAGGCATATCACATCGAAAAGATTCTACGGGCAATACACAAATGAGAAGGCAAAAATTCCAAAATAAAAAGTCCTTTTAAGGACTACAACCAGTCAAGCCAGGAGCCTGCGCCAACAAAGAAAACCACCAGAGGAAACATGCACAAAGGAAAGCCGCCGACCGATCCCTCTGCTGACGTCACAGACTCAAACGCTACATAACCAGTCCGAGATAGGACTTACTCGTAAGAGCGCACAAGACAAGAATTAGGGTGAATGAACCCACAAAAACCGCGGACCTCAACAATAACAACAGCTGAGGAAGCAGGCTGAACGAGGCCGAATTTGGAATTTTTGTTTTGAAAATTGGAATGGCAAATTTCTGCTAAGGACTCTTTTTTTTTCTCATTTTCTTGCGGTCACGTCATGTATAAGTACGCATATGTACAGGGTGGGCCAAAGAAGTGAGAAAATCTTGCAGCATAAGAGTTATTTTAAAATATAATTCAATTAATTATACTCTTTCATGTAATTTTGTTTGCCAAGTATTTAGCTAATCAGAAATCATGTTCAATGTGTCCTTGCTTCTCAACGAGTTTTTCTAAGCGTCGACGCCACTCGTTTATGCTACTGTCAATAAAGAGCTGCCCCAGATTTCTCCATTCTTCAATTATTGCCAACTTGAGCTGCTCAACTGTGGTGATCTTTCGGCAAAGGTAGACTTTTCTTTCAAATCACCCCATATGGCATAATCTACTGGGTTTAAATCAGGACTGTT
The DNA here is from genome assembly GCA_963921405.1 of Cepaea hortensis. Classification (NCBI taxonomy): domain Eukaryota; kingdom Metazoa; phylum Mollusca; class Gastropoda; order Stylommatophora; family Helicidae; genus Cepaea; species Cepaea hortensis. The sequence goes on along the minus strand of OY992888.1, from coordinate 29,495,833 downwards.
CGGTGACCACTTGTCTGGCTCGATGAAGTTAACATTCTCCTGACGAAGAAAGTTGATTGTATTTCTGGCTGTGTGAGATGGAGCTCCGTCTTGCTGTAATGTCATATAGCTAAATATGAGTAAACAATTTAAGATATTATGGATACAGTTAAACAAATTTTGATATAATTATATTACTTTTTACGCGATGTTCTCAATTTTTTTTTGGCCCACCCTGTATACATCAACGTTATTTGTTATTTCAGTTGATAGCATTCTATCGGCGTAATACCTGCGCCAAACAGCGCTTAAGGATTTCTTGTCCACGTTTTGGGCGGATTGGCAATATGTTGTTAGCATCATATTTTATTAAATCGATCGGCCCTTTGAAATTTGGCTTTTGCGTGCTGGTATTTATTGTGGTGCTCTAGGCTGGGTTTGGCCTCTGCTTGCTTTCTACACACTTCCACTTCATTATGCAACTGTTCCAGTTCACTACTCCAGTAGGGTTTATAATGATTACGGGCTCCTCTTCGTACTGTTTCTCGTGCTGCCTGTAGTATGCATTTCCCAAATTCTTCAACAACTTTATTTATGTCTTTCTCAGTATTTAGGTTTCTAACCAGTATGCTGGTGCGATGCGTGTACATTGCTTAGTCTGCTTTCTTGTAGTTCCACCTCGAGAGGGTTCTGCTTTCAATTACAAGCACATTTTCTCCAGTTAGACATACTGGCCGGGGGTCACTGCCACCAAGTTGTTTCCCAACAATTCGTGTAATGTTCCATTCCAGGTCTAGTGAATGAAAAGCCAGGTTAGGTGTAGTTGTAGTGTGCCATGATCTCGAGTAGAAAGTATGTGGGTAGGACGGCTTGTTAATCAAGATGAATCTATTCTCATCTTGCTAGTCTTCTAGTCTCTCTCCTCTCTGGTCCATGTGATCATAGCCCCAGCTCTGCGAGTGGCTGTTGAAGTCGCCACACACAATCATTTTTTTCTTTTAATTTTAGTGTGTCCAGTGCCTGTGGGCGGTCACTTGGACAGTAGTTATTGACAAGATGAAGGTCTGTATTGCCTGTCTTAAGTTTAAGTGTCTGATACTCAGCCCCTTCCATGTAAACTTCAATTTGGGAAGCAGTGATGTTATTTTTTACAAGGGTCAGTATCCCACCCTTTCGCCTGTCCTTTCGGTCAGATCGGTAACATTGGTATCCACTGATTTTGAAGACTATATTTTCGTTGAGGTGAGTTTCTTGCAAGAAACATACGCTTACTTTATCTTGGTCCAAGATGTTTTCTAGTTCTATTTTTTTGTTGCTGACTCCCTCCGCATTCCAGTGCATTATTTTTAGACTTTGTTTGGTATGGCCAGACGCTTTATTCTCAGGTCCTCTGGCTCAACAGGACATTTGATAAGGACCTCCAGTAGTTGTGGTTGGACCCTTTCGAGGCATAGGGCTCGGCAGTGCACCTGCCTGGGGGGGGGGGGGGTCCAAAACAGGGCGAGCACCATAACATTTAGCAGTAGTCGACATATTTCATGGCGTGATTGTGTAGCATCCTAATTTCTGTGGTACGCCTCCTAGCTGGTTTCCTCCGTCTTCAGCACCATTCCTTTGCTAGAGCAGACTGTGGTCTTACTCGAGTGTAGGTGTGTCGGCACGCACACACGTGTCTACGCATGCATGTAGTGCATACACACCTAGAGCGTTCTGGTTATTTCTCGGCGCCAGTGACTCACTGCCGCCCCTTCTCCTGTTAGTTAAACAGGTCGGCCACGAGAAGGCCAGGAGTTGGACTTTTGCTGCAGTGGTGACGAATGCACGAGCCATTGGGGTAGTTATGATGGTTGGGCGCTCACCCCAACCCCGCCTACATAACAGCAACATTTGGAACCTACTGCATGGGTAACTCGTGGTATTTGCTATTCAACACAGGCATTGTACTATGGAGAGGTATAACGCCATCCCTGTTCCCCGCCAATGGTTGTAGTTATTATGCTTTTCTTGAAATAGAAAGTAATAAACTATTGTCTGTCAAAACGACCAGGTGCCAGTGAGATGACAGACAGATTAAAAACACCGTCGCCTAGCAACCTTGTTGTAAGGATGAGTACAATGGGGAAAGTGAGGATTTAAACTTGGCTGTGTCAGAAGTCTTGGCTGCCAAATTTATTCACTCAAAAACATGTCTTCAAAAATCTGGTTTGCTGTGAGGTGGTTGGGAGCAGAAGAGGGAGGTAATTATAGGTAGAAGAGGGAGATAATTAAAGGTGGACGATTGAGATAATTAGAGGCAAAAGGAGGTAATAAAAGGTGGTAGATTGAGGTAATTAAAGGTAGAAGAGAGATATAATTAAAGGTGGAAGATTGAGATAATTAGAGGTAAAAGGGGATAATAAACGGTGGCAGACTGAGATCATTTGAGGTAGAGAAAGTTAGTTGCATATCCTTTACAGGACGTCGCAGTGAACACCAGCAAGTTTTTTGTTGTTGTTATGTCTTTGCAAGTTTACGTTCAGTAGTTTGCCATTGCTTTCTGAACGACCGGCATCCATACCATTGTGTAAAAAAAACAAACATTACAGGGTGGTCTGCTGCCAAATTGCCCGCAGCTCTCTTTTGAACACGTGTATGCGAGATTACAAACTGCGTCCGTAACTACTTCGCCGCGGAGCCGGCAATTAAAGATAGAAGAGGGAGATAATTAAAGGTAGAAGGGGAGATAATTAAAGGTAGAAGATTTAGATAATTAAAGGTAGAAGAGGGAGATAATAAACGTTAGAATATTGAGATAATTAAAGGTAGAGGAGGGGGATAATAAAAGGTGGCAGACAGAGATAATTAAAAAAGTAAAAGAGATCGAAAATTAAAGACTGAAGAGGCAGATAGTTAAAAGAAGAAGAGGGGGATAATTAAAAGTATAGTTAAAAGAAAAAGAGGGAGATCATTAAAAGTAGAAGAGGGAGATAATTAAAGGTAGAAGATTGAGATAATTAAAGGTAGCAGATTGAGATAATTAAAGGTAGAAGATTGAGATAATTAAAGGTAGAAGATAGGGATAATTAAAGGTAGAAGATTGAGATAATTAAAGGTAGAAGAAGGAGATAATAAACGTTAGAATATTGAGATAATTAAAGGTAGAGGAGGGGGATAATAAAAGGTGGCAGACAGAGATAAATAAAAAAAAGTAAAAGAGATCGAACATTAAAGGCTGAAGAGGCAGATAGTTAAAAGAAAAAGAGGGAGATAATTAAAAGTAGAAGAGGGAGATAATTAAAGGTAGAAGAGTGAGATAATTAAAGGTAGCAGATTGAGATAATTAAAGATAGAAGATGGGAATAATTAAAAGTAAAAGATTGAGATAATTAAAGATAGAAGATTGAGATAATTACAGGTAGAAGATTGAGATAATTACAGGTAGAAGATTGAGATAATTACAGGTAGAAAATTGAGATAATTAAAAGTAAAAGAGATCGAAAATTAAAGGCTGAAGAGGCAGATAGTTAAAAGAAAAAGAGGGAGATAATTAAAAGTAGAAGAGGGAGATAATTAAAGGTAGAAGAGTGAGATAATTAAAGGTAGCAGATTGAGATAATTAAAGATAGAAGATGGGAATAATTAAAAGTAAAAGATTGAGATAATTAAAGATAGAAGATTGAGATAATTACAGGTAGAAGATTGAGATAATTACAGGTAGAAGATTGAGATAATTACAGGTAGAAAATTGAGATAATTAAAGGTAGAGGATTGAGATAATTAAAGGTAGAGGAGGGGAATAATTAAAGATAGAAGATTGAGATAATTACAGGTAGAAGATTGAGATAATTACAGGTAGGAAATTGAGATAATTAAAGGTAGAGGATGGGAATAATTAAAGGTAGAAGATTGAGATAATTAAAGGTAGAAGATTGAGATAATTAAAGGTAGAAGATTGAGATAATTAAAGGTAGAAGATTGAGATAATTAAAGGTAGAAGATTGAGATAATTAAAGGTAGAAGAGGGGAATAATTAAAGGTAGAAGATTATAGAAGATTAAGATAATAAAAGGAAATATAAATTAAAAGAAAAAGAAGATTGAGATAATTAAAGGTAGAAGATTGAGATAATTAAAGGTAGAAGAGTGAGATAATTAAAGGTAGAAGATTGAGATAATTAAAGATAGAAGATTGAGATAATTAAAGGTAGAAGATTGAGATAATTAAAGGTAGAAGATTGAGATAATTAAAGGTAGAAGATTGAGATAATTAAAGGTAGAAGATTGAGATCATTAAACGTAAAAGATTTAGATAATTAAAGGTAGAAGATTGAGATAATTAAAGGTAGAAGATTGAGATAATTAAAGGTAGAGGATTGAGATAATTAAAGGTAGAAGATTGAGATAATTAAAGGTAGAAGATTGAGATAATTAAAGGTAGAAGATTGAGATAATTAAAGGTAGAGGATTGAGATCATTAAAGGTAGAAAATTGAGATAATTAAAGGTAGAAGAGGGGAATAATTAAAGGTAGAAGATTGAGATAATTAAAGGTAGAAGATTGAGATAATTAAAGGTAGAAGATTAAGATAATTAAAGGTAGAACAGGGGAATAATTAGAGATAGAAGATTGAGATAATTAAAGGTAGAAGATTGAAATAATTAAAGGTAGAAGATTGAGATAATTAAAGGTTGAAGATTGAGATAATTAAGGGCAGAAGATTGAGATAATTAAAGGTATAAGAGGGGGATAATTAAAGGTAGAAGATTGAGATAATTAAAGGTAGAAGTTTGAGATAATTAAACGTAGAAGATTGAGATAATTAAAGGTAGAATAGGGGAATAATTAAAGGTAGAAGATTGAGATAATTAAAGATAGAAGTTTGAGATAATTAAAGGTAGAAGATTGAGATAATTAAAGGTAGAAGATTGAGATAATTAAAGGTAGAAGAGGGGAATAATTAAAGGTAGAAGATTGAGATAATTAAAGGTATAAGAGGGGGATAATTAAAGGTAGAAGATTGAGATAATTAAAGGTAGAAGTTTGAGATAATTAAACGTAGAAGATTGAGATAATTAAAGGTAGAAGAGGGGGATAATTAAAGGTAGAAGATTGAGATAATTAAAGGTAGAAGTTTTAGATAATTAAGGTAGAAGATTGAGATAATTAGAGGTAAAAGGAGATAATAAACGGTGGCAGACTGAGATCATTTGAAGTAGAGAAAGTTAGTTGCATATCCTTTACAGGACGTCGCAGTGAACACCAGCAAGTTTTTTGCTTTTGTTATGTCTTTGCAAGTTTACGTTCAGTAGTTTGCCATTGCTTTCTGAACGACCGGCATCCATACCATTGTGTAAAAAAAACAAACATTACAGTCTGCTGCCACATTGCCCGCAGCTCTCTTTTGAACACGTGTACGCGAGATTACAAACTGCGTCCGTAACTACTTCGCCGTGGAGCCGGCAATTAAAGATAGAAGAGGGAGATAATTAAAGGTAGAAGGGGAGATAATTAAAGGTAGAAAATTTAGATAATTAAAGGTAGAAGAGGGAGATAATAAACGTTAGAATATTGAGAAAATTAAAGGTAGAGGAGGGGGATAATAAAAGGTGGCAGACAGAGATAAATAAAAAAAAAGTAAAAGAGATCGAAAATTAAAGGCTGAAGAGGCAGATAGTTAAAAGAAGAAGAGGGGGATAATTAAAAGTATAGTTATAAGAAAAAGAGGGAGATCATTAAAAGTAGAAGAGGGAGATAATTAAAGGTAGAAGAGTGAGATAATTAAAGGTAGAAGACTGAGATAATTAAAGGTAGCAGATTGAGATAATTAAAGGTAGAAGATTGAGATAATTAAAGGTAGAAGATAGGGATAATTAAAGGTAGAAGATTGAGATAATTAAAGGTAGAAGAAGGAGATAATAAACGTTAGAATATTGAGATAATTAAAGGTAGAGGAGGGGGATAATAAAAGGTGGCAGACAGAGATAAATAAAAAAAAAGTAAAAGAGATCGAAAATTAAAGGCTGAAGAGGCAGATAGTTAAAAGAAAAAGAGGGAGATAATTAAAAGTAGAAGAGGGAGATAATTAAAGGTAGAAGAGTGAGATAATTAAAGGTAGCAGATTGAGATAATTAAAGATAGAAGATGGGAATAATTAAAAGTAAAAGATTGAGATAATTAAAGATAGAAGATTGAGATAATTAAAGGTAGAAAATTGAGATAATTACAGGTAGAAAATTGAGATAATTAAAGGTAGAAGATTGAGATAATTACAGGTAGAAGATTGAGATAATTACAGGTAGAAGATTGAGATAATTACAGGTAGAAAATTGAGATAATTAAAGGTAGAAGATTGAGATAATTAAAGGTAGAGGATTGAGATAATTAAAGTTAGAGGAGGGGAATAAATAAAGATAGAAGATTGAGATAATTACAGGTAGAAGATTGAGATAATTACAGGTAGAAAATTGAGATAATTAAAGGTAGAGGAGGGGAATAATTAAAGGTAGAAGATTGAGATAATTCAAGGTAGAAGATTGAGATAATTAAAGGTAGAAGATTGAGATAATTAAAGGTAGAAGATTGAGATAATTAAAGGTAGAAGATTGAGATAATTAAAGGTAGAAGAGGGGAATAATTAAAGGTAGAAGATTATAGAAGATTAAGATAATTAAAGGAAATATAAATTAAAAGAAACAGAAGATTGAGATAATTAAAGGTAGAAGATTGAGATAATTAAAGGTAGAAGAGTGAGATAATTAAAGGTAGAAGATTGAGATAATTAAAGATAGAAGATTGAGATAATTAAAGGTAGAAGATTGAGATAATTAAAGGTAGAAGATTGAGATAATTAAAGGTAGAAGATTGAGATAATTAAAGGTAGAAGATTGAGATCATTAAACGTAGAAAATTGAGATAATTAAAGGTAGAAGATTGAGATAATTAAAGGTAGAAGATTGAGATAATTAAAGGTAGAGGATTGAGATAATTAAAGGTAGAAGATTGAGATAATTAAAGGTAGAAGATTGAGATAATTACAGGTAGAAGATTGAGATAATTACAGGTAGAAAATTGAGATAATTAAAGGTAGCAAATTGAGATAATTAAAAGTAGAGGATTGAGATAATTAAAGGTAGAGGATGGGAATAATTAAAGATAGAAGATTGAGATAATTACAGGTAGAAGATTGAGATAATTACAGGTAGAACAGGGGAATAATTAAAGATAGAAGATTGAGATAATTAAAGGTAGAAGATTGAAATAATTAAAGGTAGAAGATTGAGATAATTAAAGGTATAAGAGGGGGATAATTAAAGGTAGAAGATTGAGATAATTAAAGGTAGACGTTTGAGATAATTAAACGTAGAAGATTGAGATAATTATAGTTAGAATAGGGGAATAATTAAAGGAAGAAGATTGAGATAATTAAAGGTAGAAGTTTGAGATAATTAAAGGTAGAAGATTGAGATAATTAAAGGTAGAAGATTGAGATAATTAAAGGTATAAGAGGGGAATAATTAAAGGTAGAAGAGTGAGATAATTAAAAGTAGAAGAGTGAGATAATTAAAGGTAGAAGATTGAAATAATTAAAGGTAGAAGTTTGCCGGCTGCCTGGCCGAGGGGTTAGCAGCTTTCTCCGTTAACCCCGAATGTGTTGTTTGTCCATCAAGAATGATGATGACCATTCATTTCATCCAGTGGGGTTGAAGGTGTGGAGCCGTGGGTTTTAAGATGGCTGATAAGGCCTATTTTGGCTCGAAATGTTCTTTGACAATGTGGGCAAAGAATGCTTGACGTCTCTGGAGGAGGATTTCCTGCAGTGGTTTTTCTGTCCTGCCTTTTCTTCACAGCTCTTGCAGTCCTGGTTGCCTCACATATGACTGCACCTTTGTGCAATGATGCACGCCACGAATTTCGGTCTCTGGCTGCAGCCTCCCAGGTGTCATGATGAATTCCAAAAGAATTCAGTGAAATTTTCAGAGTGTCTTTAAAACGTTTCCTCTGGCCACCTTGGGAGCGTTTACCACAACGCAGTTCGCTGTAGAAAATTCGTTTAGGGAGCCTGTGATCTGGCATGCGGGTCAAGTGACCAGCCCAGCGAATCTGATTCTTCATCAGTAGAGTGTGGATACTGGGCATGGATGCTCTTTCTAGGACTTCAGTGTCTGGAATCTTGTCTTGCCATTTAATCTTCAGTAGCTTCCTTAGGCAGACTGTGTGGAAGTGGTTTAATTTCCTAGCGTGTCGCTGATAAACAGTCCAGGTTTCACAAGCATATAGCAGTGTGGATATTACAACTGCTTTGTAGACTTTTAGCTTTGTTTGCAGGCTTATTCCAGTTCTGTCCCATACATTCTTGTACAGTCTGCCAAAGGCTGCACTGGTCTTGGAGATTCTTGCATTCACTTCTTCATCGATTGTGGCAGCTTGTGACACAGTGCTGCCAAGATAGGTGAATTTGTCCACAACACTTAGTCTATGATCATTCACTTTGATATTCGGCACAGTGTGATTATTCCCTGGAGCTGGCTGGTACATAACTACAGTCTTCTCCAAGTTGATATTGAGCCCAAAGTTGGCACAGGCATGTGAGAAAGCTGAAACATTATGTTGCATGTCCGCCTCTGAGTTGGCGTATAGAGCGCAATCATCAGCAAACAGGAGCTCTCTGACGGTGCCGCTGTCAATTTTGGTTTTAGCTTTCAGCCTTCTGAGATTGAATATCTTTCCATCCATACGGTAGTTGATGTCTATTCCAATGTCGTCGTTCTCGAAGGCATTCATCAACATGGCTGAAAACATGAGGCTGAACAGTGTTGGTGCCAGGACACATCCTTGCTTCACTCCATTGGTTACAGGAAAGGGTTCAGACAGTTCACCATTTTCCTGTACTCTTGCCTGCATGCCGTCATGAAATAGCCGCACTATTTGGACAAACTTTCGTGGACAGCCATATTTTGCCATAATCTTCCACAGCCCTTCTCTGCTGACTGTATCAAAAGCCTTGGTAAGGTCAATGAAAGTGGAGAACATTTCGCAGTTCTGTTCCTGACATTTCTCTTGCAGCTGCCTTGCAGCGAAAATCATGTCAACAGTTCCACGTTCTTTTCTGAAGCCACATTGACTCTCAGGAAGAAGACCTTGATCGAGATGGGCTGTGAGGCGATTGAGAAGAATTCTGGCGAGTATCTTCCCTGCAATTGAAAGCAAGGAGATGCCTCGGTGGTTGTCACAGGATTGGCGGTTTCCTTTACGTTTGTAAAGGTGGACTATTGACGCGTCCTTAAAATCTTGTGGCATGGTCTCGTTCATCCATATGTTTGTGAAGACTTGGTGAAGCTGCTCTGTTAGGACCGGCCCACCTGCCTTGTATATCTCTGCTGGGATGGAGTCAGGACCAGGTGCCTTGCCGCTGGAGAGTTGCTGGATGGCTTTGTTTATTTCCACTATGGTTGGCAGGTCACCAAGTGTCTCATTGGTGGGAACTTGAGGAAGGCAGTTGATGGTTTCATCATCGAAGAAGGAAGTTGCATTTAAGATTTTGCTGAAATGCTCTGCCCAGCGTTGGAGGATTTCTTTCTTATCGGTGACCAATGTTCCCCCTGTCTGCACTGAGGAGGGGAACTATGCCTGGTGATGAAGGACCATAGACCGCTTTCAGTGAGTCGTAGAAGTTTTTCATATCATGTCTGTCAGCAAAGCCCTGAATTTCATCAGCTTTGCTGCTCAGCCAGGAGTCCCGCATGTGCCGAAGTTTCTGCTGCACTACTCTCTGAATGTTCATGAAAGCATCTTTTTTTGATGTTGACTTTGGGTCATTCAAATGTGCCTAGAGGAGAAGATGTTTCTCGGCCAGCAATTGGTTGATGTCTTCGGATTTTTCATCAAACCAGTCTTTATGCTTTCGGGGGGCTGGACCCAGGATTTCCATAGCAGTGTTGTAAATTGTGTCCTTTAGGGCTCTCCATTCTGTTTCTGTATCCTGTGTAGCTTCAGCATTGGGCTTGAGGCGGTCTTCCAGCATATTTTCAAACGACTGCTGCATTTTCTTGCTGTTTAGGCGGGTGACATTTAGCTTTGTTTGCATTTTCGCCCCTTGAGGACGCCGTGGTGGCCTGATGTGGATGTTCATTTTCGAGACAATGAGACGATGGTCTGTCCAACATTCGGCACCACACATGGATTTTGTCACTCGAACGTCTTGTCTGTCACTCCTCCTGACGATGACATAGTCAATGAGGTGCCAGTGTTTCGAGCGAGGGTGCATCCACGATGTCCTATTTCTCATGGGGAGACGGAAAATTGTGTTCGTAATCACGAGATCATGTTCGGCACATGTCTGAAGGAGGCGGAGTCCATTGCTGTTGCAATTTCCGACTCCATGCTTTCCAATAATGCCACTCCAAGAGGTGGTGTCCGTGCCTACTCTGGCATTGAAATCCCCAAGGAGTATAAGTTTGTCTCCTTTGGGAACAGATGTTAATACACTGTGCAGGTCCTCATAGAACTTGTTCTTGACATCATCTTCGTTGGTCATAGTTGGTGCGTAGACACTCACAATGGTTGCGTGCTTCCTTCCATTCAGCAGAGGTAACTTCATGGTCATGAGCCTGTCGTTTATAGCCTTTGGAAATCCAGCTAATTTGCCGACCAGGGCCGACTTAATGGCAAATCCCACACCGGATTGGCGTCTTTCCTCGCTTTTCCTTCCACTCCCGAAAAATGTGTAGCCGGCACCAATTTCACAGATTTGGCCTTCTTCTGCAAGTCGTGTCTCGCTCAAGGCTGCAATGTCGATGTTGTACCTGCCCAGCTCTCTCCCAATCAGTGCTGTTCGTCTCTCTGGACCCGACGCGCCGTCTCTGTCAAGTAGGGTGCGTACATTCCAAGTTCCAATTGTTAAGGGAATATGGTTTACTCTTTTAGCTTTGCTTGTTTTATCTTTCTTTGTATGTCGACCGCAGTTAAGGGTACCCACCAACCGCGGCTAGCTGGTTAGGTAGTGATGAAGCAGACAATGTTTAGGGCACCTTTTCTAGCCCCTTCCTCATGCTATGGAGGTGAGCAGTGTGTTCCTATAGAGGGCTGCTCAGTCGCTCAGGGGGTTGCCGAATCCCACTGCTGCTCCGGTCAGTAGAAGACGACCATATGGCCTGAGCCGCCTGTGTGCAGATCTGCGACTACGGCTGCCAGCGTACCCACGCCTGCCGCTTTGCCGCTCGCCCATCGCCACAGGGCTTGAAGGTGATATGTGACGTTGGATGAAGAATGACTTGCGCGATGACTTGGATTAAAGTGAGGAAGAGTTGCGCAATTCATCGACCTCACTCTCTCGCCTGAGTCCATCTGAGTCCAGTGGCAAGACAAGTCGAGACGATTGGAGACGAATACAGGTGCAGTGGATGACCAGGGCGCTCTACGTGCATTGCCGTGCTCATTACGTTCCACAACGCTTTGCAGGTAAACGCCGTCTTGCCCGTTGAATCAGGAATGATTTCTTCCGCGCAGTCTGCCGAATCCTGTCTTCACATGCTGGGTAGGCATACCCTAGTTTACCTCTTGGTTTGACACCAAATCGGATACCCATGCCTGGTTTAGCCAGCCTCTCACAGCTGTTGCCCGGGAGGTGGCCGCTGTCGCATACTCCGAACCGCGAATACTCTCGTGGTCGACGTGAGCGGACGAGAATTAGAAGTGTTTCGAGTCACGCCAGTGACCTATGAAAGTATGCAACCGGTCCCTCAGAAAGTCGTGGCGTGCTGATGAGCGTAATCTAGCCTAGGAATCAACATACAGCTGAAAGATGCTGGTGTTGACTGCAATATCCTGAAACAGGATGGAAACGCGAATTAAAGGTAGAAGATTGAGATAATTAAAGGTGGAAGAGTGAGATAATTAAAGGTAGAAAATTGAGATAATTAAAGTTAGAAGATTGAGATAATTAAAGGTAGAAGTTTGAGATAATTAAAGTTAGAAGATTGAGATAATTAAAAGGAGAAGATTGAGATAATTAAAGGTAGAAGAATGAGATAATTAAAGGTAGAAGATTGAGATAATTAAAGGTAGAAGAGGGAGATAATTAAAAGTAGAAGAGGGAGATAATTAAAGGTAGAAGATTGAGATAATTAAAGGTAGAATTTTGAGATAATTAAAGGTAGAATCTTGAGATTATTAAAGGTAGACTATTGAGATAATGTAAGGTAGAAGATTGAGATAATAAAAAGTAAAAGTTTGAGATAATTAAAGGTAGAAGATTGAGATAATTAAAGGTAGTAGGGGGAGATAATTAAAAGTAGAAGATTGAGATAATTAAAAGTAGAAAATTGAGATAATTAAAGGTAGAAGAATGAGATAATTAAAGGTAGAAGATTGAGATAATTAAAGGTAGAAGAGGGAGATAATTAAAAGTAGAAGAGGGATATAATTAAAGGTAGAAGATTGAGATAATTAAAGGTAGAATCTTGAGATAATTAAAGGTAGAATCTTGAGATTATTAAAGGTAGACTATTGAGATAATGTAAGGTAGAAGATTGAGATAATAAAAAGTAAAAGTTTGAGATAATTAAAGGTAGAAGATTGAGATAATTAAAGGTAGTAGGGGGAGATAATTAAAAGTAGAAGAGGGAGATAATTAAAGGTGGAAGATTGAGATAATTAAAGGTAGAAGAATGAGATAATTAAGGGTAGAAGAGGGAGATAATTAAAAGTAGAAGAGAGAGATAATTAAAGGTAGAAGAGTGAGATAATAAAGGTAGAAGAGTGAGATAATTAAAGGTAGAAGAATGAGATAATTAAAAAGTAGAAGAGGGAGATAATTAAAAGTTGAAGAGGGAGATAATTAAAGGTAGAAGATTGAGATAATTAAAGGTAGAATCTTGAGATATTTAAAGGTAGAATTTTGAGATAATTAAAGGTAGACTATTGAGATAATTTAAGGTAGAAGATTGGGATAATTAAAGGTACAAGATTGAGATAATTAAAGGTAGAAGAGGGAGATAATTAAAGGTAGAATAGGCTAAGTATAGTTACAGGTTTGGTATAGGACGTATATCGAGCTGACATCTTACGCAATAAAATTGCTATTTATTATTTGTAAAGTTTAATTAAAATTTAATCACAGAAATTTAACTTTTTTTCCATTTCTTACACTGACTTGTATCTATGTCTCTTAAGAAAGAGTTTGTTGTGTTTGATGTATAGTTAGGGTTAGGGTTAGTAAGAAAGAGTTTATTGTGGTTGATATATAAAATGCTTTATTTTCCTTAGGCTCTTTTAGGCGATCATCGTTAGTTACTCTGGTAGTCCAAGGAATGCAACTCATTCGTCTCAGGAACCCAATCTCTGTCGTTTTTTCATGTTCTTCCTAAGGGTGATGGTCGATGCCCATATTCGTTGTCTAAAATAGCGCCTAGTAGGTTAGGGGGACAGATGATTTATCCCCATTAGGTTGGAAAATCTGCCTAGTCAGCAGAAAATCGTGTAAGACTGAGATAATTAAAGGTAGAAGAGGGAGGTAATTAATGGCAGAGTAGGAGCATAATTAAAGGGGTAAGGAGGTCATTATAAAAGGTGGACGACTGAAATAATTAAAGGTGGAAAAGGAAGATAATAAAGGGTAGCAGAGAGAGAGATAATTAAAGGTGGAAGATTGAGGCAGTTAAAGGTAGAAGAGGGAGATAATTAAAGGTAGAAGATTGAGATAATTAACGGTAAAAGAATGAGACAATAAAAGGTGGGAGATTGAGATAATTAAAGGTAGAAGATGGAGATAATTAACGGTAGAAGATCGAGGTAATTAAAGGTAGAAGAGGGAGATAATTAAAGTTAGAAGAGGGAGATAATTAAAGGTAGAAAAGGGAGATAATTAACGGTAAAAGAATGAGACAATAAAAGGTGGGAGATTGAGATAATTAAAGGTAGAAGATGGAGATAATTAACGGTAGAAGATCGAGGTAATTAAAGGTAGAAGAGGGAGATAATTAAAGTTAGAAGAGGGAGATAATTAAAGGTAGAAGAGGGAGATAATTAACGGTAAAAGAATGAGACAATGAAAGGTGGGAGATTGAGGTAATTAAAGGTAGAAGAGGGAGATAATTAAAGGTAGTAGATCGAGATAATTAAAGGTAGAAGATCGAGATAATTAACGGTAGAAGATCGAGATAATTAAAGGTAGAAGATCGAGATAATTAAAGGTAGAAGAGCCCCGGGAAGGTTAACCCGGTTAACAAATGCCCTCAGATGTCGGATGTGTCAGCCTAACTGCGCAAGAACGCAGCTCTGCTGTAGACAAGCACAATGCAATCACGTCCGAGAAAAAAAAAATTCCGGATAAACGAAGAAGAAGAAGAAGAAGAAGAAGAAGAAGAAGAAGAAGAAGAAGAAGAAGAAGAAGAAGAAGAAGAAGAAGAAGAAGAAGAAGAAGAAGAAGAAGAAGAAGAAGAAGAAAGGTAGACGAGGGAGATAATTAACGGTAGAAGATCGAGGTCATTAAATGTAGAAGAGCGAGATAAGTAATGGTGGAAAATTTAGATAATTAAAGGTAGCAGGGGAGGAAAAACGTGAATAAATGCTACAAAGAAGACTCAGAATGCATACTAAGTCACATCCGTCGACCAGAGAAAATGTGTGGTTAAACTTAGAAAGCAAAGGAGTGCTGGGGTGTAATATGCAATCTATACAATACAAAAACACAAGGTATAGGGCTGCTTTAAAAAAAAATCCATTTTTGTTCACATTCTGGGATTCTGAGATAAGTTAGTTAGTTGTATATCCTTTACAGGACGTAGCAGTCAACCCCATCAATTATTGGCTCTTTGTAAATTCTGGGCAAGTTTACGTTCAGTAGTTTGCCATTGATTTATGAACGACCGGCACCCATACCATTTCATAAAAATAAAAAAAAACCAGCGTACGGCGATCTGCTACCAAATCGCCCACAGCTGTGTTTCGAATGCGGTATGCGGGATTACGAACTGCGTCCGTAACTCCTTTTCCATGGAGCCGTCTCTCAGATAAGTGGCACGTATATTTCCTTATTCCCCCCCATCCCTCCCTATTATTCTCAGGCTGTTACTATGCATTAATATAGTCGTTGCGGTGTCATCTCCGTGGTTCTCATGTTGTTGGGTTTTCTGTGTGGTTCTCATGTTGTTGGGTTTTCTGTGTGGTTCTCATGTTGTTGGGTTTTCTGTGTGGTTCTCATGTTGTTGGGTTTTCTGTGTGGTTCTCATGTTGTTGGGTTTTCTGTGTGGTTCTCATGTTGTTGGGTTTTCTGTGTGGTTCTCATGTTGTTGGGTTTTCTGTGTGGTTCTCATGTTGTTGGGTTTTCTCCGTGGTTCTCATGTTGTTGGGTTTTCTGTGTGGTTCTCATGTTGTTGGGTTTTCTGTGTGGTTCTCATGTTGTTGGGTTTTCTCCGTGGTTCTCATGTTGTTGGGTTTTCTGTGTGGTTCTCATGTTGTTGGGTTTTCTGTGTGGTTCTCATGTTGTTGGGTTTTCTCCGTGGTTCTCATGTTGTTGGGTTTTCTGTGTGGTTCTCATGTTGTTGGGTTTTCTGTGTGGTTCTCATGTTGTTGGGTTTTCTGCGTGGTTCTCATGTTGTTGGGTTTTCTGTGTGGTTCTCATGTTGTTGGGTTTTCTGTGTGGTTCTCATGTTGTTGGGTTTTCTGTGTGGTTCTCATGTTGTTGGGTTTTCTGTGTGGTTCTCATGTTGTTGGGTTTTCTGTGTGGTTCTCATGTTGTTGGGTTTTCTGTGTGGTTCTCATGTTGTTGGGTTTTCTGTGTGGTTCTCATGTTGTTGGGTTTTCTGTGTGGTTCTCATGTTGTTGGGTTTTCTGTGTGATTCTCATGTTGTTGGGTTTTCTGTGTGGTTCTCATGTTGTTGGGTTTTCTGTGTGGTTCTCATGTTGTTGGGTTTTCTCCGTGGTTCTCATGTTGTTGGGTTTTCTCCGTGGTTCTCATGTTGTTGGGTTTTCTGTGTGGTTCTCATGTTGTTGGGTTTTCTGTGTGGTTCTCATGTTGTTGGGTTTTCTCCGTGGTTCTCATGTTGTTGGGTTTTCTGTGTGGTTCTCATGTTGTTGGGTTTTCTCCGTGGTTCTCATGTTGTTGGGTTTTCTCCGTGGTTCTCATGTTGTTGGGTTTTCTGCGTGGTTCTCATGTTGTTGGGTTTTCTGTGTGGTTCTCATGTTGTTGGGTTTTCTGCGTGGTTCTCATGTTGTTGGGTTTTCTCCGTGGTTCTCATGTTGTTGGGTTTTCTGTGTTTGTTTGCTGTAGAAGACTTGTCGTTGCAAAGTCCTTAGATTTTCGCAATTGTGTTTTGTAAATCTGCCCTCCCTACATTTTGTATTTTTATATTGTTTACGTTTCCACAGGTTTTCCACATTTTAATTATTTTTAATCATGGCGCAACTTTACAGAACCTATTCTGTTGAATGCATGTAAAACTTGGACAATAAGCAGGAAAGCTGACAAACATCGAATAACAGTGGGAATGTGGTTTCTGAGAACAATGCAAAGAATACCATGGAGAGACAGAAACATCACTGAGAAAATTCTTTAATAAGAAAATGAAAATGGTAACTTAATTAGAGAAATTACAGTGAGACAGTCAATATGTTTTAAGTACATTTTGAGGAGAAATGAACTTGAAAACATTTTGACAACTGGCAGATTTGATAGGAGAAGAGCAAAGGAAGACACAGAGATAAATACCTGGATGTTTTTGTCACATGTCATAGCCGGGACAAGAACGCAGACTTGATCCACAAACCCTGGTGATTTTGTGGGGTGGCGAAACATGACTGCCCACACTTAACGGAGTTGCACATGATGATGATAAACTAAGATAATAAAGCCTTGTTGATTGCGTTACCAACCAGTGTTAAATAGTCTGACCTCTGTTAATTGCTGTGCCGGTTTTATTTTTTCATTTACTCACTTTGAACTCAAGCGCAGTCCATGCACGTACCACTACTTCAAATGCACTGGGCTGACATTTTCGTTATTTATTTAGAAGCTAATTTACGCTGAATGGATCTCTTAAGATGTCCCGAAGATTTACCCGCGACCTGGTATGATCAATAGTCTATATAATGCGACGTGTACTTTGATGATGGCATTAGTACTGAGACTCTTCGCTGGGTGTTGATGATGAGGGCGCAGCGCGGATGATAATGGCCCAATGTCGTTTGTTTTTTTCAACTCATGTTGCCGGCTTCGTGGCGAGGGAGCTACGAACTCAGTTCGTAATCCCGCATACCCGTTTTCGAAACACAGCTGTGGGCGATTTGGCAGCAGACCGCCTTACGTTCGTTTGTTATGAAATGGTATGGGTGTCGGTCGTTCAGAAAGCAAAGGTAAACTACTGAACATAAGCTTGCCCAGTTATCACGAACAGCCAAAAAATGATGGGGTTGACTGCTACGTCCTGTAAAGGATATGCGACTTTAACTCATGTTAAGACGGCCAATAAGGTGATGAGAATCTCAGCGTTACTTATTGTATGACACCGTTTCTTTACTAATCCACTTCTTTATAACCAAAACATAATCCAGGTTCACAAACAATTAAACAGACATCTCGACAAGGTCAACAACTTTTCACTTGAGAACAATCGATCTGGTTGGATTTCGTAAATGTTGGGAAATACCTGTTGTACATCACTTCCTGTATTAATGCGATCACCGCGTACTTTAATGAATCATTGTCTCTGTTCCCCTGGGACCCGCCCTCCGCGGCTGACTATTGTTTCCACAATTCACAAGTGCAGCCTCTAGGGACAATTTTCCCATAATTGGGTTCTCCTGAGACAGACGCAAAGTGAAACAGTTTTTATGCAGTCTCTGGGATTTGTATAGATTTTCTGCTGTCCTTTCTGTTCCCTGTAATGTTGTAATTAACAAAAGCGTGGATATTATGCCGTTGATGAATAACAAAAACTGGATAATCACAAACAGATACAGATATGAATGGAAGCAGAGATGCATGATCAGTTTTGTAGACACGCGTTTGTGTAAGGATAAACAGATAGATAAATAGACACATAAGCAGATAATCAGGCGGATAAAGAGACAGACATGCACGCAGACAGGCAGTCATCTATATATATAAAAAAGAATCTCCGTCTGTCTGTCTGTCTGTATGTCCTTTATGCGTTCGCGAACGGTCCATCCGATTGAGATGCAATTTTCTGCACGTCTTCTAATCATCCCCATGCTGCCAACTGTCATAGTTTTTTTTAGTGTACAAACATATTTTCTTCTTATTATTTAATATTTAATTTACATTATAATGTATATATAGCGAGGGGACATAACTTCTAATAGAATTGCTATATATGTAAAATTGTTGCATATTTCTCAAATAGGTGGACCTTTTCGCTGCAGTCATCTACAGGCATATGCGTTATAATCCTCCCCCCTCCTCCTCCTCCTCTCCCCTCTTCCTCCTCCTACCCTCCTCCTCCCCCTCTTCCTCCTCCTCCTCTCCATCCTCCTCCTCCCGCTTCCTCTTCCTCCTCCTTCCTCCTCCTCCCTCCTCCTACCTCCCCCCCTCCTCCTCCTCCCTCCTCCTCCTCCTAATCCCTCCTTCTCCCTCCTCCTCCTCTCTCCTCCTCCTCCCCCTCCTCCTCCCCTTCTCCTCTCCCTCCTCCTCATCTCCTCCGTCTCCTCCCCCTCATCCCTTCTCCTCCTCCTCTCTCCTCCCACCTCCTCCTCCATCTACCTCCTCCTCCCTCCTCCTCCCTCCTTCTCCTCTTCCTCCTCCCTCTCCCTCCTCCCCCTTCTCATCCTCCCTCCTCCCTCCTCCTTCTCCCTCCTCCTTCTCCTTCTAATCATTCCCGTGCTGCCAACTGTCATAGTTTTTTTTAGTGTACAAACATATTTTCTTCTTATTATTTAATATTTAATTTACATTATAATGTATATATAGCGAGGGGACATAACTTCTAATAGAATTGCTATATAAGTAAAATTGTTGCATATTTCTCAAATAGGTGGACCTTTTCGCTGCAGTTATCTACAGGCATATGCGTTATATTCCTCCTCCCCCTCCTCCTCCTCTCCCCTCTTCCTCCTCCTACCCTCCTCCTCCCCCTCTTCCTCCTCCTCCTCTCCATCCTCCTCCTCCCGCTTCCTCTTCCTCCTCCTTCCTCCTCCTCCCTCCTCCTACCTCATCCTCCCTCCTCCTACCTCCTCCCCCTCCTCGCTCTCCTCCTCCTCCCCCTCCTCCTCCTAATCCCTCCTTCTCCCTCCTCCTTCGCCGCCTCCTCCTCTCTCCTCCTCCTCCCCCTCCTCCCTCTACCTCCTCCTCCTCCTCCCTCCTCCCTCCTTCTCCTCTTCCTCCTCCCTCCCCCTCCTCCCCCTTCTCATCCTCCCTCCTCCCTCCTCCTTCTCCCTCCTCCTTCTCCTTCTAATCATTCCCGTGCTGCCAACTGTCATAGTTTTTTTTAGTGTACAAACATATTTTCTTCTTATTATTTAATATTTAATTTACATTATAATGTATATATAGCGAGGGGACATAACTTCTAATAGAATTGCTATATAAGTAAAATTGTTGCATATTTCTCAAATAGGTGGACCTTTTCGCTGCAGTTATCTACAGGCATATGCGTTATATTCCTCCTCCCCCTCCTCCTCCTCCTCTCCCCTCTTCCTCCTCCTACCCTCCTCCTCCCCTCCTCCTCCTCCTCTCCCCTCTTCCTCCTCCTACCCTCCTCCTCCCCCTCTTCCTCCTCCTCCTCCATCCTCCTCCTCCCGCTGCCTCCTCCTCCCTCCTCCTACCTCCTCGCTCTCCTCCTCCTCCCTCCTCCTCCTAATCCCTCCTCCCTCCTCCTCCGCCGCCTCCTCCTCTCTCCTCCTCCTCCTCCCCCTCCTCCTCCCCTCCTCCTCTCCCTCCTCCTCACCTCCTCCGTCTCCTCCCCCTCATCCCTTCTCCTCATCCCCCCTCCTCCGACCTCCTCCTCCCTCTACCTCCTCCTCCCTCCTCCTCCCTCCTTCTCCTCTTCCTCCTCCCTCTCCCTCCTCCCCCTTCTCATCCTCCTTCTCCCTCCTCCTTCTCCCTCTTCCTCCTCCCTCCTCCTCCTTCTTCCTTCTCCCTCCGCCTCCTCCCTCCTCCTCTCTCCTCTTCCTCCCTCTCCCCCCCCTCCTCCTCCCTCCTCCTCCTCCCTCCTCCTCCTCCCTCCTTCTCCCTCCTCCTCCCTCCTTCTCCCTCCTCCTCCTTGCTCCTCCTTCTCCCTCTTCCTCCTCCATCCTCCTCCCCCTCCTCCTCCCTCCTCCTACATCCTCCCTCCTCCTCGCTCTTCCTCCTCCTCCCTCCTCCTCCTCCCTCCTCCTCCTCCTTCCTCGTTCTCCCTCCTCCTCCCTCCTCCTCCTCTCTCCTCCTCCTCCCCCTCCTCCCCCTCCTCCCTCCTCCTCCCTCCTCCTCCCTATTCCTCCTCCTCCCTCCTCCTCCCTCCTCCTCCCTCTCCCCCTCCCTCCTCCTCCTAATCCCTCCTCCTCCCTCCTACTCCTCCATCCTTCTCCTCCCTCCTGCTACCTTCTCCTCCCTCCACAGAATATGAATTAAATGATATGCTCCCCACCAGGGACTGGGCGAAGCCGGGCCGGGTCGTCTTTTTGGGAACGGGAACGGGAGCAGGGGCCGAATATGAATTAAATAAGACGCTCCATTTACCCAAGTTACTTGTTGGGGGAAAGATGTAAAGATCTTTCAAGTGCTCTTTCTAATAATAGACAGATAGACAGACAGACAGTAGATAGTCGGGAACGGGAACGGGAGCTTATATGACTACTTATATGAATTAAATGAGATGCTCCCCACCAGGAGCTGGGCGAAGCCGGGTCAGACAGACAGACAGACAGACAGACAGACAGACAGACAGACAGACAAACAGACAGACAGACAGACAGACAGTCGGGAACGGGAATTTATATGACTACTTATATGAATTAAATTAGATGCTCCCCATCAGGGTCTGGGCGAAGCCGGGCCGGGTCAGACAGATAGACAGATAGACAGACAGACAGACAGACAGACAGACAGACAGTCGGGAACGGGAACGGGAGCTTATATGACTACTTATATGAATTAAATTAGATGCTCCCCACCAGGGGCTGGGCGAAGCCGGGCCGGGTCAGACATGCAGACAAACAGACAGACAGACAGACAGACAGACAGACAGACAGACAGTCGGGAACGGGGGCGAATATGAATTAAATGAGACGCTCGCGCCAGGAGCTGGGCGAAGCCGGGCCGGGTCGTCTTTTTTGGGAACGGGAACGGGAGCAGGGGCCGAATATGAATTACATGAGACGCTCCATTTACCCAAGTTAATTGTTGGGGGAAGATGTAAAGATCTTTCAAGTGCTCTTTCTAATAATAGACAGACAGACAGACAGTAGATAGTCGGGAACGGGAACGGGAGCTTATATGACTACTTATATGAATTAAATGAGATGCTCCCCACCAGTGTCTGGGAGAAGCCGGGCCGGGTCAGCTAGTATAATATATTTTACATGTTGCAATCCTAATCCCTCCTCCTCCGCCGCCTCCTCCTCTCTCCTCCTCCTCTCTCCTCCTCCTCCCCCTCCTCCTCACCTCCTCCTTCTCCTTCCACACAGAGAGAATAAAAGACAGGTAAACAGAATGAAACGGTTGGATGGACGCAGTGAAAGAAGGAGGGGTGGGCGGACGAAAAAATAATTTCATATATATTACAGAAAAACAGGTAGACATGCAGATCGACAGACAGACAAATAGACAGACAGACAAACGGACGGAAGGACAGACAGAAGGACGGAAGGACATACAGACATATAAAAATGAATATGGTATTCATGTTCATGTCGACCATGTTCCCCCAGAATCATCTGTACTCATGTTATGGATGTGGAATATGTGACGAAGATAGAATATGCTGGATGGTGTAGCATCATGCCGCTGATGATCATCTGTATCAGAAATAACTGGCACTATATGAGGCTGAAAGCTGTGGACGCTACAAGGCATGGACTTTAAAACGGTTTTAATCTTGAAGAACAGCTAAACCTATCTGGCTTCATAGCTACTTTTCTATATTAATTAACTTCTTTGTTAGGAAGAATTAGCCTGGATCACAAACATAATTTAAATATAAATCTGAACACGCTCGACAACTTTTCACTTAAGAACATCAATCTGGCTGGATTCCGTCAACGTTGGGAAATGCCTGTCGTACATCGCTTCTGGTTGTTTTTTTAATATGGTCCCAGTGTACTTTACTGAATCATCGTCTCCGTCCCCTGGGACCCGCTAGCCGCGAGAATCTGTGGATTCAACGATCCACAAGTGCAGACTCCAGGGACAATTTTCCCATTATTGGCTTCTCTTGAAACATACGCAAAACGGAAGTTTTTTTGTACAGTCCTTGCATTTGTATAGATTTTCTGACGTCCTTTCCGCTCCGTGTAATGCTGTAATTAACAACAGCGGTTAGCGTTGATTTTATGCTGTTGATGGGGGGAAAATATTTAATCACAAACACATAGATATGAAGGGAAGCAGAGAAGCATGGTCAATTTTGTTGACACGCGTTCATGGAATAGTAAATAGACAGAC
>OY992888.1:29445785-29468285 GCA_963921405.1 Cepaea hortensis | reverse complement strand
TGATTTCATTTTGCTGAACTGATCGACTCCGATTATATATAGACTTATATGTGAGTTCATTATTAACGTATCTATTATAACAGTTCATTTCCAGAATCGTGTTTATTCTTAAATTCAAATAGCAACTATGTCAATTCACAGACTGTTCAACTGACATTTCTGCTCCAGCTGTCAGCGGACGAGTTTGATAACAAATGGAACATGTTATAACCATGTCAAAGGACAAACACTTACCATCATAATGTGCCCACTCCAGTGACATCAGCATCATGAAAATGAACGCCTGGTCAGTGGCAGCGACTTTGGTGACCTTATGTTTATTGAAGCTGACAGAAGGTAGGTCATATTTTCTTCTTATTATTTGTGTTAGTGTTATTTAGTGTTAGTGTTATTTAGCTTTAGTGTCATTATTTAGCGTTAGTGTTATTATTTAGTGTTCGTGTTATTATATAGTGTTCGTGTTATTATTTAGTGTTAGTGTTATTATGCACAGTTCGCGGCCACTGCATTAGCCAGGCGGCCTTAATTCCTCAGGCTCAAAGACGCCCCTGCCATACATCGCAAGGTACTATATTGGCAGTAAATGGCAGGTTTTTGTTTTGGCAGTTATTATTGAGCATTAATGTTATTCTTTAGTGTTAGTGTTATTATTTAGTGCTACTTTTATTATTTAGTGTTCGTGTTATTATTTAGTGTTAGTGTTATTATTTATGTTAGTTTTATTATTTAGTGTTAATGTTATTATTTAGTGTCGTATATGGCAAGAGCGTTCTGGCTCTTAATCTTCTTGCGCGCTGATAGCAGCGTTGCGGAATCGTGTCCCACGCCTGTCAGTCGGACTTAAACATTGAATTCTCGTTCAGAAAGCAACGGCAAACTACTGAACGTAAAATTGTCCATAAAATTAACCTTGAGTTGGGGTTGGTGGCAACGCCCTGTAAAGGACATGCAATTTGTTTTAACGCCCATGGACTGATAATTTTCTTACGTATTGTAAGACTTTTGCTAGAATGGAAAGTTTGTACATAAAGAATTGCATACGCAAGTACTAGAGCAGTGGTTCTCAACCTTTTTTGGCCCATGCACCCCTTCACCATATGTTCAGAATGTCATTTCACCCCCCCCCCTTTTTTTTTCTCCCTAAGAATTCCCCACCCCCGCCCTATACAGTATACGTAAAAATGGAAGCTAAATTTAATAGCACAAACTAGAACAAGTCTAGACGTCTACATAAAACGTGATATGCGGGCCATACCGTAAAGTATGGAGGGAAAAACAATATCAAGTAATCGGTTCTTGTAGTAATGCGATCTTAAAAGAATCTAAATTCCCCCCCCCCCCTGGGACACCTTAAAATACCCCCCCCCCCCATAGGGGATTTCCCAACCCGTTTAGAACCATTTACTAGAGTCAGTTGGGACATCCGCCTGTTGATGTTGAATTTTGTGATGTGTTTTTAACTATTTACTATTTTTGTCGCATTAGTAAAAACATCAAATGAGGGTCAGAGTGGTTGAGAGGTGCAAAGCGCACTCGCTGAAACGTTTCCTTCTGACCGTGGCGTAGTGGGTTTATTCCATCTGCCGGTCAGTTGGGTTTAAATATTGACTTCTCATCCTGGACTTGGGGGCGTAATTACCTCTGAAGTCGGAGAAGGGTTTTCCTGGCTGTTTGTGATTATTATGGCAAGGCTACGTTAAGTAGTTTGCCACTGCTTCCTGAATGACCGGCACTTATACCATTGTATGAAATATTAGCGCAAGGCGGTCTACTTCCAAATCGCCCGCAGCTGTGTTACGAGCGCAGTATGCGGGATTACGAACTGTGCTGTTCAGCCCTTCGCCACAGCGTCTACTGTTCTATGAGAAAGATGGCCAGATAACTAAACACAATTTTCTCTCGCTTTGAACTCAAACGTAGTCCATACTACGTCTGCGTCTAGTGCACGGGACCGATTTTGCGCGTGGATTCATCATCATAATCCAGTGCATTGCTGGCGTAGGCGATCATGCCTCGCCACAAATTACGATCTGTGACGCCATGGATCAATTCGTATGCTGACTCCCTTCCGTGCCATGACACAAGACTGTCAAGATTCTTCTCAGGCTGTCTTCATGTATCTCTCTTTCCGCAAATCTTTCCAGTTGTCAGAACATGTTCCAGTTTGTGTCTTCACATAACGTGGCCAAAAAACGATGACTTTCTCTTTTGTATGTTTGTGATAAATTGTCTTTGAGACTCTGCTTCCCTAAAAACGCCATGATTGCTCATTTTGCTTGTCCGATTCATTTTCAACATTATTCTATAAAACCACATCTCCAAGGCTTCCAGAGATTTTTTTTTCGCCTGCTTAATAATTCTCCAGGATTTGCAGCCTTATGTTAAAACTTGTTCTTCGTAACATGCAAGAACTGTTTTTCTAACTTTCAATGACAGTGACTTATTGCACAAACCGTTCTTCATTTGATAGAATTCAGTTTTTGTTTGTGGATTAGCTTTCTCTGTTACCAGTATCCCTCGCCATCAGGCGAACCCACTCCGACTTCCGACTTGTATTTTACGTCCTTAAGTCAAGGACGCGAAGTCAACATTTTAGTCCAACTGACCGGTGAGGGCTGTTGAAACAGCTACTTCGGCATCAGCACACCGGATGTTTAAGAAAATAGCGCCCTTATCAATTCGGTGTGCTGACCCCCAAGTAAACAAACAAATTAATGAGTAAACTGAGCGGAATTCGTCTCGTTTTTAATACACAGAGACCAATCCGCGTATACGGACATTTTCACACACAGTAAATTCTCGATATCAATTGATTTCTAGCCCGCGAATTCATTAACTGGATAATTGTCATGAGATGTTTAATCGTCTTGAGCGACTTCCCGTATCTGCCATGTCTGCTACCAAATTAACAACTTTTAACTGTGACATACCTATACTTCCCATTTTCCGCCATCCATTTTTATTTGTCCCAAATTACTTTTTGTTTAGCATTGAATCTTTTAAGCCATTTACAGCAGTCTCTTCCAGACCCTGAGCGTTAGTGAGCCAGGTATAATCAAGGACATCATAAGCCATTATACTAAAGTCATGTATATCAATGTCCACCAACGTTTGCATGCGATACCTGATTCCATGATGAAGGGCTTATGAAAGCACATCAGCATTAGCAACGTGGCAGAATATGCGAAAGCAGCTTTTGGGAAAGATGAAAAAAGATAAACAACTATTTGAGGAAAATAGAGTCCGAATAAAAACAATGTATAGGAAGTTCGCAGAAAGGAAAAACGCACACAGATACGTTCGTCTGAAGTCCTTATTGGCGAACACGAAAAAAACAAAAACAACAACAACAACAACAACAGAACACAGACCAAACTAAAATAAGATAATATAGCAAGAAAACTTAGCTATCTAGCTGAAAGCTAATTCCATGCGCAAAAACTAGGAACGGAAAACTTTGAGGGAAAGCCTTACTGTATTATATCATCAGTTTCGAAGGCGTTGTAGATGTCACTGTTGTAAATAAAAACATCTTCGAGCAATCACGTGTATTGCACAAGGGCCTGGGAGCGGCTTTCATTTAATCGAGAAGACAGATGTAGCTGAACGTGTAAAGCAATTAGTGCACTCATTCATTCCTTCATTCATTCAGTAGCATGTCCCTTGCAGAGGTTTGCTCCTATAACAACCGCCCGGAAAACTTCTCGATCATAAACAAGATGTCTCGCGTCCGATAACCCATCTGCCACACCCTGCACTCTTCTCTTTGGAGTTGTTCTCCCTCTCTTGTCAGACATATACCCTTACATGATTATTCTCTTCAAACTTTCATGACGTTTCAAGTGACCAAAATATTTCATGTTCTATATTTTATCGTCTTCAGTAGCAAAGCTCCTCCAATATTCAGCTCTTGTCGTATGAGCCAAATATTTGTATAGAACTATAGACCAATGGGCACTCGATGTGATAGGTATCGTCTTTACTTCCCAGTACATCCCTGATATATATTTTAGACTGGGTTGAAAAGGGAGCTCAGATCCATGTTTTAAAAATACCCACCACAATGAGGATTCGAATACATGATCACCGGGTTGACAGGCAAGTATCGTAGGCACTGCACTACCGCTGCTCTCAATTAGAATCTAACGCAGTGGGAACATTAATCAACAGGTGAATTGATACAACTGTCTTGACAAAAGTTATAAAATATGGCGAAAAATGTCTTGTGGAGACGAGGATCGTCATGGCAATAGTAGACTTTGAAATTTGAAGGGAAAAAACCTCCCCCCAAAAAACATACTCACCAAATAAAAAGCTGACAACGGCTGCAGTGGAGAAAAAGAAGTTTACAGTTATAAATAGAACCTATACTGTTGTAGGAATATCAAACACGGATAAGAAGCAGACAGGCTGAGAAACATATCATGTTAGTGGAATTGTGTTTTCTAGGGAAATTGCAAAGAATATCACGTGCGGGGCAGAAAACAAACGAATAAGAAAGTTCTACAGGAAACGAATGAAAGCCACAAATTGATTAGAAAAATTAGTCTTAGACAATCAAGATTGCATGAACACGTTATGAAAATAAATGAACGTTCAAACTTAGTTACAGCTGGCAAACTAATTGGGAAAATAGGAGGAAGGGAAAGAGATAAATAACCTGGGTGACTTGGCCACGTGGCAAAACGTTTACCGACATCATACAGGATGATAACGTGTTTGCATGACATCTTCATAATCTTGTCTAATGTTGCTTTGAGTAGGCCTTTACTAAATTGCTCGAAAACTGTCGAGAAATGCTTATTAACGAGAATATAATGCCATTTAAAATTGATCTTCAACCACTTGCTGGCACGTCTGTTGGCTCTCCTCCTTGAAATGATAAAAGAGGATTGCGTGTTCCAATTAAGCAAGAGCTTTACCCACAGCAGCACAGCTACTGGTAGGGTCTCCCATGAATCGACAGGTCAAGGAGCAGAGAAGTGAGATAACACCGAGCAAGATAATTCAGCGGCATACTTCCAGATAACGCCTCTCTTATAACACAAATTCCAACAGTCGTGATGTCACCAAGACTCCGGGTGCAAAGCTGGTATACTTGGTACCAGAAAAAGCTTGCAAAGACACCAATATGTGGTGATCACAAGACCAAGCTCAGAGGAGTGAGATATGTGCGTACCCACAAGCTCGGTACTTTAACTTGGAGCAAACGACAGAAGACAGTTACTCGTGATTGTCCGAGATCTCTATGCCACAAGACTGTCAGAGAACGAATCATTCTCGCTTTCCTCATTGAGGAGCAGAAGATTGCGGCAAGAGTTCTCAAGGCACAAGGACTAGCAAGAAACATTAAGACTTCTGTTGATTCAAAATATAATTGTTAATGTAAAAAAAAAAAAAATGAAGTGAGACACAAATCTGCTGCCGTGAAAGTAGACTACGGACAGTCAAAGGCTAGGAAGAGCACACCGTAAAGCTTGCTTGTCGAAATATGACGTGCCGAGTCATAGCCTTGATGAAATAAATGCAACGCGCCCGACATTATGATTACGAAAGCACTGATTTAAATTTATAAGCCAGTTTCCGGTATTTATGAGCCACGCGCAAGCATTTTTAAGCCGTAAACCACTAGTTAACGCACAGACACCAGCCGTGATAGCAAGTTTTATGAGCCAGTGAGTGGATGTGCGATTGAGCATACGTGAACACACGTGAAGATGCAGATGTGTGGGGATAACTGAAGCAGTGGGCGACGTCTCGTGTCCCATACATCACGAAGTACATCACATTGTTTAACTTCACCAGCACTGGGAGAAATCAATGTCTTTAACGACAAGCTTAGTTAGTGCAAGCCAATGAATCACAGTGTCTGAGAAGTCATACATTTTCTGCTTTATGTTTATTTTATGCTTCTTGTTTCTGAGTAGTAATTCTTAAACACAACTTAAAGTACTGAGAAGTAGATATCGACCCGGGCGTGTGAATTGGTAAAATAATTAACTGCCTTCAGAATAGCATGTCGTCTTCCTCTTCAAGTTCTTCGTATTCGTCTTTGTCGTCTTCCTCGTCTTCGACATCGAATTGTCTTCGTAGTCGTTTTCATCATGGCCGCCATCTGTTTCATCGTAGCCCTAGTCTCCGTCATCGCTGTCGTCGTAATCATCATCATTGTCTTCGTCGTCGTCGCCTTTACCGTCGTTGTCATCACCGTCACCGATGTCTCCTTCGTATTCATCGTCTTTTTCATTGTCGTCGTCTTCTTTACTGTCTTGTCTTCTTATCTGTCGTTGTTTTCTTCGTTATTGTCGTCTTCTTTACTGTCGTTGTTTTCTTCGTTATTGTCGTCTTATTTACTGTCGTCGTCTTCTTTACTGTCGTTGTCTTCTTAGCTGTCGTTGTTTTCTTCGTTATTGTCGTCTTCTTTACTATCGTCATCTTCTTTACTGTCGTTGTCTTCTTAGCTGTCGTTGTTTTCTTCGTTATTGTCGTCTTCTTTACTGTCGTTGTTTTCTTCGTTATTGTCGTCTTCTTTACAGTCGTTGTATTCTTAGCTGTCGTTGTTTTCTTCGTTATTGTCGTCTTCTTTACTGTCGTCGTCTTCTTAGCTGTCGTTGTTTTCTTCGTTATTGTCGTCTTCTTTACTGTCGTTGTCTTCTTAGCTGTCGTTGTTTTCTTCGTTATTGTCGTCTTCTTTACTGTCGTCGTCTTCTTAGCTGTCGTTGTTTTCTTCGTTATTGTCGTCTTCTTTACTGTCGTCATCTTCTTTACTGTCGTTGTCTTCTTGGCTGTCGTTGTTTTCTTCGTTATTGTCGTCTTCTTTACTGTCGTCGTCTTCTTAGCTGTCGTTGTTTTCTTCGTTATTGTCGTCTTCTTTACTGTCGTCGTCTTCTTTACTGTCGTTGTCTTCTTAGTTGTCGTTGTTTTCTTAGCTGTCGTTGTTTTCTTCGTTATTGTCGTCTTCTTTACTGTCGTCGTCTTCTTAGCTGTCGTTGTTTTCTTCGTTATTGTCGTCTTCTTTACTGTCGTCGTCTTCTTAGCTGTCGTTGTTTTCTTCGTTATTGTCGTCTTCTTTACTGTCGTCGTCTTCTTAGCTGTCGTTGTTTTCTTCGTTATTGTCGTCTTTTTTACAGTCGTCGTCTTCTTTACTGTCGTTGTTTTCTTAGCTGTCGTTGTTTTCTTCGTTATTGTCGTCTTCTTTACTGTCGTCGTCTTCTTAACTGTCGTTGTTTTCTTCGTTATTGTCGTCTTCTTTACTGTCGTCGTCTTCTTTGCTGTCGTTGTCTTCTTAGCTGTCGTTGTTTACTTCGTTATTGTCGTCTTCTTTACTGTCGTCGTCTTCTTAGCTGTCGTTGTTTTCTTCGTTATTGTCGTCTTCTTTGTTATCGTTGTCTTTTTTACTGTCGTTGTCTTTTTCGCTTTCGTTGTCTTCTTTACAGTCGTCGTCTTCTTTGTTATCGTTGTCTTCGATACTGTCGGCGTCTTTTTCGTTATCGTTGTCTTCTTTACTGTCGTCGCCTTCTTCGCTGTCATTATCTTTCGTCTTCTTCTTCAATGTTGTTTTCTTCGCTACCGTAGACTTCTTTACTGTCCTTGTTTTCTTCAACGTCGACGTCTTCGTCCTTGTCAAGGTCTTCATCTTTGCAACCGTCTTCGTCATCTTCTTTTTCATATTCTTCACCACCCTCTTCTTTTTATTCACGATCATCAAAGTCATCATCTTCTTATTCATGATGATGATGATGAGGGTCACCATCATCATCATTGTCTTCTTCTTCTTCTTCTTCTTCTTCTTCTTCTTCTTCTTCTTCTTCTTCTTCTTCTTCTTCTTCTTCTTCTTCTTCTTCTTCTTCTTCTTCTTCTCATCTTCTCCATCCCTTCTTTGTATCACAGAGGCAATTTATAGCTTTTCGATAGATAATTAGGCAGACATGCAGACAGACAGATAGACAGACAGACAGACAGGCAGGCAGGCAGGCAGGCAGGCAGGCAGACAGGCAGGCAGGCAGACAGACAGACAGACAGACAGACAGACAGATACTATCCCAGCGACAATTACAAAGAAAAGATCTCAATTAAAACCTCCTACAAAAGATAACTCTCCATCACGGATTATGCTATTTTTTTTGTAAATCCACAAAATCGCTGTAAGAAGTTCGTTTTTCGTGTAATTACCACACTTTGGTAATTATTTGTTATCCTGGCCTTGTCTCTCGTGGTTTTTAGTTAACTTAATGATGGCTATTTTTATACTTTGTGGTGATTATTGTTCAGATAATGATGTTGTCAGCTCTGATGTCGGAGATAAAACTCGGAGCGCTTATGTGTATTCAGCTAAGGTATAATGTACGCATGATAGCCACTTTAGAGAGGCCAGCAGGAGACAGCGGGAAGATAGCAGAGTGCGTTGTTAGAAAGAAAGTGAAGATAAGAAATAAAATAAAGCGCAGGACAGATTAGGGCCTGGTGGAATAGAAGGGGAAAGGATGAAAGATGTGGAGATAAGGGAAGTGGTGGTAAGGAAAGATGACGGGTTTAAAGGAAAAAGAAAGTGAAGCCGTTAAAAGAATACAAGATACAACGGGGCGAAAGCGAAAGGAAAGCTGAAAGTACATGTCAGGATGTTGTTGTTTATTCGCTCGTTCGCTTTCAACTCAAGTGTAGTCCATACAAACTACTTCTACTAGCACTGGACTGAATTTTGCGTGTGGATTAGTTTTTCTCTATTACCATTGTCCCTTGCAATCAGGCAAATCCACTCCATCTTCAGAGGTACTTGTAATTTACCTCCCTAAATCTTTGTCGAGAAATCACCATTTTATTCCTGCTGTCCAGTGTAAGGGTTGAACCCTTAAACCTCGACATCAGCACACCACGTTCTGATCCATTCGGCCATGGTGACCACCCCAAAATATTAAGTAAAGTAAGTAAAGGTCTCCTTTTCATGCTTAAGGCGCAGGGGCATATGGTGCTATACCCATATTTGTGTAGACAACAGGCAACCACCTGATTTGTACGTGTAGATTAGCCTTCCTTATTACCAGCATCACTCACCATCAGGCGAACCCACTCCGACTTCAGGGGTGGCAAATTCCAGTGAACCGAGAGTTGAGGAAAAGACGCTGATGCTGGAAACTCCAAGGACAATACAACTAGATATTCTCTTCTTTGGAGAAGAGAATTACCGAGAGAGATGAATAATATTGAGAAGACACAGAGAAAGTTGCAGGAGATAGCAGAACACATAACGATTTGGTGTGATTTGATGCTCCAATGGGGATAAAGGGAAGAAGAAGAAGAAGAAGAAGAAGAAGAAGAAGAAGAAGAAGAAGAAGAAGAAGAAGAAGAAGAAGAAGAAGAAGAAGAAGAAGAAGAAGAAGAAGAAGAAGAAGAAGAAGAAGAAAAAGCAGCAGAAGAAGAAGAAGAAGAAGAAGAAGAAGAAGAAGAAGAAGAAGAAGAAGAAGAAGAAGAAGAAGAAGAAGAAACGACGACGACGCCGACGCAGACGCAGCATCAGCAGCGCAAAAGCAGCAGCAGCAGCAGGAGGAAAAGCAGAAGTAGAAGAAACACAACTATGACCACACTCGAAGACAAGTTCATCATATAATATACTCACTAGCGGGTTTTGTTGACAATAATTAAACAAGATTATACTGAAGCAAATACTCACAAAGGGGGCGTACGCTGATCTCTTAATTCCCTGGATTCATCTAATCTCTGTCGACTTATACAGCGTCCGTTGGTTATGAGCCTGTTCGTCAGATCAATGTTTCGCTCCCAAACCTGCATTCATGCTAGACACAATGGGCAATACTACACGACGGTTGAACAGGGTGGTTGCCATTATTTATGTCTTATTTGTTACTTGAGTACTGACAATATCTTTCACACGAATGGAAACATGATTTTCTTTAAGATAATATGAACACGGCAATTATACTTGACTGGAACACTAACAAACACCCACTTCTGTATCAAACACCTGCAGGAATCAATTGACTTCCAGTCCTGCAACGTTTTGGCGCTACAGTTTACTGCGTGTTGCAAACTTCCGGACAATAGCTTAGGTAACACAATGTTTAACCCGAGCGATAATCTTTCATAAGCCCCTCTGATGGGTCTCCACATTGAAGAGATAGAAAGGCTTGCGTGTTCCAGTGACCCCCAAGAGCTATACTGACGGTAGCGCAGCTGCTGACATTGTCTCCTATTTTGGACAGGCCAAGGGATAGGAATCAGACGTAGAGAGACACAAACCTGCTGCCTTGTAGATAGACTGGCGACAGTCAAAGGCTAGGAAAAGAATCCCCCCAAAATACTTGTCGAAGTCGGATGTACTGAGCTACAGGTTTCGTGAAACAGTGTTATACAAGTCAACAAATGATGTCACATCTCTCATAAAGTTGACCTTTCTCTGATGACCACTCACACGTACTCGCAGTCCATTTAACAGTATGTCTCGATAAAAAGAAGTCGCTGAGCCAAGTACAATAACAACCCTATTAATCTACAATTATGGTTTATGACAGCACACAAGAATAGAATAAAGTAGCAGAAAAGAGAAACGAATAAAAAAAAAAAAAATTGAGGATATGAGTAGAATTGGAAGAGAGATTACAGAAGTGATGGGGATAATAAAGCATAATGAAGAAAAGATAACAATGTTAATAATGAAAAGAAACAAAGAGCAGAGCAATGAAGTGAAAGAAAAAGTAGAACAAAGGAAATGCATCATCGCGTGCTATGTGGGTGAATATCCTAATTAGCAATCTCACGCGATTCCAAGTCTCCAATTACTTCTATTTCCTTCTCCATCCTACCATATTGCTTAGCCATCTATGTATTTGTGTCGTTTTCCTCATGACTCACATCGAGCGCCGTGTATTCATTGATTAATTGAATTATTTTGCGATCTCTCTCTCTCTCTCTCTCTCTCTCTCTCTCTCTCTCTCTCTCTCTCTCTCTCTCTCTTAGCCTTTGACTATTCCCAGTCTATCCACAAGGCTGTAGTTGTCTGCCTCTATACATCTGGTTCATATCCCTTGACCTGTCTTACATGGGAGACCCTACCACTAACGTGACTGCCGTCGGCGTAGATTTCGGGGATCATTAGAATACTCAAGCTCCTCTACCTCAGTAAGGTGGAGACACAACATCGAGGCCTAGTATCTTAGCACAGTCTGTGCACTGTTGTGGATAAATTTCAACGTTGTCATAAACTGACTAAAGTTGTTCCCGGGCGGGCAACCACCCAGTCAAAAGTCATTTTCTCCGAATGGTGTTTAGTTCTGTGTGCAGTTAGAGATCCCTTAACTCTGTCAGAAGTGACGAATTACCACCCCAGATCCCAGAGAGAAAACGCGGGACAAATGTATGTTACGCTTATTGAATACACCGAAGTGGCTCGTTGAAAAGATAGATTAGCTGTTCTTGGTATCACCAGGAGTAAGAAAGAGGAATTAAGATATGCAGAATAAGCTTATTTCTTAAGGGGTGCATAGGCAAGGTACCTGCCTGACTTGTTATACTCCTGCAATATATGTGTGAACCCCCACTAAATGTTTTACCAATGCGTGCACTTAAGTTACACAAACATTTATAGACATTTAGAACTTACACGGACAACTGAGTTTAAAATACAATCATTGAGATTTATTGCTATGATGATATTATTATTATTATTATTATTATTATTATTATTATTATTATTATTATTATTATTATTATTATTATTATTATTATTATGTTATACATAACACATCTGACGAAGAGAGCACATAGGTCATGTTCCCCCAATGAGAAGCATTTCACTGTTAGCTTTAATGGGTCCAAATTGGTCCCTTCACTAGGACCGGTTACTCTCTGCTATGAGTTGTTGACTGTCCATGTCCCCTAAGAGAACTGGAATGAAACGAACGGAGATGGGTAGTATCTACGTCTGCATATCTCAAAACACATATGAATATACATTCATATAAACATACATTAATTGCGTAATATACATGCGTGTTACATAAACACGCCTTACATTGCCCAGGTTTGTGCCCTGAAGAGGTCACTTCAGCACAGCGTAAAGCGGTGACACAACACGGGAAGCAGTACTGGGGATAGACTTTGTCGCCCTGCAAGAGACCAGACTCCAAGAATCTGGAAGCATCAAGGAGAGGGTCTTCACTTTCTACTGGTATGGCAAGCCGTGCGGAGAGACCAGGGAGCATGGAGATGGCTTCGCTATCAGAAATAAGCTGCTTAATTCCATCATACCACCAAGTGATGACACTGAAAGAATACTGAAGATCCAACTCCAGACAGAGACAGGCCCAGTTAGTATTATAAGCGTTTACGCCCCAACACTAACTGCAGCATCAGAATCTAAAGACAAGTTCTATGACGACCTTAGCAAAGAAGCCAGTGAAACACCAGAGAAACAACATCTTTTTATCCTGGGGGATTTCAATGCCAGGGTTGGCTCTGACCACAAATCTTGGCCTTCATGTCTAGGACAGTTTGGCGTTGGGAAGATCAATGACAATGGACAACATCTCTTGGAATTCTGCAGCCACCATAATTTGTGCGTGACCAACACCTTCTTTGACACGAAACTCAACACAAGGTGTCATGGAGGCACCCCAGATCAAACAACTGGCACCAACTCGAACTGGTGCTCACTAAACGCAGCAATCTCCGTAATTGACTGCTGACTCGCAGCTATCATAGTGCTGACTGCGACACCGACCATTCACTCGTCTCCAGCAAGGTGAATATAAAGCTCAAGAGAATCTACAGAAGCAGAACAGAAGGAAGACCACGCATTGACACCAGCGGCACCCAAAATAAAGAGAAGGTCAACAAATTCATGCAGGCTCTAGCGGATACTCTGCCTGGCCCCACAAACGGAAATTCCACCGAGAGATGGAGTCATTTTCGCGACACCATCTACAACACAGCACTATCAACATTTGACAAGAAGAAAACTGAGTCAACCGACTGGTTTGAAGCACACTCTGAAGAGATGCTCCCAGTCCTGGAGATAAAGAGACATGCATTCTCAATGTATAGAACTTCACCTTCAGAGAAAACATTGCAGGCATTGCGAACGGCCAGAAGTAGAGTACAACAGATGGCAAGAAGATGTGCGAACAGGTACTGGCTACAGCTCTCTGCTCAAATTTAAACTTGTGCAGACACTGGAAATATAAGAGGAATGTACGAGGGCATCAAGCAAGCTGTCGGTCCATCAAAAAATAAGATGGCCCCTTTACGATCAACTGAAGGGGTAATCATAAAAGATCGAGCGAAACAAATGGATCGCTGGGTATAACACTACTCAGAGCTATACTCAGTGGATAACACTGTCAGCGAAGAAGCTCTGGAAGCCATCGATCAACAGTCCGCCATGCATGCCCTGGATAACGAACCATGCCTCACAGAAATCAGCGAAGCACTAGACTTTCTCAAATCCGGCAAGGCACCTGGAAAAGATAGTATTCCACCTGAAATTTTAAAATGTAGCAAAGAAACAATCATCCCAGAACTGTATGCAATATTTCAGCTCTGCTGAAAAGAAAAATCAGTATCACAAGATATGAAAGACGCAAACATCGTTACCCTTTATAAAAACAAAGGCGACAGAAGCGACTGCAACAACTATCGCGGCATTTCCCTACTCAGCATTACAGGCATGATTTTTGCCAGAGTAATCCTTAAAAGATTACACATTCTTGCTGAAAGAATCTACCCCGAATCGCAGTGCGGGTTTAGACCCAACAGGTCCACCATCGATATGATTTTCTCACTCCGGCAACTCCAAGAGAAGTGCAGAGAACAGAGGAAGCCATTATATATTGCCTTCATCGACCTCACAAAGGCATTTGACCTCGTGAGCAGAAGCGGCTTTTTTAAGGTCTTTGAAAAGGTTGGATGTCCACCCACCCTTCTTAGTCTCGTGAAATCATTTCACGAAAACATGCAGGGGACCATTTTATTTGACGGCTCATCATCCCAGTCATTCAGCATCAGCAGCGGAGTAAAGCAGGGCTGCGTGCTTGCTCCCACACTCTTTGGTATCTTCTTCGCCGTTTTCTTAAGGCAGGCATTTGGGACTGCCACCGAAGGCATATACCTCCACACAAGATCTGATTGCAAACTTTTTAACCCATCAAGACTCAAGGCAAAGACCAAAATAAGATCAAGATGCGTAAGAGAACTACTTTTTGCAGATGATGCAGCACTGACTACTCATACAGCAGAAGATCTCCAACGGCTCATAGATCGTTTTGAAGCCGCATGCAAAGACTTTGGGCTCACCATTAGCCTAAATAAAACACAGGTGATGGAACAGGATGTTGGTGCGCCTCCGTCAATCAAAATTTCTAATTACGAATTGAAGGTCGTCCACGAGTTTGTGTATTTGGGGTCGACAATATTAGATAATCTTTCATTAGAGACAGAAATCGACAGACGCATTGGAAAGGCAGCCACAACATTTTCCAGGCTAGCTAAAAGAGTTTGGGAGAATAATAGACTAACAGAGCGTACAAAAGCTCAAGTATATAAATCTTGTGTTGCTAGCACACTACTCTATGGATCTGAATCCTGGACCATGTACTCAAGGCAGGAAAGGAAGTCGAATTCCTTCCATATGAGATGTCTGAGGCGTATCCTGGGCATAACATGGAAAGACCACACAACAAACAAACATGTGCTTGAAAGAGCAGATATTACCACAGTGCACACCCTCCTCAAGCAGAGACGCCTCCGGTGGCTGGGCCACGTATCTCGAATAGAGGATGAACGTATTCCCAAAGATCTCCTATACGGAGAACTAGCCACAGGAAAGAGGCCAATCGGAAGACCCCAAATGCGATATAGGGATGTGTGTAAACAAGATATGAAAACCCTTGGAATAGATCCAGACAAGTGGAAAAGAGTTGCAACAGACAGATGCTCCTGGAGAAGAGATGTTCGAAACGGACTGGTGCTCTATGAGCGCAATCTGATCCAACAAACTGAGGATAGGCGGCACAGGCTTAAAACGCAGTCACTGCGGGACTTGCCTCGTCTTACAGATGCGGAAACTGTGACAGGGATTGTCACTCTCGCATTGGACTATACAGTCACCAGCGGTGCTGCCAGGTACCTCCCAAGCGGCACAACTGTATGGTCCTTCAGGACTGAAAGAGGCCTACTACTATACATAAACACACACATGTGTGTGTGTATGTCTGTGTGTGTGTGTGTGTGTGTGTAAATATTCATAAAACCATTCAGAACATCTATAGCTCAAAACATAAATATTCACCTCTACCTATATAATGGAGGATCTCTAATATAAGTTCACCTCACTTACTCTCACCCTTTCTATCTCATTCATACTGTCTTGTGGGGAGGGCTTGTCGCACATTCCTGCCGATCATTAAAAGCCTTTCTGGCACCTGTCTGGAAAATTCAGTGTGCTAAGTAATGGCTGTCCTCATGCAGACATCATACAGACAAGGTGAACTGGTGACATTTCTCCCTACAAGTGGTTTCACCCCAATCTTGGTAGGCATTCAAAGTGGTGGTCCAAATAATCAACGTTAATTTGGACGCTATCAATAGACTGTTTGTTCTCGGGAATTTCTCCTAAGTAGTCAGTCTCTCCAATGTGTTTACCTCATACCGGATGAATCTAAATGTATCCCTTGTACATGAATAGGCCACATACTCACGTGGCAAGGATAATGTTGGATTTCAGTTAATTATCACATACACCAAATAAGAAAAAAGGAAAGAAGAAGAATAAAATAATGTTCACAGTGAAATGGTATAAGCTAGAGCTGGAACAGTGAGTAACACAGAAAGTCCACACTCTTGATGTTCGGAATAGAAAAAATGCGAAACAGAAAACTAACGCATGCCCCCAAACAGCAGACACACTGATCAGATTGCTATGTTGGTATTATCTGAGGTTATAGCTTCGGAAATTCCGTCACAAGACTTCATACAGAAGTCAAACAGAACGAAATGATAATATTTTTTCCAGTTAGGTATCCTAGGAATGCTATATGTTAACGCGTCTGAAGTTTGTTGGCCATACCTGTTTTTAAATATTTGTTCTTCCATGACGGGATTTCATTTCCGCTTCTCTTCTCACGTGGGATAATTACTTATGTCCAATTTTCCGTTAAACCCTCCTCTTTTTCACGTTGGGTGGGTTACCAAGGCGTATTAAGTCTATAATTTTTATAACCCCTCTTCTGCTCTCCTCATGGACTGTAGTTTCATCTGTCAATCAATTATGACTGCCACTCCTCCACGCGTCTTAAGTAAATCCAATTTGTTTCGCTGTCCCTGTGTTCTGGGATTCAAACGTTCTTTATCTCCCTTTGGCAACAAAGTGTCAGGGCTCCTCCCGCCATCTTAAGATCAAATGATCTGGCTGAAAGTCGCGATGAGGCGCCAAGCTTATGTTCCTAGTCCGAACGCCGCTTGCAGGACTTCAAAGTGTTCCCGCCTCCATACGTCGTAACTTTTACATCTGATCAGAACATCAAAATGTCCTCAGACATTTCTCTTGTTTTCCATACATTTTAGCTTGTCCTTATTCCTTTGTTGGGGACTCAGATTATTTACTGGTGGGATTAAAGATATATTTTGGATGTGTCGAGGCATCTCGTCACAAACGTACATCTCGACTCATATCGTTTCCCAAATATTTTGACTGTGTGTATCCAATTGCTCTGATCAAAGTGATGTTTTAATATGCTTCTCTTAGATAAAAACAGAAGTAAAGAACCCTCTTTACGCCATGAGGCTAATTTGGGTATGCTTGCTCCATAATTTAGATCTACCGGCACTCGGTGGATGATGCGGTCAATATCACCGGGTCGCCTGAACCCCCTGTCAAGCCATGAGGCTAATTTGGGTATGCTTGCTCCATAATTTAGATCTATCGGCACTCGGTGGATGATGTGGTCAATATCACTGGGTCGCCTTTACTTTCTATGACAATTCATGGTGCAAATTTTAGACTGGATCGACCCGGGAGGTCAGGTCAATTAAAAAAAATCAGCTTCGATGAGAATTCGATCACATGACTACCGGATCATCAGGCAAGCGAGCGAGCCACTGCACTATCCCAGCTAGCTAAATGTTTGAGTAGTGGAAGGGGGGGGGGGGGGGGGGAACAAAGAGCAAAATGAAGCAGATGAGAGAACAGAAAGCTGTAGTTGAGCAGAGGAAGATAATAGGAGAAACGAAAACGCCAACTCGGCTGTCTATATCATGGCTTCTGTGAAACTCGACAGTTTCAATGATAGTATTATCAGCTCTTGTCACGCTATGGGAATGCTCAAATGTTGCATCAACTATAAATCAAGCCAGATGCACGAAAGCGGTCTAAAAAGTCTACCTGGATTGCTTGTTCGTGGCTCATCTAGAATTCTGGATGACTGCCGCGGCAATTTATTTGGGAGATGTAAGAGCAAACGGTGTGAGGTTCTTTCGTGATAAACCTGTGGAGCACCTGCCTAACATGGTTAGTGTTCTGAGTTCGAGTTCTTTTTATCCACGTTCCTGTCCTGGTGAGGGTTAGAAAATAAATGAATGCCAGTGAAGAGTGGAGGAGAAAGAAAATAACAGGAATGGGACGGGAGGATTTAAAGATGAGAAGTCAAATGAAGACGAAATGAAATGCTATGAGAAGAAAAGGAGAGAATGAAAACAAGGAGATAGACAATGAGAAGAGAGAAAAGCGTTGCGAGAAAGAGGAAACTATTAGATGAGAGAAATGAAGAGAGGAAGAGAAGATGAAAGAAAACGGTTGCAAAGAAAAATTGTGAGAAGTTATGATGTTAGGGGAAGTGATGTGGGAAGAAAAGAGGAAATACAAAACATAGACCCACCCCCCCCCCCCCCCAAAAAAAAAAAAAAAAAACAACAACACACTATCAGAATAGAAAAGGACATATGAGAAGCTTAGAAGAGAGAAGAAATAAAGAGAAGGGGCGAGTGAGTAGATATGAAAGATAATAAAAGCGATAAGAACACTTAGAATTCAGTCTTGGCCCGTTTCCGGCAGAAAGATTCAAAGAAAGCGCTCAATTTGCAATTCAGTTTGATCAAACGATTGACATTAAAAATTTAGCATGGTCGAGTGGATAAGTGCGCACGTTCTTAAACTTCCAGTGTGCTGATGCCTAGGTTCAACGCCCACACCGGTCAATTGAATTTAAATGTTGGCTTCTCGTCCTTGACTTGGAGACGTAAATTACAAGTACCTCATTAGCTGGAGTGAATCTGTTTGATGGCGAGGGACACTGGTTTTAGGAAAGTTAATCCAAACGCAAAACTCAGTCCATTGCACTAGCAGCACCTGTATGGACTATACTTGAGTACAGAGCGAGCGAGCACTACATAATAAATAAATAAATAAATAAATAAATAAATAAATAAATAAATAAGTAAATAAATAAATAGCACAACTGTTGATATGTGTCAGGTATTGTTAAGATCTAGGTGGCGTGATCGGGGTATCCCCTATGAAAGGAGATGTAAGGTACCTCCTTCGCTCTACTACTCAACGGTGTAACCGTTTAGTCCCCCGATCAGGGTCACGTGAATCCATGGGTGCAGGATGTGGATAGAGTTGGAGAGCAGCCAACAGATAGTTGTAGGTTATGGTCTCCAATTTCACGACGGTTGGCAGAGGATCGATTTTTGAAGACAATGGCCACGGTCATTGACCAGTATGATAACTGCTAAGAAGGAAAGCTATGGTAAACTGTCTTCTTTACAGTTGTCTTGAAAATCATGGTTGTCAATTCACTGTAAATTCAAGAAAGGGCGTGATTCACGACACTGGTGATCGTGTGAGATGACGAAACAAATGTATAGGCGTGACGCATGATGATGAGTACTGATATGATAACAGTGCTGATGGAGATTTAGTATTCTTCCGGCCGCGAGATGGAGATACAAGAAAAGCAAAAGGTCCTATTCCATTCACGCAGACGTATGTGGTAATTTGTGCTAGTTCAATACTCGTATATTCCAATCTTCACTCTATGAGCGATGCGGTCAGTACCAAGCCGGCCACCTTTACTGTCCACGACATTATCTGGTACCCATTTTAGAGTGGGTCTACCTGGGTGTCGGAGTCAATTTTAAAATTCAGCCTTGATCGAGATTCGAACATAAGACTGATGGGCCGGCAGATTAAAAAATCTACATTTATTCATGTACAAAATTCTACATTTATTCAAATACAGTCATGTCACCTTCTTGTGCAATATCGTCATAACTCTCCAAATCCCGAATTCCGGCCTTGCGACACCATTTCCTGTAGAACAATGGCCCCAGTCTCTATGTCCAACAAAAGAGCTTTCCTTAAATATCTCGTAGTGCATTAGTAACTTTATTTCACACGAGTGACGTATTGAATTATGAACCACATCTATTCATTATCAAATGCGCACCAATGGCGTCTGCACTCCGACTGGCCATTCCGCAAACAAGTCTCTCATTCTAACTGACGATTTTTTCTAGGTCTTATTTTAGGGATCGTGTTAGAGCTTATTACAGGGGTAGGTATTATTTTCCGGGAAACACGATATTACTACAATAAACTCAGTTTATGTAAATATTACTACAATAAACACAGCTGTATGTAAATATTACTGCAAAACACTCAGCTGTGTGTAAATATCACCACAGCAAACTCAGCTGAATGTAAAAATTACTTCAATAAACTCGCCTGTATGCAAATATTACTTGAATAAACTCGCCTGTATGTAAATATTACTACAACAAACCCAGCTGTATGGAAAGTTAAGGCCCACAGCACACATTAAGTGCCGATTGATCTATGTAATTATGGGACTGGGAACATATACTCAGTACTCAAAACAACGTATTCCCTCAGCGAATTTAAACTTAAACACAGAAGTCACAGACAATATTGTAACGTGCTTATTAACGCCAAGGAAGAGCGGGTGTAATAGGTAAGAATCTGGAAAATACTTCTGAGGTTACAGAGGTGAGATAAGGGGAATGCGGATGTGGGGTCAGAGAGGTTGAGTAGAAATCCCAAGACAATGGTTGAACCCCCAACACAGTATTTGTTAGAGCACTACTGGTCAATAGGAAATCACTAATGAGAGGCAAGAGCGTGATAGTAGAGGAAAAGAAAAGGAAAACCCCAGAAATGTAATTTTATGAGAATTTATAATTGGGTTCAACGGTGAAATAGATGTTCATGGGGGTCCCGAAGAGACTGAATATAGAGAGAAGGAAGCGATGGGTCGAGGTATTCAGCCTGGGGCTAAGTGAGGGAACTTGGCCAGGCAGTGAAGTTTGGGCTAAGTCAGGGAGACTGGGCCAGGAGGTTTTTTTGGGATGCTAATTCAGTTGGTGGGCAAGTTAGAGAAACGGAGCCCAAAATATCGACTCTGTGTAGTCGAGTTGGTTACGGTCAGGAACGGAGAAGAGTCCGTAACAGGGTATTTTACAAGATCGGTAGACAGCAATATTGTGTTCGCGGGAAACTAATATGTCGAATTATACTCTGAGTGTTTCTTGAAATGTGCATGTGCAGCATATATATTCATCCGTGATAAAGATTTGTGTGCGCACAAACCGGTGTTTTATATTGACTCACAGTTGTCGATCAGTCGTCCAGCACAATATTCTAACTGACATACACTAGACACAAAGACATACAATTCTATCTGTCAGCAGCATTGTGACAAATATGTTGCACAATTTATGGCCTGGAATATTTCACTGCATCTGTCCAGGAGGATACTGCAGAGACGATTTCAGCCGGTTTTGTGCAAACAGAAAGACTTGGTGTTAAATGTGAAATTATCGCGGGATCACAGATGCTTCATATTCGAACAATAACTGTGAGTATGGGTTTTAATTGTTTCAGCTGAAGTACTATTCACATATTCACTTCATACGATATAAACCTCTGCAGTATGCATGTGACACGATGCAACGAAATATGCCAGGCAATAAATCGTGCAAGATATTGTTTGTGGCTTCTGTATTTACACATACCCAGTACGCCTTAGGGCATGTAGATGGGTTTTTTACTTTCACTTTTATGTGCATAGAAAATGATTGCCGTGAATGTCTCCTGTCGGAAGTAAACAATAATCAATTTGATTGGATCCAGAATCCATTCATCATAGAAATGAAGTTAAACATCTCTCTCTCTCTCTCTCTCTCTCTCTCTCTCTCTCTCTCTCTCTCTCTCTCTCTCTCTCTCTCTCTCTCTCTGGAAACTCAGGAAGAAGAATTTATACGTATATCTGCAGGTCAATATGGCTGAATGGATAAAAACGCGTGTTCTAAAACATCCGGTGTGCTGATGCCGAGGAAAGGGCTTCAACCCCTACACCGGACAGTTGGATTAAAATAACCTGTCGTCCTTGAATTGAGACGTAAATTACAAGTACCTCTGTAGTTTCAGTGGGTTAGCATGATGGTGTGGGACACTGTTAATAGGGAAAGCTAACCCACACGCAAAATTCAGTCCAGCAGATTGGAAGTAGTGTATGGACTACGCTTGAGTTCAAAGCGAGCAAGCGCAAAAAAAAATATATAAAAAAATGTATATCTGCGATACTTACCTTGTATGAATTTCATAGTATTCCAACTATTATACTTTCCGTAAAAACAGCTGAAAAGAAAAACCTGAACTTGCACAGTTAGAGGCGGCTGCCCTAACCAGGCGGCCTGAATTCTTCAGGCTCAAGACACCCCCCCCCCGCCCCCCGCCCCCCCCCCCCTGTCCTACACAGCAAGCGGTAGATGGCATGACCATTATACACGGGCATTGATGAGCTAATGTTTGTAGTTTATTGGTAATCTCTCTCTCTCTCTCTCTCTCTCTCTCTCTCTCTCTCTCTCGCTCTCTCTCTCTCTCACTCACTCACTCTCTCTCTCCACCCTCTCTCTCTCTCTCTCACTCTCTCTCTCTCCCCTCTCTCTCTCTCTCTCTCTCT
This sequence comes from Cepaea hortensis, assembly GCA_963921405.1. Classification (NCBI taxonomy): domain Eukaryota; kingdom Metazoa; phylum Mollusca; class Gastropoda; order Stylommatophora; family Helicidae; genus Cepaea; species Cepaea hortensis. Next base: position 29,446,296 of record OY992888.1, on the reverse strand, counting down.
CTCACTCTCTCGCAAAGTAATAGCGAGAGAGATCACAGAGAGAGACCAGGGATACGAGTTGGAGGTTATAATAACATTTGCAGATGATATTCTTGCATATAGGCAGGGGAGAGATAGGGAGCAAACAGCCCAGGAGTTACAGGCGACAGTAGATAAAGTGATTGGCTGGTGCACAGAAATTAGTGCTGTCATCCACTCGGAAAAGGCGGCTGTTTTGTGGTGCTCTCTGGACAACAGGATTGTGAGAGCTGATGTCCCAAGCCTCGCGATAGAAGGTAGAAATGTCAGCAGAGAGAACAAACTGAAGTATCTGGGAATCACATTTGACAGGAGCCTGTCCTTCAAGGACCATGTGGAGACGGTTGTGACAAGATCTCAAAAGGGATTCAGTGCACTTAAAACTATGGCTGCAATTTACACAGAGCAGAAAATGCTTTTCACACTATACCAGCACTTGATCCTCTCAGCTATTGATTATGGATTAGGACTGCTCACTGTCTCAGAGAGTCAG